>CM053580.1:66144482-66183471 GCA_028627135.1 Pseudochirops cupreus | reverse complement strand
GTGAATTCTTTCAAGTTCTATTTTGCCCTCTGGTTCTAAAATATCAGGGCAATTTTCCTTGAGAATTTCTTGAAGGATGCTTTCTAGGTTCTTTTTTTGATCATGGCTTTCAGGTAATCCAATAATTTTTAAATTGTCTCTCCTGGATCTATTTTCCAGGTCAGTGGTTTTTTCAAGGAGATATTTCACATTGCCTTCTATTTTTTCATTTGTTTGGATCTTTTTAAATAGTATCTTGATTTCTCATGAAGTCATTTGCTTCCATTTGCTCCACTCTAATTCTGAAGGAATTATTCTCTTCAGAAGCTTTCAAGATTCTTTTTCCATCTGGCAAATTCGAATTTTTAAGGCATTCTTCTCCTAATTGGCTTTTTGGGCCTCTTTTGTCATTTGAGTTAATCTATTTTCTTCAGTCAGGTTGTTGACTCTCTTTTCATGATTTTCTTGCATCATCCTCATTTCTCTTCCCAATTTTTCCTTCACTTCTCTTATTTGGTTTTCAAAATCCTTCTTAAGCTGATTTATGGCTAGTAGGCAGTCTTCATGTTTCTTGGAAGCTTTTGGTATAGGAATTCTGACTGTGTTGTCTTCCTCCCGTTCCATGCTTTTTTCCTTTTTGTCCCCAAAAAAGGATTCTAAAGTTCGGTTGCTGTTCTTACTTTGCTTCCCCCACCCACCCATGCTGCCAGTCAATTACTTGATTTTTTAGCTCTGTGGAACTCTGCTTCCAGAGGGGAAAGCTCTGTCCCAAATCGCTGGGGTTTTCACAGCTGCCAGAGCTATTGGGAGGGTGCTGCAGCCCCCATCAGCTTTGGCTCACTGAAAACGCACCCCAGGACCACCACCCAAGACCACGATCTGGATCCAGGCCGCTCAATGCAAGAGCACTTAGCCTTTGAACGATCACTTGGCCCCCCCTGCAATCTGCAGGCCAGGAGCTTCTGAAGCAGCCATGTGGAGGCAGCTACAGGGCCACTGCTTCTGCTGCTTCCGTGCCCTGGAGGCAGTTTGGCCAGACCTCTTTTCTCCCCCAAATTTAGTTGTGTTCCACCAACCTTTCACTTAGTCCTTTTTTCTTATGGCTTGATAATTCTGGAAACTGCCACAGCTGGTGCTCATCCACTCTCCTGAAGGGTCTAGCTGCGGCTCGTCCTGGTCACCCTGGGGCCAAGCCGCGGTTTCAGGCTGGGCTGGTTTCGGCTCCCAGCATGCTGTGATGAGCCCTTCCTGCTGAGCTGCCTTCAGCGGGAGATGTATTCTTGTGAGTTTTGGATCCTAAAATTTGTTTAGAGTCATATTTTATGGGTATCTGAGGTGGCTATGTGGGAGCTCCGGAACCCTGTTGCTTCAACGCCGCCATCTTGGCTCCACCTCAAGTCATTAGCTTCCAATTGCACCAATCTAATTTTGAAGGAGTTATTATCTTCAGTGAGTTTTTCAAATTTCTTTTCCATCTGGCCAATCCGACTTTTTAAGGCATTCTTCTCACTGGCTTTTTGGGCCTCCTTTGCCATTTGAGTTAGTCTGTTTTTATTTTCTTCAGTGTATTTTTGGGTCTCCTTTAGCAGGCTGTTGACTTGCTTTTCATGATTTTCTTCCATCATTCTCATTCCTCTTTCCAGTTTTTCCTCCCCTACTCTTACTTGATTTTCAAAATCCTTCTTGAGTTCCTCCATGGCCTGTAACCAATTCATATTTTTCTTGCAGGCTTTTGATGTCAAAGCTCTGACTTTGCTGTCTTCCTCTTGCTCCATGCCTTGATCCTTTTTGTCCCCAAAAAGAATTCTATGGTCTGTTTGTGCTTCCTCAGCTTGCTCATATTGCCAGCCAATTACTTGATGTTTGAGCTCTTTGCCATGGTAGAACTCTGCTTCCAGAATGGAGAGAGCTATGTCCCAAATCGCTGGGGTTTTCACAGCTGCTGGAGCTAATAGGAGGGCCCCCTCTCTACAGCCCCACAAAGCTCTGGCTCATTGGCCACACACCCGAGCACCACCAACCAAGATCGCAATCCAGATCCAAGCAGGTTAAAGCAAAAGTGATTACCCTCTGAAAGGTTGCTTGGTCCCCCTATGATCTCTTCCAAGAGCTCCTGAGGCAGCCATGCTGTGGCTGTGTAGCCAGTGCACCTCAGCTGCTTCTTGCCCCAGGGGCAGGGGCCAGACTGAGCTCTTCTGTCTCCCCTATTCCAACCGAGTTCCACACCGACCTTTTACTTTGTCTCTGGTGTTTATGGGTTGAGAAGTCTGGAAACCACCACAGCCACCAGTGATTCACTCTCTTGAAGTCTGCTCTGGCCACCGTTGGTCGGGGCTGCCCTGGAGCCAGAACTGCACTTGGCTCCCAGCTCAGTATAATACACCCTTCATGTCCACCTGCTGGATTTCCTTCAGCGGGAGATTTGTTTCTCTCTGTCACTTTGTGGGTTCTGTAGCTCTAAAGTTTGTTTAGAGTAATTTTTTTTACACGTATTGGAAGTGATTGGAGCGGGAGCTCATGCCAAGTTTGTGCTTCTACTTTACTACCTTGGCTCTGCCCCCCAGACTCCCTTAGCTTTTAATTTTTTAAAAATCAAAATTTTCTAAATTTTAGTTTCTTTAGTTTGATAAACAGAAGAAATGTCCTTTATAACTGAGGATTCAATAAATGGCCACCTTAGAAAAATAAAATTCCTTGGGTACATATTCTAATGGTATATGTTGTGCATGATTATGATTGTATAGAAGAAAACCTTATTATAGCAATATGCTTAGCAAAGTAGAATCTCTTGAATGTGAATACTGTCACTGACAGCACTGGGAAGATGATACTGCTTTTTTTGGCTTCTAGGCAGTTTTTAGATGTAACTTCTTTAAGAATAATGGTGTATTTTAAAACACACGCACATTCACACACATACATAATACATATATGTGTGTGTGTGTATGTATGTATATATGTATGTATATGTGTGTATTTGGATAGCCCCTCCAAATAAAATCCCAAACTACAAAGTAAATTTATATGCTTCTATAAGCTGAGACTGTCCTCCCCAGTTTAAGAGGCTGACATCTTCTGATACAAGAAGGAAAAAAATCACAGCTGCCATTGATGTATCACTTTGTTTATAAGTTACCTTAAAATCGACAAAAAATATTGTAAATCAACAAACCACAAATGTCTACTATGTGCTAGGTGCTATGCTAGACACTGGGAACGCAAAGACAAAAGCAGTCCCTGCTGTCAAGGAGCTTACATTTTCTTAGGGGAAAAAATATCACAGAATTTTGAGAACTGGATGAGACTTTAGTAGTCAACTAATTCAATCTACAGAGGAAAAGAATTTCCACTACAATATGCCCGACAAATAATTTTTCTCTCTAGTGTTAGCCTGAAAATCTTCAAGAAGGGGAAAACCCCACTTTGGGGGCAGCCCTTTCTACTACGAGATAACTAATTGTTAGGAAATTCTTTCTGAAATCAAGCCCAAACCTGCCCCTTTGCAGCTTTTACCCAGTTCTGCTCTCTGAGGCCAAATAGAACAAATATAATCCTTCTTCCACTTAATAGCCCTTCAAATATTTGAACATAGTTATCATTTCCCCCATGAATCTTCTCTTCTCCAGACTAAACATCCTCAGTTTTTTCAAATGATTCTTATATGATAGACCCAAAGCTCATCCTAGTTGCCCCCCTTTGCATGCTGTCTGGGTTATCAAGGTTGGAGCAGGAGCAACATCTGTTATGGTCTCTGCCACATAGTCTAGGCTACTTTTTTCTCTAAAAGTCAGAGAAAGTGTCCTGAGACTTTAATGATCTAGGGCAGAAGTGTTTGTCAAATAGTTCCTACCATGCGAATCTAACCAGAAAATATTTAGCAAAATAAAAATACAACAGAACAGATAATGTTAATATGTGATTTTCTAAGTCAACATATGGCCCACAGAGATTCTTTTGTATAGTTTGGTAGTCCATCCCCCATATTTCTGTTTGACACCACTGATCCAGAGGACTAGAGCTTAAGCCACTGATGCAGCTTCCTGGTCACCTAAGGCATAAAATTCCCACTCCTAGAGAAATCTGAACCCCTCAGACTTGACTACTGCTGTGTTAGTCAACATACCCTTGGGACCAGATGTATTTCCATAAGGAGATGAGGGAGGCTGCCTTTACCTGAACCAGGGCTGATAAACACTCAATGACACTGTTAAATAATCTTCCTTTTTCTTAAATCTTAGATGGTCTATGAATGTCTCATTTCAGTCCAGTCCTTAGCCTGAACCCTTAGATAGGCTTGAATTGGGGCTGGTTCAGAATAAATGTCCTTTCTAAACAGCAGTGTCCAGTTTAGGGCACTGAACTGAATACAACTGAGGACTGAATGCAATAATTCAAATGATGTCTGATGAGAACACAGTATGAAGAGACTATCATACCTCCTTGTTCTGGAAGTTATGCCTCCCAATTTGATCCTAATATATATGTATAGACATATGCATAGAAGTTAGGTATATGTATATATGTGTATGTTTATGTATAAAGTTATATGTGTGTGTGCATGTGTGTATAAAAATAGTGCCTCCCAATATGGCCCAAATTTTTTTCTCTCTCATACACACACACACACACATACACACACACACACACACGAAGGATGATGAAGACTTGAGTCAGGATGGAGGCTGTATGAATAGAGAGAAGGATGTGGATTTGTAGGATGTGGTAGAATCAATAAGACTTGGCGACTAATTGGATATGGTAGGTGAAAGAGAATGAAGAAATGCTGAATGACCTTGAAATTTTGAAGCTGGGTGACTGGAAGAAAAGTAATGCCCTCTATATGAATTAAGGAGTGGGAGTATGTGTGTGGGAAGCTAATGAGCTCAGTTTTGGACTGGAAGGCATGAGATGTCAACTGGACATATACTTGGAAACATCTAATAGGCAGTTGGTGATGTGGGATGAGTGCAGGAGGGAAACTAAGACTGGCTACACAGACTATGTTCATTTTCTCAAAGCTGAAGTAGGATCACTGGTCCTAGAATCAAGAGACCTGAATTTGGATCCATCCTTGGCCATTTGTCTTAGACAATTCACTTTGCCTCTCTGGTCTTCAGGTTCCTAATTTGTAAACTGAGGGGGGCAGAGAAGATGATGTCTAAGATTTCTTCCAGCTCTTACATTCTATGATTCTAAGAATAGGCATGGTAAACTTAGAGCTCATCAGAACCTAACTGGTTCAGGATCTTAAACCAAATAGACATTTTCTGGGATTCAGCTTTACTTACAGCCCACAAAAACATAAGGAAACAGGATCTACTGGGAAAAATGTTATATGAACTTCACAACATGTGTTGAGACATCAAATTTCTCCTCTAAAATTTGGATGGACTTAGTTGAAATGAATGCAAAACACACAGATTATTTTCCCTTACAATGGAACAAGCATATAACAGTGTTTGAAAAGCACCAGGTTGGACAAGATGATCTTTAAGGCCCTTCTAGCCCGGATATTCTGCGATCCCATGATTTCTGGCAAAGTCAAAATATTTGGATGAAATACTTAACAAACCTGAAAGCTCAATTTAGAGTCACCCTCCAGCCGACATTTGAAAGGTATGTGACTCTTGCAGTTAAATTACTTTCAGCTCAATGTAACTTTAAATTAACTCACCAGATATTGAGGACATTACATTTGCAGACATCTACATAGTTTTAACAAAGCCAGTTGATTATCTGGACATGATCTGAAATGTTGGACCAGACTGTGTTTTAGGTTGCTATGTTGACTGTATCTAGCTTATTCTCTCCCCTGCCCCCAAATGAATACCTACATGAAAAAAATCACAACTGAGTCATTAGTGGAAAACATAAGATGGTTCTTTTTCCTTCTCTACCCTTTCAACCTCCTTAACCTCCTCTAGATACCAAATTGTACTATCTTCTTGAGAAAAGGCAGCTATCCAGAATGTAGAAAACAGTTTTCTGTTTTCCATTAAACTAAATTTCTTATATTATAACAAGGTACCTGCTGATTTTCTCATGATATGTGCATGCATTTTGGAGATAGTATATGGATCTAGTCTTCAAAGAAACATATCCATTTCTAAGGTGAATTACATACTATTTTTTATAACGTTTCAGGAAAAGGACAAAATGCAACAACAAACTGATATTGTTCTCCTTGATTTTGTTATTTTTAACATTTGCAGTTTCTCAGCAAATTCACTTGCTCCTGTCATTTCTGTAATTCCAAGGCCTGCAAGGACTGTTAAACATAATTTTTCACCATCATTCAGATTTGCAGGACCCTCCACTCATAAGAGCACCTAGTATGCTTGCAGTTCTTGAGACTAGCCTTGTTTATCTTTCAGTTGAGGGACACACGGACACACACACACACACACACACATACACACACACACACACACACTTTTTTTTTGTTCCGATCAGAAATGGTTAGTGATGGAATTTGAGGCTGATGGCTTTCTTGCAGACTAAGAAAATAAACCATATTTGATTTGCTTTCTTGCAGACCAATCAAAAATTACAATTAAGTTAAAAAAGAATCTAGTGCTGGCTCCTCCAAACCACTGTGCCAAGCCCAGCTGCTTATTACTCGTGTGTGGCACCAGGAAATTGCAGTGTCATGTTCAAGACCTAAAGCCAAGCAAGATGTGTGGGACTGGAAAAAGGGGACATGCTACACTCCATTTCTGTCTGCTACCTTCACTCCCTTGGCACACTCACAACATTTAAGGCCATGGGGACTGGGGGCAGGAGCAGCATTACTAAACTGGAAATAAAGTCTCTTTATCCCCCATTTCTTTACATACAGACTCATTCCTCCCCTCAGTTCTGCCATAGAGCTTCCACGTCAATAAAAGGCATTCCTCAGTCTATTATTCTCCATCTAGATTCTGGACAACTGTTGGTAACACTTTGATGAAGAGGGTTCCTGCACTTGACAAATGGCCCCTCCTTAAAAGTCTTGCTAAAAGACATTATGAAAGTTTAACAAAGCCATCTGCCACTCATTAGTAACAAGCGAACTTGATGGGATAAGAAACAATATTGTCACACTGTAAAATAATCTGAAATATAATCTTTTGCAATTCGCACAGTATCTCCAGTCTAAGGGTCAAGAAAGACCTTGCTCATAATTATGTCTCTGTGCTCCATTTTGAAGCATTTACAGATGGTACCCTGAGACACAGAAAGATTTCTATAACCTTAGGAAAAGCAAGGTGGGGGGGGGGGAGAGTGAGAAAAAAAACTACTGAGCTCTTTTCAAGTTTCAAAAATCTACAACTAAATGAAAACATTCTACTGAATCCTAGCTCAGTTTTAAATATTACCCCATGTAGAGACATATGTTTTAAAATAAAAAGTGAAGGCACTAAGTATGGGGGGGGAGGGTTTACCACTACTCAGTTACTAAAACATTATTAAACTCCAGTTAAATGTAATTAACTTTTGAGCTCCTTATCATTACTCATTACTGGGATGTTTGTACAAAAACAGAAAGCTGTCTCCTTTCTAATTAGTCTGTTCCCAAATTCATTATTTAAGACTACAACTTACTTATTTGCTTGGCAAATCAATTACTTTAGTGAGAGTAGATTATGATGTCACTAATTAGCCCTAATCTGATCCACTCATACAGCTGAAAATTTCCTTCCATTTACACAATGAAAACTTGATGAAGGTTAAACTAGGTGGCTTTACTTCCTTTGCCAAATAATGAACTGTATGGTGCTGGGGAGCTAAAGGGCTTAAATAATGACAGAAAAAAGAAATTTCAATTTCATTTTTCTTAATTATTCTAAAACCAGCCCAAAGGGAATACCTATGCTAAAAACTCTTCACAAAGGAATCTGCAAACACTGTTTTTGGGTTGCTGTCCCTCTGTTAAATGTGTATAGATGTTTGCCTATAGAACAACCTACTTAGGAAAAGTTCCAGTTTGGTTTTTAAGGAACTTCTACAGTCTCCAAGATACAACCACAATAATACTAGGCTGAGAGACTGCCTACCAAACCAGATGGCAGACCTGTTCCAATCCAAACCTATTTCTATCAGCAGGAGCTTTGGGGGACTGGCTCAGTGGCATATAATTGGCACTGCAGCATCACATAGGGTGCTGGTCATGGAAGCATGAAGATCTGGATTCAAACCCCATCTCTGACACTTATTAGCTGTCTGGGGTGGAAGAATTGATAGATCCCTTCCATTTTCTCATCTGTTAATTGAGAATGCTATTACTTGTAGTACCTACCTTTCAGGGTTCTGGTCAGGCTAAAAGGAAATAATGTAGGTAAGGTATTTTGCTAACTTTAAAGCACTTAGATAGATGTCAGTTATTATTTTTGTTATCCCAGGATCTAAAGACCCCAGAGAGTAAAACTACAGACATTTTAAAGCTGGAGGAGGTCCTTAGAACATATCTAATCTAACCTCATCCTTCTGCAGATGAGGAAATTGAAATCTAAAGAGATAAAGTGATTAATCCAAGGACACACAAGCAGTAATTATCACGTCCAAAATTCAAACTCTGGCCCTCTGAGAATAGTAAATCCAATCTCTTTCCATTATACTTGGAAGATCCCAATATCTGGGCTAGGCTGCTCAAAGGCAGGTACGTCAATGGGGTCTGGATCATACTTGCAATTCTGGGGTATTTGGGGCCCATTGACTCTTAGAGGATTCCTACAACCAATTTAGTCTCTTTTTAGAATAAGGAGTCTCAAGTGAATCTACACTGGCTATGTAGTAACCCAGTGGTCTCCAACTCAAATAAAAACAGGGGCTACTACATAAGAATCCCTGTGGGCTCTATATTGATTTAGTTTTAAAATGTAATCTTATCTATTTTATGGTACTTTATTTATTTTCTTAAATTATTTCCCCACTACATTTTAATCTAGTGCAATGGGGCCATACAAATCTTTTACCACTGTAAAGTCAATTTGATAACAACTAACGTTCAAATGTCAAGCTGCTTTATTCACTTCTCATACTGCCAAAAGTTATAACAAGAAGTGAGATCTCCATTCCCATACAAATTTGTAGTGGGCATATTTTCCAACCTCAAACTACAGTTCCAGCAGTGTTTTTCAGACTTTGATTTAAGTGCAGGAAAAATTTCCATATTTCAAAATACATTTAACTATGCAACTGAGGAGTTCCCACCTAACCTTCAATTGGAAGTCATTAACCTACAATTTGGTGACATGCTAAGGGGCAAATATCAAGAGAAGAATCCAACTAGAATTCTATAAATGCCTTTCAGGTGATGAATATACTTAATTAAAATCATACACTCATGGACTGATAATCAGTATTTGGCAGTACCTATTGACATGAAAAGACATAAAATCTCATTACAGATCAGCATTAACAGATGAACATTTGCAATCAATTTTGCTGATAGAGAACACTAACTTTGAACTTCAACTAAGCAAATGCTATCCCCTGAACAGGATTCCATTCTTCTCACTAACTGACCGTGTATTACAAAAAACTACACTTTGTTATTATTGGAAACTTATTTTCTATCATTATATAAATGCAGTCTCACTTTTGCCTCTTGGCCCTCAAAGCCTAAAATACATACTACCAAAAGTTTGCTCACCCTCTATGTAAAACATGCCCATATGCAACTAGGGTGGGGTATATTTCTTGTAAGATTCTTCTCCCAGAGCAACTGTACCAGCAGTCAGATTGTCCCCTGTGCACTGTCCTTTCCTATGACTGTCATCTGTGCTGCCACTGTTCCTCCCAAATGATTTGGCCTCAGTTGAAAAAGTGCCCAGTTATATGGGAGAGAACAACACATTCAAGTGAAATAAGCAAAGATAAGTAAAAGGCAAAGAGAACAAAGAGGAGAAATATGAATAAGGAAGAGAAAGGATGGTTAAAAAGTGAGACTGCCAGGAAGGAAAGAAAAGAAAGTGTTGGGGAGACACAGATTTTAGTCCTAGCTTTACCAATAACTAATTGTGAGACATCTGGACATTCACTTATTCTCTTTTGGTCTCAGTTTCCTCACCTGTCAAAGTTATTTCCCAAATCTTTAAGAATTTTTGGATGTTAAAATTTCATGAAAAGAAGTTTAATGCTTTAATAAAAGTTTTAAAAATTTTAATAAAAATGATATTCAAAAACTGTGAAGAAAAGAGCTAGGAATAGTCAAAAGATGGCCTTAGACAAATGAGAAGCAGAGAAAAGGATATAGGAATGGTCAGTTTTAATCATAAGTCAAATACTATCACTCCATTCCCCCCCCCCTCTCCCCCTGTTTGCAACATGCCATTCAAAGTAGTAGTTAATACTTCCTAGGAACTATTCTCCCTACTTAGGTGAAACCAGATATCAGCTTTGCTGAAGACCTTTGCAAATCCCTTCACTTCATCAATTCACTTAATTAGTTAATGTTTGCACAGCACTTTAAAGATGAAAAGCACAATCTAATTTCTTAGCACTATTATTATTAAACAGCTCTGGTGAGTCTAGCAATTTGTGTGAGCAAAAGAAAATGAAGAAAGTTCACAGCTAAATTCAGATTTACCATCTCCCTATGACACTGATGTAAACCCCCTGGACAGAAACTGGTACTAGTAGTCTTTACTAGTTCCCAGGTCATATTACAAAGCTGCTGCTGACTTTTTCCTCTGTTTTGTGGTGTGATTGTCTAAAACACCATCAGTCGTGATTTCCTGTATCCTAGTTCTCAAGAACATTATCTGCTGCATTTACAATGACCCTATGCTATGGTTCAATTGGGTAACAAGGTTTTAGAAGTATATGTATCAAATTCAATGGTGTAGGACTCAGCAGTTCTCAACCTGTGGGTTATGTTCAATTTAAATACATCCTCCACATCAGATATTTACATTACGATTCATAACAGTAGCAAAATTACAGTTATGAAGTAGCAATGAAAATAATTTTATGGTTGGGGGTCACCACAACATGAGGAACTGTATTAAAGGGTTGCGGCATTAGGAAGGTTGAGAACCATTGGTGCTGTAAGAATGTTTTTTAAAAAAGCTCTTTGGAAGGAAAGTATAAGAAGTACTTATTCACCACTTTCTCCAATGGAAGGCAAGGTGATGTAGTTGAAAACATACTGGGCTTGGAGTTAGAGAAATCTGGGCTGGAATCCTGGCTCTAACCCTCACTGGTCATGCGACTTTGGGCAAGTCACTTATATCCTCAGTCTGTTTCTTTATTTACAAATTGTGGATAGTAATACTTGTTCTCCTCCCTTTCAGTGGTTGTTGTGGGGAAATTGCTTTATAAACTTTAAGCCATTACAGAAATGTCAATTATTATTTTAAGTCATTAAGAAAGTACAATCATGTTTTCCAAAGTTATCAGAAAGAGTTTATGTGTTTATAAGGTTTCTCTTTGTATCAGAAAATCTGCATGTATCTATGGGGACCCAACAACCTATTAACAATGTTCCCTTTTGTGTTTTTAGGTGCTGGTCTTAAAGGGCAATAGGGTCTCTTCAATCAGAATGATTTATAAGATGTGCCAATAAGAGGTCAATAACAGTATCTAATATGAGGTAATTGAGAGTCAGTTTTTGTTTGCATAATTATCTCTGAATTGCCACGTTTAATCTTATCTCCTTAAATTTGTATATAGGAGTCAGCAAGCCAGTTATCAGGCTGGGCGCATATTTCATTTTCTAAGGAAATGGTTTAAATTTTTAAAATGCCATGCTTTAGCTAAGATCAATAACCAGTTTCTATGCTGTTCTTATCAATGATATAACTTTAATCCTTAAGTTCTCATGCCATGAACATATCTGACATTGGTCATTTGGTTAGTCAAGTTAAATTATAGCAGTTTTAACATTTGTTTCCACATAATCAATTAAAAACGGTTGAAGAACAAGAATGGCACCAATGCTCAAGTAACATATCCCTATATACTCAAGAGGTCACAGAAAGAGTTGTTCCAGGAAGCTATCCAGTAGAAATCTGTTTCATAAGCTCCATGTTGGGACTCAGCCAAGGAAAAGTTGCTGAATGAATGGACCTGTCTTAAAGTTGACATCATGCAGTAACTAAAGGTCCTGATTGTAAAAACAAGATGACATTCAGTGATAAAGTCAGGGTCAAAGAGAAAACTCAAAAGCATAGCTAAGAGTAGGGCTGGGCAGGTAAGTGGGGCAGTGGATGGAGCACCTGTCCTGGAGTCAGGAAGACCTGAATTCATAACCAGTCTCAGATACTTACTGGCTGTGTGACCCTGAACAAGTCACTTAATCTTGTTTGCCTTACTTTCCTCATCTATGAAATGAGTTGGAGAAGGACATGGCAAACCACTCCAGCATCTTTTCCAAGAAAACCCCAAACGGGGTCACAGAGAGCTGGACAGGATTGATACCACAACAACAAGGGCTACTGACATGATCAGCCATTCTGAGAATGATAAGTCACAGCTCCATCCATTACAAAAGTTCATCCCCGAGTGTAGTCTGGACTCACCAGCTGTGACTCAGGACATAACAGAACTAGTTGGGGAATTTGGACTTCACACTCTTCCCTCCCTCCCCAGGGCTGAAAGACATTCTACCCTGCTATGGACAGGACAAATGCTCCTAACCTCTACATTTAAAACCATGTTTTCAGGCACTGTTCTAGCATTTGGAAAATATTATTCATGAAACGAGAGAAACAGCACATCAGAGTGGAGAAGGTACAGGCTGGAGAGTTAGGAAGCTCGGGGTTGGAGTCTAACTTTTGAATCCCTGTAGCTGTGTAGCATGCACTACTGACGTAGCCTTTTTTATCAATGGAATATTAACACTGTACTAGCCAACTCCCGGCACTGTGGGGAGCAGTGTGGCCATGGAGCTAGTCACAACCTCGCGGGATAATACCTGGAATATTGATCTCACAGAGATTGCTGTTAAGCTCCAGTAACAATGGATGTCCAAATGTTTTACAAGCTCTGAAGAGTTACAGAAATATTAGTTATTGCTATTATGAAACTAGGTATCTATGTTAGAAAGTAATGCTGGAAAGTTAATTCTAAAAACAAATTTTAAAAACCTACCCCAAATCAATGAGGTATTAGACATGATCATCTAGTTATTGTGCAGTTAATTGCCTTTTCTTTTAAAGTTCTTCTCTCAGCTGCAAACATCTATCTTTTCTTCTCACTGGAAATAGTCTCTGCTGAATGAGGAAATCAACACTGATGAAAGGATTAATGTGATTGAATTACTACTGGAATTGAATAGCTATTATCCCCCACTGATAGTCTTAGACTTATCCAAGTACACTACTCCTTTGTACAGTAGTACTTAGAGAAGCTCAATGGAATCTATGTCAGAGGCAAAAATTCTTGACATAGGCTCTGGATGCAAAAATTCAAGCAGTAACACTGGCCAAACAACATGAGAATTACTTGACTTAATGGTCTGATGACGATGACTGGGGCAGGGGGTTGGGGGGAGAGAGAAAGGAGAAGTTCCTACTTGTTAGGAAGACCACAAAACAGAAAAAGCTTTTGGAGCTGTGTGATTTATGAAGCTCTGGGCAAATGTAATTCCTAAGGGATGGGCCAGCTTTCTCAACATGAGAAAAGACAAGGGTGAATTCTGTGGGTGGTCAGATTGTCTATGACAGGGAATAGCTGGACTGCTCTTTAAAAAAGCTTATCATTGTGATGGGTGGCATTCTTGTTGATTCCAGAGAATGAAATGAACCTAAACATCTGTACACTTTGTGTATGTTCAGCTCCTTCTGTGTATCCAATTAATGTGTAATTTGTAAATGTTTCACTGCTTGCAAAACATTGTTGACTCTGCAACTGTTCCTGATGTCTTGGGGCATTATTCTACTAATATATGTTTTAGTAATAACCCTCATTTTAATTGATCAAAAGGTCAAAAATTGCTATTTTAATTCTCTAGATCCATTACTGCATGAACTTGAGGTACAAATTTGTAAAAATTTCCCTGCTGAGGAAAAATAGACTAATTATTTAATTAGTAATATTTAATAAATACTATACAAAATAGAATTATAATATTATAAAACAAATTAGGCATAAGAAGGCTTTGAACAATGCAAAAGGCAGTGTGGTGTAGTGGAAACAACACTCAACTCAAGAGTTAAGAAACCTGGCTTCTGAGTCCTTGCTCTGCCCCTAGCCAACTCTGAACCCTTAGGCATGTCATTTAACTCCCCTAAACACACTCTTGATCCAAAGATACAAATAAGACATTCCATCTCTCAGCTCCCAGCATTTCCTTGGCCTTTTCCCTTTGCCTAGAATTTTCTCCCTCCTCCTCTCTGACTAATGACCTCCCTGACCTCCTCTGAGTCCCAACTAAAATTCCATCTTCTATGGGAAACCTTCCCTAACCTCTCTGAATTCCAGTGCTTTTCCCCTTTTATTTCCTATTTAGCCTGTTATTCCTGATTGATTTAATTTTTCTGAGTCAAGTTTTTTACCTACAAAATGAAGCCATTCTTTTCAGCTATTACATTCTATCACTTTCTAGGTCAGGGGTAAGCAAATTTATTTATTTTTGGTCTTTTTGGAGGGGAGAAGGCAGGGCATTTGGGGTTAAGTGACTTGCCTAAGGTCACACAGATGAGTGATAAGTGTTTGGGGGTCACATTTGAACTCAGGTCCTCCTGACTCCAGGGCTGGTGGCCCTATTAACTGAGCCACTTAGCTGCCCTGAAACAATTTGTTTTTAAAACAAACTCTCTTTTTCTCTTTTTTTTGACTTTCATTTCAGTCTTTCTCTTTTCCATTCTCTTCCTCTTCTCCTGTTGTTACAATTACTATTCAAGGAACCTCAAGTGAGCTTGGGATCATTGAAAGGAAGGGGCCAACTACACAGGGAGGGCAATTTTTGGAGGTAGAAGCCTAGAGTGAACTCTTTCCTTTCACCATATTTTGCTTGAGGGCCACATGGTCTATTTACTTTATTTTCTTCTCTCCCCTTTATTTTCTGTCTCTTCTGCTTGAACCTTATGTTTGCACATGTCAGCCACTGCTATTATCCAGGGCTTAAAGCAACTATTTTTTAACCTCTGCTTAAGGTCCTGATTTAAATAATCACCATTAGGGAATGTCAGGAAAAGCGGGTGTCTAGTTTCAGCCGTTTTGCTTTAAGTTATACAGCTAAGCTCATTTTCCACTGGTTTCAACATCAAACAGGACCTACTGTGTCTAGCTTGAAATAGATTAAGTAATATTTTTTTTTGTTGGACTTATGACTTCATGGTTGTAGGGAACTCAGCTAGAAACCCCTCTTTACCAATGCAGGTGGCTCCTGATCTGTGATTGCTAGTTTTAGAGTTGCCTAGGGACAATGACAGGAAAAATGACATATTCAGGATCTCACAACCAGCATATGTCATCATAGGCTGGCCACTGGAACAAAGGTCTTCTTGACGTGAGGTGAGGCTGGTTCTCTACCCCATATCATACTGCCTATGTATGAATGACAAGGTCCCTAATCTTACAGAGTTTACATTTTAGTAAGCAGATAAAATGCAAACACAAATAATTATAATATACAAAATTACATGATGCATGTATTTTGCCTGAGTGCAGAATAAAGTGCTTTTTGAAGTTTAAGGTAGTTAAAAGAGATGAGAGAAGGCTTCATGTCCTCTAGATGACATTCATATATAACTTTGGAGCTGGAATAGGAGGTTAGCAGGTTAAAAGGAGAAGAAAATTATCTCAGCAGAGGGGAAGCAGTTAGGAAAGGCAGTGAGGCAAGAAAGTTCAGGGTATGTTTGGGGGAAAGAGAGTAGTCCAGTTTGGCTTGGAGCATACTGGGGCTTTGCCAAGACTCACAGCCAGATAGACAAGGTCTGCAAGGTTCAAGATAGGTGATGGTTCCATTTTAAAATTTCAAAGTCTCTTGGAGAGGAATTAAGGAAAGCAAAACCATACTGATAAGTGACAAATGTCTTTTGTTTATTTCAGACTTTTGGGGATAGATACTTGAAAACGTTGAAAAGGCAGCTTTTGAAGTCAAGATTCTCATTTAAGTAAGAAGGCTGTTTTGGGTTTTTCTCGACTCCTTGGTGAAAGGAATTTGGCTCTAATTCCATGGTCACAGTTGGCTACTTACTATTTTCCTCTTATGAAAATGTTTTAAAAAATGATCAAGGTTATGACAAATGGACTTAGCTGATCCTATAGTCCTAATCAAGTGATTCAAATGATTATCCAATGATGGCATAGTTAGGTCAGACTGAAATCCCAATTTAGGAATATGTGCTGCCAATTCTCTGATACAGACTTAGAATTGGAAAGAATCTCAGGGATCACCTATCCCAACTCCTATTGCCAAAAGGAATTCTATCTCTACAATATTCCTGGAGGCAGTCCATTACATATCTGGACATATCTAATTGCTAGGAAATTTTTCCTTATGTTATACTGAAATCTATCTCCCTTCACTTCAACTTCTTAGTTCTGCCAAGTTTCAACAAGATGGTCTTTCTAGTATTTGAAGACACCCATTAAGTCCCCTTCGGTTCTTCTCTCTCTTCTTATGGGGGAAACATGCTCTGTTCCCAACCGATCCTGGTATGGCCTTGAGCCTCCTTACCCGAATGGTCACTTTCCTCTACACAAATTTCAACTTGTTAATACCCTTTCTAAAGTATGGTACTCACCATCATCTGGGACCTGGCTAAATCAATTTTGGTATATGAATATAGAAGAATAATACTGAACTATAACAAAAAATAAACATGAAGAATTCAGAGAACTGATCCAGAGTGAAGCAGATCTAGGAAAACAATCTAGACAATGACTACCACAATGTAAATGGAAAGAACAAAGAAATGGAGACTGAACACTATCTAATCATAATAGCTAAGCTTGGCCCTGAAGAAAACATGAGAAAATACGCCTCTTTCCCTTCTTTGCAAAGGTGGGGAGTTAAGCATGTGGATTATTGAATATACTTGATGCATCAGTTAATTTTGCTAAACTGCTTTTTTCACTCAGGGAGTAACCGAAGGGTGAGGAGAAATACGTTTGCAAGTGAAGGTGATGTAAAAACAAAAGTTCTAAGTTTTTAAAACGTGATGCCCAGAACTAGATATAATAGTTCAGAGATGAACTGGCCAGGGCAGCATACAACAGTATGATGACAGCCTTCATTCTGTAAACTACACTTTCATTAATGCAGCCTAAGATAAGGCAAGGGTTTTGTTAACGGTTTTTGGTTGCTCTGTCACACAGTTGACTCATATTGTGTTTGTAGCCTGTTATTTGCCTTCACAGACTCAGTCATTTTGACTCTAAAGTTAAATGTGGAATAACCTATACCAGTGATTTCTTTCACTATCTTTTCAATCATGTCCAGTTAGATATTTTTCCTTTTTTTCTTATGAACTGGATAGACATCTATAAAACAACTACTGTGGGCAAGACTTTCTCTAAAGTTCAATGCCGATGCCTTATCACTGGCATGGAAGTGATCCTAAATTCTCAAAGGCTATATACCAGTGGAGTGTGAGTTCTGGTGAGTGCTGCCATCCTGGAGAGGCTCTATGTATGCTTTCTAAGGAGCGGCCTTGTTAAATTCAGTAAAGCTCATTGACTGGATATTGAAACATTCCACAGTGAAAAATATAAAACGGGAGCAGAGCCAAGATGGCAGAATGAAAGTAGGAACTCACCTGAACTCCTCCATAAATTCCTTCAGTAACCTCTAAAAAAGTGAATCTGAACAGATTTTAGAGTAGCAGAATCCACTGGGAGATGGAGAGCAGCAGATTTCCAGCGCAGTCCTCAAAAAATATAAAATGTCTTTCAGGCTTGTGTGCCCCTATCAGGATTTACTGATGTCACTAAAGGGGTTTTGCAGAATAATTAGACAAGCCTAGTCAGTGCTAAAAGCAACAGGCCCATTTACTTGATGGGTAAAAGGCAGGCCAAAAAGAGAAGGCCATTTGGTACAACTGGTGACTGAGAAGAGTAGGAGACAGAGACAAAAGGAAAGGGTAATAGGTTAGTCCACTGGCTCCTTTTTCCTTTTACATTGGAGCCTGAACTGTCACTTCCAGTCAGTCAAACATTTAATAGTGCCTGCTACGTGCCAGACACTGCGCTAAGCACTGAGGAGACAAAGGAAGGTAAAAGACAGTCTCTATTTTCAAGGAGCTCATAGTCTAATGGGGGCAAAAAATGCACACAACTAGGTACAAAAAGGTATGTATATACAGGAGAAATTGAAATAATTAATAGGGAAGGTACTATATTAAGAGGGATCAAGAAAGGCTTTCTGTAGAGGGTGGGCTTTTAGTTGAGACCTGAAGGAAACCAGGGAAGCCTGGAGGTGGTGATCAGAATGAAGAGTATTCCATGCATGGAGGTCAGCCAGTCTAAATGTCCAGAATTAGAAGATAGAATACCTTGTTTGAGGAAAAGGAAGGATGCCAGAGTTGTTGGATTGCAGAGTATATGGGATTGTGTAAAGGGGTGAGTGGGCATGTTATTAAGAGCTCTGAACACCAGAGGATTTTATATTGGTCTTGGAGGTGATACGAAGTCACTGGAGTTTATTAAGTGAGGGTGAGGGGTTGGGTGGGTAACATGGTTAGACTTGAGCTTTAGGAATATCATTGTGACAGATGAATGGCAGGTATAGCAGAGTGGGGAAAGACTTGTGACAGAGAGATCAACTAGCAGGCTACTGCAATAGCACAGGACTCAGGTGATGAGAGCCTGTGCCAGAGTTGGTGGAGTATCAGAGGAGAAAAGGGGGTGTGTATGAGAGATGTTATGAAGGTAAAATTGACAGGCCCTTGTGACAGGCCCTATGAGGAGTGAGAGAGAGAGAGTGAGGAGTTGAGATGACACCTAGGTTTTGAGCCTGGATGGCTGGGAGGATAGGGGTACCCTCAACAGTAACTGGTAACTTTGGAAGGGAGGAATTTTGAGCTTAATATGTCTACAGGACATCAAGTTCAAGATGTCCAACAGGCAACTGGTGATGCAAGACTGGAAATCAGGAGAGGATAGAAATGGATAAGCAGAACTGAGAATTATCAGCATTGATCACTGAATCCACAGGAACGAATGAGATGGAAGAAGCAGAGAAGAGGGGCCAGTACAGAGCCCTGTTGGAAACCGTTAGCAGATATGATCAGGATGAAGATCCAACAAAGGAGACTGAGAAGGAGTGGTCAGACAGGTAGGAGGAGAACCAGGGGAGAGCAGTATCATGATAACCCAGAGAGAAGAGTATCAAAGAGAAGAGGGTGATCAACAGTGTCAAAGGCTGAAAAGAGGTCAAGAAGGGTGAGGATTGAGAAAGATTATTATTATATTTGGCAATTAAGAGAACATTAATAACTTCGTAGAGAGAAATTTTGGTTGAATAATGAAAGTGGAAGTCAGACTATAGGAAGCTAAGCGAGTGAGAGGAAAGGAAGTGGAAGCATCTCTTGTAAATGGCTTTTTATTGCCACAAAAGGGAGCAGAGATAAGGGATGACAGCTGGGGGGAGGGGCAATGGATGGAACAAGCAAGGAACTTTTAAGAATGAGGGAGATGCAGGTATGTTTGTAGGCAATAGGAGGGCAGTAAACACAGGGTTTAGTCCATGGCAGGAGCTTAAATCAATACTTATTGATTTATGGATTCATTAGTGCAAGGATACTTTCCTGGGAAGTGAACAGTCTGATTAAGCGTGCCTGGAGATATGAACTTATTTCAGGTGGTTCAGGACTTCAGTGTCTTCTGTAAAAATGAGCTCATATCTCTAGGTCCACCTAATCACAGAATGTTAGCACCCTTGTACTGCGGTATCTTACAGAGTGGTACAGAAAGTGCTTCATGAACCCCAGCATTACATAAATGCCAACTTCTCGTGATTGCTCTGGACACTGATGGCTTTCATCTAACGAATTCTGTTTGCTACCTGAGCCAGATTATTGCTTTGATGTCATTCTCTGTTGCTGTTGCTGTTGTTATTTTTGGAACGTGTGATTTCACTGATGTAGGGAACAGGGAGTAAGGAAAATCCCCCCTCTACCCAGGCAGCTCCACAAGCTTACAATCCTAGAGCTGCTTCAGTGCTGAGAACTGAGGTGACTGATCCAAAGTCACACAGCTGGTATGTGTCAATGACCAGGAGGACAGCTCTCTGCTTGTTGTATCTCAAAGGCTTGTCTTGAACTTTGCAGACTTAGTATGTCTGACTATGCTTATAGATTACATATTCTGCCAGCCCAAATTGACTTTTGGCTACTGAACATTTGACTCCCTCCTTCTCCCCCCAAACCCCTGTCACTTCAGCCAGAATCCTTAGTTTCTCAGTCCATTTAAAACATTTGTTGTACATCAATGTATTTACTATACACTAAAATGAATTGATTTCTTACTAGGTAAAATATTGGGTTCAAAACTTTCTATTTCAAATGCAAGATTTCTATATATTATGGATTGGTAGCCCATAACAATAGCCAAGTTGTTAATGACTATGTAGCAGTCCTAATAAGGTGACTGGTAAATAACTATGGCAGTAAACATCAGTTTTTCAAGCAGACTTTTTCTGACTCAGCAGAATGAAAGCGTTGAAGGTGTGTTTAGAAAGATTGACAGTCCTCATAATCATTCATTTTGGAACACTTAGGCAAGGGGATCACATGATGAATATGCATTTTATAAAAAAAAACCAGATGTCAGGGAGCATAACTGTTCCAAATCCATTTCAATGCAATCACATTTTGAAGAAAATTTTAAAATAAAGGAAGCAACATATAGGTTTGTGCCTGTATTGGACTGTCAGGCACATTGGTAGCTTTTTATCTATTATCACAGTATTTTCTGGCAAGCTGGCTGGACAAATGTTGTAATTAAGGAATTATGGTAATGACTGTTGGTGATCCAACTGCACTTACTCTGAGTGGTGGCTAACATAATTTGTTGTTCATTAAGCTGATGTTTTCTTGCTGTGCTTCTCTTTTATACAGTGAACAATTTGCATGTTATATTTCTGCCATTAAAGCAGCCTACACATTGCATTTTACACTGAACAGGCCAAGCTAGAATCGCAAGCTTAACTGCTGGTTACCACTAAAGAGCAATCCACATTAGACAGCCTTTTGACTGAGAGACAAATGACCCCAGTATTTTAAATGTACACTGTTAACACAGAATTTTACCATTAGAACTTCTATATGTTG
This sequence comes from Pseudochirops cupreus, assembly GCA_028627135.1. Classification (NCBI taxonomy): domain Eukaryota; kingdom Metazoa; phylum Chordata; class Mammalia; order Diprotodontia; family Pseudocheiridae; genus Pseudochirops; species Pseudochirops cupreus. The sequence continues at coordinate 66,162,289 of CM053580.1, read as the reverse complement.
GAACGTGAAACAAGTCGATTTCACCTTGTAAAATAACAGTATTATTAGGAAACACCAAATGAATATATTATCATAAAGCGGTGGTTCCAAATTAAAATTCAACATTTATTACTATTATGATTAGTTCCAAACAGAAAGTTTTCCTTAGGTATATCTTTTGGGACCAGTATGTCTTTTCTTAGAACTATACTATACTAATACAAACAGAATATTAACATAATAGGGCAGCTAGGTGGCACAGTGGATAGAGTACTGGTCTTGGAGTCAGGGAGACTCATCTTCCTGCATTCAAATCTGGCCTCAGACACTTACTAGCTGTGTGACACTAGGCAAGTCACTTAGCTCTGTTTGCCTCATTTTCCTCATCTGTAAAATGAACTGGAGAAGGAAACAGCAAACTACTCCAATACCCCTGCCAAGAAAACCCCAAGTGGGGTTAGGAAGAGCAGACCCTACTGAAAACAATTAAACAACAACAAATTAACTTAATATGAGTTGGTCAATCTTAGGGAAAGAGATGGCGTCCAATGTACATATGCTTTTATTAATCTGCAGGTCAAGGCCATTGTCAGGGATGATAGCAGTTCAAGAACCTTGTATTGAATCCACCTTGATGGTGTTATCATTCACAAGAGATTGGGATATACAGAACCTCACGTTTGTCATTTCTCTGATGTGTGATTTTAGAAACACCCTGAACGTGTATGTGTATCTCCCCCATGTCAATTAACCTGTGGTTGTTGTCTTCTTATCATTCTGAGTCAAGCTTTCCCTCCTTCTCTTTAGTCCTTAGGTATACTATGTTTACGGTATTAGTACCGTGGTTCCCTTCTCCTTATCATTCCCCTTATCTTCAGACTCCTCGGGACTAGTCACAATACAATCAACCAAAGTAGTTGCTTTGTTTCCTCTTAAAGCCATGGCATTTCTTTTTTGCATTGCCTTTGCATCAAATTTTAACTTCTCATTCTTTTTGTTAAAGATCTTCACATTTTCCTATTCTTTCTGCTCTTCCCATGACTATTAGGAAAAATTTTCAGTGTTGCCTTCATTCTTATTCTGTTATGACCCTGTGCATTCTCTATGCCAAAGAAATAGGACAACCTCTATTAACATCATTTAACAAACCTCCTGTCTTTCAAATTTGTCTTTTCCCCACATTCCTAGAGACATTTTCTTCTGGAAAGCTAGTATGAGATTCTCAGGCCAGTCTCCAGCTACCCTAATCCTGCCTGTTTTAATCCTATCTATGCTTTAAGGCCGATTTTAATGCCAAGTCCTTCATGAGCCTTTCCTGTCAGAAATGATCTTTCCTCAGATCTTACACAATGCTTTGTACCTCACTCATCCTCTCATCATGTCTATTCTGCATTAGATATTGCATAGATAGAGTTTATCTGCATCCAAGTCACATCTTCCCTGTTAGACCGTGAGCTCCACAAGGCCAGGATCCGTGTCTTAATGATTTTTGTCTCCCTCCCAGCACCTATCATAGGGCTAGACTTGAAACAGGCACTTATCATATAGTCGTTGACTGAAAAGGTTGTTGAGCACCATGGAAGATAAAAAGAAAAAACAAAACAGGCTCAGCCTCAGTTTTGAAAACTGCCTTTTCCTAGACTTAACTGTGTATCTTGTTGGAGTTTATCTAATCCAGACAGGGAGTCCAGGGCTGGTGCTCAATAAATCTTTACTACTAATAACAGGTCCAGGCCTTCAGTGCATAAATTGCTCCCTGCCTGGAAACTGCCCAGCTTTCTCACTTGGGAACTGAATCCTCCAGGATCCAGATGACCTAAATAGCTAATTTACTAAAGTGACATTTTACATTGTAGGTGTCAATTCAACTCAATAAATATTCATTAATTACCTATGATATGTAACTGAACAGTAAATAATAAGGGTACTCCTAAGAAGAAGGTGAAGTAAGAGAAGAATTTCTGCCAAAGCTGCTAAAAGAAACCCTGTTGACCTCTTTGAAGTCCAGCCATACCTGTAAGAAGCATGAGCAGGATCCCTTGGTAGAAGGGCCCAATGAGTTAACTAAAGATCCACCTACACAAGCCAGAATACATGTCTGAGAGTGGGAAGGCCTTAAAAAAACCCAACCAACCCCAACCCTAAAGATAATGGAAATCATCTGCTCTGCTGTCATTTACAAACCTATAATTTATGGGAAGCCGGGAAAGAGACAGTCCCTAAGGAGGCATATCCAAGCACTGTGGTGAAAATTCAGCTGTGCTCAAAGATTAGACTGGAAAAGGGTGGAGGTGGGGAGGAGTCAGAAAGCCACAGTATAAATAACATGGCCCAAAGGAGTCAGTGCCAATTTTTCCCCAAGTTTCCCAATGCCATTTCTTGGCCAAACAGCTTTTCTCCCTTTCTCCTGTCTTTCCCCCATTCTCCCAACCCTATTCCTGGATTATATTTTCCCCCTTACTTTCATTTCTCTATTCCCATTCCCCCATCCTGAAATGCAGTTTGGTGGCAAACTTGCTACAGGTTCCATAGCTTTTTAAATGCTTTCATGGAGTGATGTTCTTCTGATCTTGCTAAGGGGTTGAACTAGAGGGCGTCTTCAGAAATAGATATTTAAAACAAAGTCAGAGAATGTGCTAATCAAATGACACTTGATTATTACCAGGACTTTTCAAGTTATGGCCCAGGGAAAATGACAGTCTCTCTTTTTTTTTTTGGAGAGGGGAGGGCAGGACAATTGGGGTTAAGTGACGTGCCCAAGGTCACATGGCTAGTAAGTGTTATGTGTCTGAGGCTGGATTTGAACTCAGGACCTCCTGATTCCAGGGCGGGTACTCTATTCACTGTACCACCCAGCCACCCCTAAATGACAGTCTCTTAAAAGCTGAAAGCAATGATCATATAAAGGGCAATCATGAGGTACTGATGGGCATAAGCAGGTGGCAACCCATTTCAAAAAGTCAACTGCCAAGGAAACGTCGTGTAAAGGACATCATCAGAGAAATGTATCACTGAGAAAAAAACAAAAAAGACAAGCTGCACGTGTGGCACGAGGGAAGGATAACTGATGGGGAGACCATTTGCTCCAATAACATCCCTGTGATAGTAAGAGAAAGCATGCTGGGTAGACTGCCTGGAGAGGGCACAGATCAGTCACACAGAATGAGCAGGCACGGACAGACTGTAATCTGCATCGTCAAATGTGTCTATATAAACACACACTTTAAAAAGTGGAATGAAATGATCTGGCAATACAAAAGGCCATAATTTATGAATATCTTATTACAAGCAGTTTTCTAAATCACATAATTAAAACTTTAAGTTTAATATGATGCTACCACTTTGTCCCATGGACATCTAAAACTTATCTTTCCCCCTAAACCCTGTCCCCTCCTACATTCTCTATTACTTCCAAGGGCAATACCATCCTTCCAGATGCTCAGGTTCACAACCCAGGTTCTCATCCTTGATTTCACACTATCTATTACTCCTTCATATCCAATCTCTTGCCAAGGCCTGTTGATTCCACATTTGCAACATCTCATGCTTGAACTATTGCAATAGTTGCTAGGGGTCTGCCAGCCTCAAGTCTTTCCCTCCTCCAGTTCATCCTCTATTTAGCACCAAAACGAATTTTCTAAAGTAGAGTTCAGACCATGTCATCTCTGCTCCCTTACCTTCTACCCTTCCTCTGCAAACTCCAATGGCTCCCTATTGCCTCCAGTATAAAATACTAAATGCTCTGCTTGGCTTTCAAAGCCCTTCATAACTGAACCCCTCCCTACCTTTCCAGGCTTCTTACACCTTCTACCACCCCATGTACTCTTTCACACAATAACACGGGCCTCCTTGCTGCTCCTTCCTCATCTCCAGCTACTTCCTTCCTCGGTTTCCTTTAAGTCCAAGAAGCCTTTCCCAACCCCTCTTAATTCTAGTGCCTTCCCATTTATCTTGTGTAGGGCTTGACTGCACACACCTGTTTGCTTATTGTCTCTTGCAGTAGATTGTGAGCTCCTTGGGGGAAGGTACTGTTTTTTGACTCTTTTTGTATCTCCAGCAGTTAAGCATAGTGCCCTGCACAAAGCAGGCACTTAATAAATGTTAACTGACCAACTGAACTAAAACTGGTCAAAGGTCAAACTGAACCATCATATTCTTCTTAAAACTTGTCCTCTCCCCACCTTTGTTATTTTGGTACATGGTACCACCATTTTCCCAGTCACCTAGGCTTGTCACCTCCGGCTCACCTTTGACTGCTCCTTCTCTTACAACTCTCATAACCCAATCAGTTGCAGATTCTTATCAGTTCTACCTTGGCAATCTCCTTGACACCTGTCCCTTCTCCCCATTCTTGTTCAGACACTCTTCCATATTCATTTTGCTATGTTTCTTATCTTTTAGGCTCATGCCTGAGTGATCTTTAATAATATACCACTCCCCTTCAAAACTTTTGGAGGTTCCATTGTCAGCACTGTTCCATTGTCTGAGTGTACATTCCTAATCCTGTAATTTAAGTTTTTCTATAACCTAGCTCCAAGTTCCAGATTTCCAAGATTTAAAAGAACAGATTTCAAAGGATTCAGAGAAGGAGTAAGTAGATTCCCAGGACCTAAGTTCATCATGAAACCAGTTCAAGATCCTGAAAACACAACAAGATACTAATAATTCTACTGAAGAAAAAGAGACCAATGTGGATGTACAGAGAACTCATTTGTTAAGTTATAATTTACAAATATGCATGAGAAATGTAAACAAGGGCTGGTAGTCGAGAATAAATACAAAAGTGTGGTACAGTCCTGTAAGAAGAGATTCAGGAGGGAAAGATATCAGAGGTCAGGCTAGTAAGGAATGGTATGGACAACAAAAAGAACTTTTAAAACATGCTATATTGGGGGACAGCCTGTAATTTTAGAATCTTTGAATTGGAAAAAGATTTCACAGTTCATCATCATCTAACAAGTAACAGAAAAGGATTAAAGAGAAAATGTTTAGGATGGTAACAGATAGTGAAGATGAGGAACAACTATTCAAGTTTAATTTAGCATGTGAGTTCTTTGCAAAGGACTGAAAGGCCCAAACAAGAATGGAAACTGAAAACCAAGATAGGTAAGGATATAAGAAGGCATGTAGTTGGCTTTGATGAGATCAAGTCACCAGATCCAGACACACAGAACTGGCAGCTGTGATCCTGAGCCTCTCTCAGTGATCTATTAAAGGTCCAGGCTCCCTTCCTTCCTTTAAGGAGCTCCCTCATCTTTGGAGTCACTCCTGATTTTTCTTCAGTAAAACTGATCTCTCCCTCTTCAAATTTCTCATAGGACCATGCCTGCATCTTTCCTTCTTCTCAAGTATTTGTGTATACCTTTCCCAGCACTGTACTTCAAATTCTTTCCAGGAAGGGTCTATCTTATGGCTACCTTAATAAGTGAATGCTGAATTAAAAGATTCCTGCAGATTTGCTTTTTATTCCTCCTATAAGGTGATAATAATCCTGTTTCATAGCAATTCTCTTGAAAGAATATTGTAAACGATTTGCTTACTAGAGCCTATAGTCCTAGAATCTTAGAAGTGGAAAAAGACCTTACAGTTCACTGTCATTAACAAGTAGAAAGCTCTTTTCCAACATAGTAAGAGCACCAAAAACACTGCTCATTTCAGTGGTCCCTGAAATAACATATTTATAATATTTCTATTTATTTACTTAGGACAGTGTGACTTAAAAACATTATCTTATTGTCAGAAGTGATAAAGCTGGAGTTTGAAACATCAAACCTATTTTCAGAAAATGGTGTCCATTTGTAGAGTGACAATGCACAAGAAGAGAAAAACATTTAATCAGGTGGCCTGGGTACAAAGAAAAAAAAGAATCAACTTTTAAGAATAAAGTAAAGATTAAGAAAGGAAAACTACTGAGTGGATTAGAGCTTAATAACCATGAAGTCCATTTAATAATGTTAATATTTTGTTTGGGAGTTTCTAGGGAGCAGACAAGTTTCCTACTTACCAAAGGGTTACATTTCTAAAGTCTTTGTAAGTCAGTTGTTTGGAACTTGGAATTCATTTTCCCCCAGACTAGCCCTTACAAGACAAGCAGACTCACAATGTATTGTAGATGGAATTAATTTATATCTTTCATTTGGGCTGACCTATTTATGACATTGTCTTGTACTCTTATCCTTCTGTTTCTATATTGTTTTGGCTACATTAAGGTGACAGAAGGTGCTGAGCAAGAAGGAAATGGCCCAGCATTAGAAACATTTTTCCCTTTCTTGGCATTTTTGAGCAGTGTCCATGTAGACCATCCACTTTTATATAAAGTGGGGGTTCTGAACTTTTTAGGGAGCCATGGATCTCTTTGTCAGTCTGGTAAAAACAATGGATTCCTTCTCAGAATAATGTTTTTAAATACATAAGATAAAACACATAGGATTACAAAGAAAACCAATTATGTTGAAATAATTATTAAAACTATTTTTCAAAAAGTTCACAGACACCAGCTTATGAACCCCTGATCTAAAGGGTGTTTGCTGGTTGTGCAAACGTTGAGAAGTATTTCTGTTTCATATTTTCCTATTTATTATGACTCTTTTTAGTTGGTTATTGCAAAGATTATTTCAGTACTAGGCTTTTCTCAAAAGGCTTCTCCCCTTGACCAAGGACAGCGCAAGCTCTTGTGCCTTCTGCTTCTCTCCCTTTTTAATCTTTGTGCCTCCTTTCACCTTCTCGAAGAAGAGTTAGAACCTAAATTCCTGTATTATAAGGGTCTTTATCAGCTACCACCTAGGTAGCTGAAGCAATGTCTCTGTCTCATTTTCTTCATTATCCTGTATTCTCATTCTATGTACGCTTACTGAAAGGCCCAACCTTCTCCCCTTTTCCCCTAATTCCCTCCCCACTGAAATTTTAGCTGGTGGTCTGGGAAACATCCCACTTATAAGTATGCTGAAGAATGAACCGGGAGCACATAACTGGAGTGACTTGTCCCTGATTAAAATAAGAACAAAGGTATTTTAATCAAGGGGCAGGAACTGAGTGAGACCTCATAATCCCTGAACTCTAAATTCTTTTCTTAGTCCAAAGAAGACATACATATTGCTTCTCTATTCTAAGCATGGGCACATCATAAGCTGATATACCTTCAGCAAACCCCAGAAAGAATTCATGTCTCTAGTTCCACTTTCAGTTTACTCAGAAGAGGCATCCTCCTTTGCTCTTATCTCCTCCTCCCCCTGGCAATCCGACAGCCTGGGTTAAATGTATAACTCTTAAAAAAGTTTCCATGCCCTTATGATCTAACTCATGGCTGCAATTTCTGGACACGGAGAAAGAAAACACAGCAGTCAATTGGAAAACAAACAAACAAAAAGTTTTGTTATCTCAATGCTAAAATCAACTCAGATCTATTCGATTTCCTAGCCACAACTAATGCCACAAATATTTTGTCCCTGAAGTCTTTTGAGGCCAAAGTATACCATCGTGCTGCTGTTTGACCATGTGTGCCAGGACTAGTTTCTAAGCCAAAGCCAAGGAACACCCTTCCTTCTCTGGGGTTTGGTGGAAAATGGGAGGGCTGCTAATTCCTTTTGTGACCACTGAGAACTGAATGGTCAACAATTTGGGAAATTATAGACACATCTAAAATGTCAGCTCCTCTGGAGAGATTTTTCCTCTGTGCTTCCCAATGACTGAAAGAAGCCTTTGTGCTTTTGGCAATCTCAAAAGAGCCAGTTTTCTAACGATACTCTATGGGAGAGACAGGAGGAAGACACAAAGCAGGAAGAGTCCTAAGCAAAAGACTATCTTGGCTGAGTGTTATTTCTAATGACTGCCTAGTCATAGAAATGGTGAGAAGGGTGATCAGTAGCATTTGCCTGAATATACATGAACAGCATCCATGCTTGTAGAGATCAGGTCCAGTTTTCATAACTCAAAAGGGAATTTTGCTGAGTACTTTATAATTCAAAGTGCTCTTTTCACAATGATCCTGCTGGGACCTCCAAAATCCTGATATCCTTCCTGTTCTTTGTGAAGATCCTGGCACCCTCATTGTATAGAGGAAGGCAGTGAAACTTCAAGAAATCAATGACTTGCCTACAGTGACATAACCATGGTCTGAGCCAGGGACAAAGGTCAACAGACTTTAAGACCACGATAGCAGCTATTCTAAACTTCTGATAATTATAAACACACATAAAAACAAACTCAAAAAGATCACCCAATTCCAATGTCTTATTAGAATACTGCAAATTTGAATATTGTTTGTTCAGAGAAACCAGCACTTTTGTGATTGTCAGAATGCTAAGCAACCAGTGATCTTGTGGCTATCAAGCAAGCATAATAAGGGTAGGAATGTAGAAAAAAATAAGGGTTTGCTTAGCTCTTTTGATTTTAACCCTAAGTTTAAATTTACATACCAGTATTACTGGAGCTGAAGGGAGGCTTATTCTTTCAGTCCTCACAAAGTTCCAGGGAAGTTAACTTCCTCAAAATGGGTTTTTGGGATACAGAAAAAAAGTCAGGCATTTAATAGGAGTTAAAAGGAATTTTCTAATCCCAAATCAGATAGCTGGCTAAGGCCAAGGGCCTAGATTTAGCACTACAATAAAGAAAGTCTAATTAATAAATTCAATCTTAGCCTGGCAGCTTTTGCCAGCTTTTTCTGATTGCCTAACTATGGTGGCTCATAACCATCTATACATGAAGACTCTTCATTAAAATAGGTTTAGCTATTCTATGCTACAAGAGAAACTTAGCAGGTCCTGCACCCCATCAGATCATAGCAAAGAGTAGCAGATAGCCTTGAAGCGGCTAAAAAACAATAGAGGGTAGCAAAGAGCAGATCAGTGATCACAAGTTCAGTAGAAGACCAATGAAGGGCAGACATGCCATGCTCAACAGAGACAATGTAATACCAAGCAAAAACGGTGCAGTAGGATGATGTCACAACCTGGGCACATGCACAGCTTTGTAACACAAGAGAAATAATTAAAAGAATCAGGAATGAAGGGGCCCCAACAGTAGCAAATCTCAAACTATACTACTCTAGAGATATAAGCTATCCCAGAAATCCCAAGTTCTTTCCATGTTTGCATTTGTGCCTTCCTCACTCATGGTAACCTGTGACATCGTATCTCCCATATAATATGTAAGGGGGGGGATATTTTTCTTGTCACTTATACTATCTGATAAATCTTTTGCTCTGGCCTAATGTATTCTCTGAGTGAATGATAAAAATAAGTTGTTAAAAATCAGGGCTCCCAGAGTATGGTTTCTATTGGATGCCCGCCTATATGCACAATCCTGGGGTAGTAAATCATGTGGGAGTATGTGTGAAGAAGGTAGGTGAGATGAGGTGCTATGCTAGAAGTATAGGGACCATCAATTGCAACTTCAAAATCTTTTGGTATATCAGTCAACGAGTTAGTCAATGAGCATTTATTAAGTATTTACTATGTGCCAGGCCCATGGTATGATTTTGGGATTTTATTATAGTTGGATTTGTTTGAATAGGATATGACCTTTGTGTAACTCTAGGAGGCATGTAATATTTTAAAGAATTTGGTGAATTGTGGAGCTAATTTTAGCAAAAAAGAATGAAGTCTTATTCAAAAGAAATACAGAATACATAAAATATCTGCAAGTCATGCTACCAAGGCACATTCAAGACCTGTAAATACAATGAAAAAAATATTCTTTAATGAAATAATGATTTAAGGAACTGGAAAGATATTCACTGATGATCATTCATCCATGCCAACCTAATGAAATTATGATACTAACTAAATTAATTTATGGATATAATATAATTTATATGTATAATATAAACTATCTACATGATACTTAATAGAGCTAGACAAGATAATAACAAAACTTATTTGGAGGAACAGAAAGTCTAGAGTCTAAAGGACTCAGGTCTCATGCTCCATCTCCTGCACTACATATTCTTCAGTCCAATCTGCTCATTTTAATGATAATAATGGGTAGCATTTATATAGCACTTTAAGGTTTGCAAAGCATTTTACAAATATTACCTCATTTGATCTTCATAATAACTCTTGGAAACAAGTGTTATTATTATCCCTATATTATAGATGAGAAAGCTGAGGAAGACAAAGATTATGTGGCTTGCCTAGGATCACAAAGCTAGAAGAGTCTGAGGCTACATTTGAACTCAAGATTTCCTGACTCCAAGTCTAATGCTCTCTAGCCTCTGGGCCTAGGGATGTTAGTCAACCATTAGTTAGTAGCAGGAAGGAATCTATAATCCATGTTTTCTAATTTCCAATCTAGTGTTCTCTGACCTTGGGAGGCTAGATACTATAAAAAATGCACTGAAATGATGCAGTGCTTTGCTTTTTATTAGTCTTTTCTTCATAAAGTCAACTATCATTTGGTGATGAATTAAACAGCTATTAGGAGAGGCAGTGCAGTATAATGTCTAGAAAGCCAATCTTGAGGATAAGAAGAGTTAGCTCAAGTCTCATATTTGTCAATATCCTTGCTGTGAGACCCTAGACAAGCGCCTTAATTTTTCAGGCCCCCAAGAAACTTTCTTAAGGTTATAAGCTGCAGAACATTTGCAGATCTGTTTTGGCAAAGGAAGTTTCCTTACAAGTAATTATCTACTCTAATTAAATCAATAGGTCTGGACCAAAAAAGAAAATGTATCAAAGTGCAGATTTCAGCTGCTTATCTCTTAGGCATTTAGCAGCTCTGCTATACTTTTCCAGACCATGAAACAAAGGGGAGATTACCCTCACTTAGCTTTTATTACTTGTTGGTTTCATTTCCACTCTCCCTGGTCCCTATTCCCATGACCTCTTGTGTTGCCAAGAATACCTTTCACGATACCTTTCAACAGATTTTCCTATGTACAACTCAAAGTTTCCTTTGATGTAACACTCTACACATCTTGCACACAAACATTCCCCCCTTTACTCTTCTCCTCTGTTCACATTCCCATCTTTGTATCATTCTTCCTTTTTCACAATGTCTTCTAATTGCAAATGAAATTGGGATCCTTCCTGTCCCCATGTATTTTGGCAAGCAGCCCATACCATCCCCTCATATGTGCTTATTCTGACTGCTTTGTCCATTTTAAGATGGAAAGGAGTCAGTTTGTCACCCCAAAGACCACTTAACTGTATCCTCATAGCACTGCTATGAATGTTCATGGGTTAAAAAGTAAAGCGAGGACACAGTCCCTCCCTTTAAGGAGTTCACAATATGAGACTGTTTAAATTACCTAGAGCAACATAATTATATGAATACTTAGAAGAAATGAAGAAAAAAAACCCTGGGAATTTTAGCCAGGTTAAAGAAAAATGAAGCAAGGCTGGGCAGTCACAGTGAGCATAACTCTGAAGACAGAAAGCTGGCTGCTTTATGCATAGGAGCTGAGATGACCAGGCCTCAGCAATTTGAGCAAATGATCAGGAAGCATCTGCCTGTCTGGATCCACCTGGGGTTCAACTTCTTAGCAATAATAAGAGCACAGAGCTGAAGCAGAAGGGGACAAAGGGCCCAGTGTTGTTTACATTGTCTATAACTGTTATGGAAGCCTCTCCCTAATTCCCCCCTCCAAAAAAGCACCTCTAATACTGGGCCTTGTTGCAGGGTTGGAAATAATCCTTACTAGGGTCAAGTTAAGAACCCACTTAAAAAACCAACATTCTGTTTTTATGAAAAGAGATGAGCAAGTAATAGAGAAATTTTCAGACATAAGCCGTGTTTCCTCCAGAACTTAATGGAACATATGAATTCAGCGAGAGGTCCAGAATTTAGACAAGATTCAACATCAGCTAATTCAAAAGAGTAAAGGCTCTTTAGTCCACTTCCCTTCCACCTCAATGTTAAAGGAAGCAAGAAAGCCAATTATACTAACAGCAGGGTTTCTCTCTGGCTGGAAGGGAGAAGGTATTGCAAATCTTCCATGTGCTTTATGAGTTAGGAGAACTATAATTACAGGTAGGAGAAATGGTTTCTCTTTGTTTCTGCCAACATTTAATTCCTAGGTAAGCTTTTCCCCTTCATTTTGCAGAGATCTTTACCAAGTTACAATGATCAGAAAATGTCCTGAATCCAAACTAGATTTTTGTATGTGCATATTAAAGTGGTAAATACTACAATTCTGTAAAATTCATGACACAGAACCCTGCATATGTCAAAATTAGAAAGGTATTTGTGCAAAATGTCAAGAGAGAGCTGTCAGCACTGTTTGCTCTTTTGAGTAAGTATCAGGGTGAAGCATTAGGTTCTTGTTCTATTGGCTTTCAGGGAAGTCCAAGATAGGGAGGTGAAGCCTGATGTACTCTAGCAATGTTCCCAAAATACTGGATGTGATCCTTGGTGACCCTGGGGCTTTCTGTCTAGAAAGAATCAGAACTAGTGCAGGGAAACCTGAAGATGTCTCATAGGTTGTCACCCTGCCAGCAGGACCAAAGTCACAGAATGTTGGGTGTGGGACCCACCCTTAAAGATCATCTAGTTCAATTTCTTTACTTCAGAGAAGAGAAAATTAAGGCCCTGACAAGTAAAGTAACTTATTCAATGTCACAAATGAGTCAGTAATACAGCTGCACTAGAATGAAAGTCAGACACTCTCATGCTTCCCCCAGTATGCCACAAGGCCTCCCCAGGCTAGCATGTCTGCCCTCCCACCAGCTGGATACAATTTTTCTCTTTGAACTTAACTATTGCACGAGAGTTTTCTGCTCCAACCAGGTGAGTCTACCCATTTTCCTTGAATAGTCTTTGCATAGTCCTATCTCTTTTGTCACATTTGCTCATGATGCTACCCTCCCTTCCATTCAATAATCACTGAATCATTGATTCAATAATCATTGCATATATGTTCAAAGCACTATGCTAGGGCTCAGAGAAATACAAAGATCATAACGTCATAGCCCTAGGTCCCAAAGTTTATCTAGCAGCAAATCAGGTGTATGGTAAAGGAACAATTAACCACTAGACTGCTGGCATCAATTTTCACATAATAATTCTATGACCCTGGAGATGCACCAATGTCTCATTTGAGGGAATCTTTAGGGAACACAAACAATCCTGTAATGCTGGCTGCATTTCCTTGGCTCTCTCTCCCTCTAGTCACTTCATGACAGTTTATCGAGGAGCTGCTTAAGTACCTTTCAGTCAATAACCTAAAAGCGAACTGTAAACTTCTGTTTCTTCTTCAAGCAAACTATTCCCAGTTTCTTTAAGCAATCCTCATATGAAATAATTTTAAGACATGTTGCCATTCTGATCACCCTCCTTTGGGACATTCATTCAGTCATTCAATCAGTAAGTATTTATTAAGTTCTTATTATATGCCAAACACTGTGCTAAGTTGTGGGGATACAAAGAAAGGAGGAAAACACGAATCCCTGCACTCAATCAGCTTTCGTTCTAGTGAGGGAGACAACATGTAATTATCTAGGTAAATACAAGATATATAAAGATTAGATGAAAAGAAATCTGGGTGAGGAAAGCACTAATAGCTTGTGGGATGCCTTTGGGACATCCACTCCAAGATGTTCCAAGGAAGTTGCTTATCAATGCTCTTCCTAAAATATGGTGTCTTAGAACATGTAGTAACAGAGTATGGTATCTACGTGTTTGCCAGTCTCCCCAAATATAGAATAGCTTTCTTGATTTTGTTTTCATTCCCCCCTACCCCTACCTTCTCACTTCTATATGAGATAGAAGCATGCTGCCTAAGGAAAGTGTGGTGATGTCTTTCTACTCTGTAGTATTACAGAGTAATTAGTATAAGAGTAACATTATATATATGGTAATATATATTATATATACTATATGTGATGTATATATAATATATAGTAATAGTAATATTATATGTAATAGTAAAAATTATAGAATAATTATTGTTAATAATTGTTAATGTTTTTAGATTATTAACATTACTAATATTCTAGCCAAAATGGTCTATGGGCTCTTTCCTGAACATGGCATTCCATTTGTTGCCCCTGTGCCTTTAAGTGGTACAAGCTGGAGTTGAGAAGATCTGAGTTCGAATGTGACCTCAGACACTTACTAGCTGAGTGACCCTGGACAAGTCACTTAGCCCTCTTTGCCTGTTTCTCAACTGCAAAACAAGCTGGAGAAGGAAACGGCAAACCACTCTGATAGCTTTGCCAAGAAAACCCCAAATGGGGTCACCAAGAGTTGGACACAAATGAAAGAATTAAAAAACAACTACCTCCATCCTGGTGGGCTCCACCTCCCAGAATTCCTAACTCTCTTCGGAGCTGTGCCAGATCGGGCACCGCGTCCTGATCTCCCTCTCCAGTTGTTGGTACCCTCTCTCACCCCACTTGAAATGACTTTCTACTCATGCTAATATATTTTGTATTTACTTCTTATATATACATATATATATATGTATATGTATATATATGTACATATATGTGTGTTTATGTGTTATTTCCTCCCAATAGGATATCATCTACTGGAGGGCAGAGCCTGATTTATTTCTGTCTTTTTTTATACCCAGTGCCAAGTATAGGACCAGACACATAATTGGTGTACTGGGAATGACTGCTGAATCATTGTCAGTTAACTTATACTAATATAGGTTAAATTTTACAAATCCCTTTTGTCACGACAACACTGTGAGTTATCTCCATTTTACAAATGAGGAAATGAGAAAGAAAGAAGAAAAAGGTGAAGTGACTTGCTTATGGTTATATAGCTAGTAAGGGCGAGGGGCGGTAAGGACTTAAACTTTATATATTTTGTAAACCTTAAAGCACCATGTCAATATTAGCTATTAATATTACAAAGTATCAAAAATTTTTCAAATTTCTAGGGTTTGCCAGTTGAATACTGAAATACAACCTTAGTTTTCCTTAGTTTTACCCTCAATTGATATTGTTACTTTGACTCTGCAAGGGCCCCCATAGTTGACCTGCCTTGCCAGTCAAACTTCTAGAGCACAGCTGTCAGCCTACACAAGCATCTGGATGGGGCTTCCGCATGAGGTGCATGTTGAACTGGAAGTTTCCCAGAGGGTTTGCTGCATAGTTTAATACTTCCAGGTTCCTTGGATCTATGTATGCATAAAAATGGAAAGAATAAAATCTTATCTCTCTATTACATGGAGGCAGTGTCTTGCCTCATTTGTTCCCTTAGTGATAGGAAACAGAATAGATATGATATAACTTGAAAGGACCAGTCTTATGACCACAGGATAGCTCTATATGAATCTTAGCGAATTTCCCAGGGAAGAAGAAAGACTGCTCAGTAGCTTCAAAAGCCCAGGCCTAGTGAAGTGTCAAAGGCTTTAAAAAAAATACCATGTAGGATACCCCATTGAATTCTTGCTGTTGCTAGGTATGCTCTTCTTTATATGTTGTGCTGCCTGGTTCATGTCTGATATCTCGTGCTTTAGCCTAAAGCCACGCGGAAATTCCAGGAGTGCACTGGCTGACTGAGTCATACAGAAGTCTAACTTCTCTGAGCAGTCAGCAAGTAAGGTTAAGAGTTGGCATCAATGTTGTAACTTTTTCTCAGAAGGAGAGCGGTGAGATTGGTGTATTTGAAATTCATTCTGTTCCAAATGTGAAGAAAAAGCCTCAACTGGAGAAGTTCATTCCTAATACCACTTGTCATATGTGGCTGGGAAGTGCAGGGATTGGAAAAGGCATATGCCAAGGCTGTATATTGTCACTTCATCTATTTAACTTATGTGCAGAGTAATCATGCAAAATGTCAGGCTGGACAAATCAAAAGCTGGAATTAAGGTTGCTGGGAGAAATATCAACAATCTCTGATATGCAGATAATACCACTCTGATGGTAGAAAGTAAAGAAGAGTTAAGAAGCCTCTTGATGAGGGTGGAAGAAGAGAACGTAAGAGCCGGCTTGAAACTTAACGTCAAAAACACTAAGACCTTGGCAACTGGTTCTAAAACTTCCTGGCAAATGAAATAAGAAGAAATGGAAGCAATGTTAGATTTTATATTCTTGGGCTCAAAAATCACTGCTGATGGCAACTGCAGTCATGAAATTAAAAGATGCTTGCTTCTTGGAAGGAAAGCTATGGCAAATCTGAACAGCATTCTTAAAAGCAAAGACATCACCTTGCCAACAAAGGCCCATACAGCCAAAGCTATGGTCTTTCCAATAGCAATTTACGGTTGTGAGAGATTTACTATAAGGAAAGCTGAGTGATGCAGAATTGACACTTTCAAACTGCGGTGCTAGAGCAGACTTTTTGAGTATCCCTTGGACAGTAAGGAGAGTAAATCAGTCAATGTCTAAATTAACTCAGACTATTCACTACAAGGTCAAATACAGACGATGAAGCTTAAAATACTTTGGCCACATGAGGATATAGGACTCATTAGAACAGATCCTGATGTGAAAGACTGAAGGCAAAAGGAGAAGGGGATAGCAGAGGTTGAGATTTTATTCCAGTATTCAACCCTCCTCTGCTCCCCAACCTTCCCCCGCCAGTGCCACTCCACCATTCCAACTTATTTCTTTTTAGTTCACTTTTTTCTAGCCACACCAGCCTACACATGATTTTTTCAGCATGTCTCGGGCTGTTCCACATTGGTGCCTTTCCTCATATTCACGGTGCCTTCTCTAATCATCTCCACTGTTAATATCCTATTCATCCTTTAACGCCAAGGTGAAATTCCATCTGGAGCCTTTCTTGACCCTCCTAGTCATAAGCTAGGTGTCCTGTGATATATCTATCATCCATCAATCCATCCATCCATCCATCTATCCATCTGTCTCTTTCTCTCTCTCTCTCTCTTACCAGTCCTCCCTTCCCTCCCCCCTCACTGAAGTGCCAGTCAGGAGGCTGCTCTTGACTATAGTTTTGAATTATATTGCATCACCATTTTCTTGTTTCCTTTATGATGTTTTCTGGCAGATATTCTTCAAACAAAAATATTTCTAATTATTACATGGAGGCTATGTAAGCCATGCCAGTGGAGTGCAATCTCTGTCAGGTCATAATGAACACGGCAAGTTAAAAATATGGACACAATGACGAACTGTCCATTTGTCATTCACAGACCAGCCTAAACAACGTTAAGATGAACATCACTGGATTAGCTATAAGGTGATGCCATTTTAGGCTAGTGCAACTTTGAAAGACCATCTGCTAAGTCAAAAGAGTTGTGTGATCTGTGCTGGTGGAAGGAGCACTCACAATGATGGCATCCAAGATCTTTCCAGTACCAGCATGACAGACCGTAAAGAACATCTGCACTGGGAGCTCTGAGACTGAGGGAATTTTGTGAAAATTGGAAAGCTTCGAGTCTCTAGGGCTCAATTCCTCATCTATAAAGTGGAAGGGGTTAGACTAGATTAGATGGCTTTCAAGGGTCCTTCCAGGCCTAAATCTATCATTCCATGAGGTATTCAAGTATATTAAGGCTGTGTTTTTTACCCAAATAGATGGATAGGATGTAATTCAATTTTAAAAATGGCTAACATAAATAATTATACTAAATTTTAAGCTCCTTGAAATCAAAGATTGTTTTTGCATCTTTGTATCCCCTACAGTACTTAGCCCAGTGTCTCATAAATAATAAATGCTCACTAAATAGTGGCTGAAGGGATGAACAGAGAGCTGAAGGAGAAGCCATGTTTCTCTCTCTCACACATGCATGTAGAGACAGATGTCACTCTTTATGCAAAATCACTACTGGCCCACCATCAGAAGTTGTTGTTTTTTTTTAAATTTTATTTTAGTTTGCATCATTCATTTCCACAAGATTCTGAGTTACATATTTTCTCCCCATCTTTCCCCTACTCACCGCCCCAAAACAGCCATCCCAGTGTATCCCCCCTCCC
>CM053580.1:66126973-66143982 GCA_028627135.1 Pseudochirops cupreus | reverse complement strand
ATGCAATTATTATGATTATTATTGACTACATCCAACTGGAACTCGAGTTACACAGGCACTGCAGTTGGGAGATCCATCCTGCCCTACCAAAAAGTGACATAGGAGAGAATAGACTGGGGGAGGGGGGACGCACCAGGATGGCTGTTTTGGGGCGGTGGGAGGGGGGAAGACGGGGAGAAAATATGTAACTCAAAACCTTGTGGAAATGAATGATGCAAACTAAAATAAAATTTAAATTAAAAAAAAATAAAATAAAAAAATATATAGATTAATTTTTATTGTATTGTCATTGTTATTATATTGGCATGGCTTAACTATGAGCACTGAATATTCCTCTAGCTGTTTAAGTTATTCTTTATTTCATGAAGCCCTTTGTAATTGAATCTACACAAGTCTTTTGTGTGCTTTGGGAGGTTGATCCCCAGTTATTTTAGGTATTTTGTAGTTACTTGGAATGAGCTTCCCCTCTCTTCTGTTGCTTCTTGTGTTTTATTATTATTATATAGAAATACTGTTGGTTTCTAAGGATTTATTTTGTGGCCTGCAACAAGTTATTTATCATCTCAATTAGTATCTTTGCTGATTTCCTGGGATTTTCCAAGTAAACTGTCATATCATCAGCAAATAGCAACAGCCTTATCTCCTAGAATGTACGTATTTGTAGCTAGGTTTTTGACAACCATTTTTTTGTTGTTGTTGCTATTTTTTATTTGTGTATTTTACTGTTGAAAATGATCAAATATAGAAAGCAATTTATCTGTTTCCAGTCACACAGTGTAATTGCTAACATGTAGTAAATGCTTTGTACCATTTTTTTACCTTTTTTTTTTGCTTTGTACTATTTAATAATTTCATTAATTCATTGTGGTAGGTGTTATTTAAATGAATTAGGTCCTAAGATTTAGTCATTTATTCCTGATTCTCTCCCTGTCCTGCCTATAATACTTTTAATTCTTAGGATCTTTGTAAGGGATGTTTTTTTCCCTTTTTGTTTTACATATGACCTGAAGGGAGAAGCCTTTTAAGTTTTGAGATGCTGTGGTGAATGCCTTTTATCCTTTTGTTCACTTCCTACAAGGTAGCCCTGTTGGCCTAATTTAGCACTGTTCCTTGTGTCACTAAAAACATTACTTAAGCAGCACCAGATGAACATTGTACACAGTAACAGCCACATTGTATGATGACTAACTTTGATAGACTTATCAATGCAACGCCAGGATCTAAAACAACTCCAAAAGACTCATGATGGAAAATGCTGTCCATATCCAGAAAAAGTACTATGGAGTCTGAATGCAGATTGAAGCATATTATTTGTTCTCTCTTTCTTATGGTTTCTCCCATTGGTTCTAATTCTTCTTTACAACACAACTAATGTTTAAAAAAAAAGGTTTAATTTGAATGTATATGTTGAACCTATATGAATTTATGCGCCATCTTGGAGTATGGAGAAATGGGGAGAAAATTTGGGACTCAATCTTATGGAAGAGAATGTTGAAAACTAAAAATAAGTAAATAAAATTAAAAAAAAAAAAAGAACAATGTTACTTAATAGAGCCAGAAAGACTAATTGAGTTACAAAATATTATAATTTTTTCATCAGCAACTTCAAGTAGATTGCACTTTATTTCAGAAAGTACCATCATTCCCCCCTCAATTTAAATATGTAAACTATATATATATATATATATACATATACACACATATATATATATCCACATACATTTGTGTATAACTGTATGTGAACCTCTCTCCATCTGCATGTACAAAAATAAGAACAAAAGTTGATTTAGATGTCACTTTGGGAATGACTGTGTCAATTCCAGTTAGATTAACTGTCCTCTCATTTTGGGAGAGTTGGAGTAGCTCTCATTGGGGTGATTTCAAAAAGACTGTGGGCTTTGGTAGAGCAGCAACTATCTTTTAGACATGTTTTCAGCAACTAGCAAACCTTGCTCCTGATAGGTGCTTAATAATAACAATAATAATAATAGTTGGAATTTATGTGATGTTTTAAGGTTTACAGAGTGTTTTACTTACGTTAACTCACTTGATCCTCACAATATCTCTTTGAGGTGGGTACTATTATTGCCTCCATTTTTAGATGGGAAGAGCAAGGTACGGAGAGGTTAAGCTGAGGGTCACACAACTAGTATCTGAAACAGGATTTGAACTCAGACCTTCCCGATTCTAAATCCTGATCTCTATTCACGATGCCACTGCCCTGAATAAATAAATGCTTTTAATTGATTTGAATATGGCAGCATTCCTTGCCCCAAAATGAAGAGAAATGACTGGCTGCTTTCTTGAAAAATTTGACATTTTTTGCATACCTATAATGAACACTGATTTTGCTTTACAGTAGATTGTTATGTCTTAATCACCCAAGTTTTAATTTGTTATAAATAGCTATGAAACATACTGCACATATTTAATCCTCACTTTACAGATGAAAGAACTGAGGCTTAAAAGTGAGATAACTTGGCCAGAGGAACACAGCTATTTAGTGGCAGAGCCAGAGGACCAATTCAGGCTCTCTGACTTTTTCTAGTATGTGTTGTCTCTACGGTCAGATTTAAATTCATTTGTAAGTCATTGGAATTTTTTTGAAAAACTTCATTAAAGGTGCTCTAAAAACTCCCTCATCAGTTTTGTTAGGGAGATTTAAACCTGTTTCTTAAGTGACTCTGATTATTACCAATGTTATTTTTCTCTAATGTGGTTTCCATTAAGAGCTAGAAGCAATATGTTTGTTAAATAAACAAACAAACAAAATTGGTTTTCATTTATATATTACTCAAAATTTATAATAAGACTTTAATATCTGATCTGCTGTTACTATTGTGGGAAGGTTTAGCAAATAGTCACTCTACCGGAAAAAAAAATTTATATTGAAACCGAGGGAAGAATCTGGTTTGAAGTGATAGGAAAAAAAAAACAAGCACATTAATCCTGAGTACGTTGTTTTCCAGGTATCTAAGCAAGCCAAAGAGTTTCTGGAATATGTGTATGAGGAGCCGTTGATTGACATCCAACAGGAAAATCCCATGTTGTACAGACACGTTGAGCCGCTGGCAACTGTTGTCCGTCTAAGGCAGCAACTGAAATCTCTCCGAGCCTATTTGTTCAGCTGCCGAGCTGCTGTGGCTGAGGATCTTCGCAGAAGGTAAGCCCTATGTCAAGCATCTCTAATTTGTTTTCTCTTCCTTCTCTGAGGGTTGAAACTCAATCATTTCTAAGGTTTCTACCAAAGTTTTGATTCTTTGATTCTCCAGCTATCATCCCCTCTACCCCTCCAAATTAATCTTAAGACTTTCACCCACTGGGTGCTTTTTATCTGAGTGAGCCAAAGCAATGAAAGATTGAGAAATAAGGAACTTTTTAATATACCAGACAAATACCTAGAACTGAATATTGTGGGCAATACACAAACAGGAAAGTGTACTTAAAATCTACCTTCTTATAAAAATCATGAGGGAGATTTTTTCATTAAACATAAATGTAGTATTTTATATTTTGCCAAATTATAATTTCCATTTATCTTTTGGATTAAAAACAACAAGTTGTTTCAAAAATAAAGTATTGAAATCGTTTCCTAAGAAGGAAACAAATCTGTAAGAAAATTCAGCGGTGTAACAAAGATGGCGGAACTGGGGCTGTAACTTTTCACCTGAGAACTTCCTGTCCCTAGAATGTCCTGTGTGATGATAATTACACCATTGAAATAGCCTGCTTTTCTATGTGTACTTGGCTATATAGAGTTATCAGAAATAACCTTTAGACACCAAAGCAGAACACCAGGTATAAAGAATGTAGAGCATTGCATGCAATATAGTCTGGCCTTATGAGGAACATATTATCTATATCCCTATTTTTAGATATGCTTCCTATAAGCAAACTTTAATAGCATTAGTTACCTTTTTAGCGTAATGTTTTGCTTTGGTTAGAATCTGCCAAATCAAGGCATACATTTAGAATTAAAACAGGAGGACTTCTCCTCAAGCAGGATGACTAAGACTTCTTAAATTATTCCAGAAGTTCAGTGGTTTACCACCATGTACTAGACCTTGCTGCCAGACCACCGGGTGAGAAAAAGGGTAAGCCTGGAGAGAATATAGTCCTTTAGCTGGGAGAATGAAGGTATGAAGGTAGCAGTCTTCTTTCTTGCTCTTCTTTTATCTCCTGGATACTCCTAATGTCTGTCTAGACAAACCACTGAAAAATTGGACAAATGGCCTGTAGCCCATTTGTCTACTCCCATTTTTGGAGAAGCATTTGGTGTAGAGTCAGCCACTAAGCTATGCCTCCATTTTGTCCCCAAATTTATTGGCATCACAAGAACTATAACAAATTTTCAAAAGTTCCACCTCTAGAAATCCCATCCTAAACAGCGCCACCCAAGGACCTGGCATCGGAGAAATGTGCCTAACCTGCTGGACAGAACTGGTTTAACTCTGTTCACATAAATGTGTATATTGTGCCAAAGGATAGCTAGAGCACAAGGTTTTCCATCAGTAGGTTGTCAGGTATGGAATCCTACAGGGCACTGCAGGGGGAAAGAAAATTAATAGATGCCCACAATTCACTGTGCATCAGTTTTCTGTCATTGAAGATTCCCACTGCTTATACTAGCTAGTTATTGGTGCTGTGTGGGGTTACCATTTCTCTCTGTACAAGGCTGAAGAAAAGAGCCCTAGTACCAAGAAGTACTCAAGAAGCATAGTAGATCCTCCATAGGCCTTCTTGGTCCTACTAAGTGACTCTGAAATAAGATCTTACGGTAAGGATGCTTAAGATGCTCTCTGAGGCATCCAGGCTTCCAGAAACCATCTGAAGTATAACAACTACCTCTCTATTTTCACAAAAGTAACTATATTTAGAGGAAAATAGCTGCCTCTCAGTATATCTAAAATTCCTTATTGCCAAAGGCTATCCTATGTGAATCTCTTGTGCTTTCAAGGTTGGCCAGCAGCACCCTTTGAGAAAAGATAAAATGATTCAAAGTGAACATGCAATTTAAGCTGCCTTTCCTCACATCACAGACAGAATGAGTTTCTATGATGAGATCAATCATTTCAGAACTATTACATATGTTGCTGATTCCTTATTAGAAATTTTAAATGGTTGAGAAAACTAGAGATTGGAGGGTAGAGGGTAGAGCAGGGAGGCTGAGAGACAAGAGGAAATCCAGTTCTTATCTAATTTTAAAAGGCATTCTCTTTCTGCCTTGTCTTTACCTTCATATATGAGTGGCTATTAATCACAAGCAAGTGAGCCCAACACAGTGAAGAACTGTCAGCGCTATGTAAACAGAATAAAACCAACTGTTAATATTGCTGTCAGGAGAAAACCAAAAACAGCTTGATAAATTGTGTTGGCACTTTACTGCTCAGAGGACTGCATTGGTCACCTTCCTTATTAGGGAACCAGCAGATTGTTTTGTGCTTTTAATTACTATTATGGTTTTCATTATTGTTTTTATTATTGTTGTTAAATTGATAACTTATTTTTGCACCCAAATGTCAACTTTCAAATGGCAATTAAGGTAAAAGTAGTTGGTGTCTTACATGAAACCTAAAATGTTTACAGTACTGACAACTCACTGTTTCTGAGGTGTCCCAGATGGCTGCACAGTTAAATTAGTTCAGGACCTAGTTGACTGTTTAGAGCAAGAATTATTTATAACAGCTGCCACATGGAGGTGCAAGAAAAACTGTGTTGTAAACTTTGGCGTCCATTAGAAAAGCCAGGATCTATCCAGACTCTCAGCTTTGGAGACTCCTTTGAGTGAAACTCCAAGAATAACCAGCACTGGCAAGGACCAACAGTTTCCAGGTAGATATTCCATAATGTTCACTGGGCTGCTCCCAGCATCATCAGATTAAGCATGACTAGTGAGATGCGTATTTTTGGTGATAACTAGGGATAGAGGCTTGGGGAAGGATAGTTTGAAGAAAAATGTTCAGTGGTCTCAGGATACTGGTTTTCTGAGCCTGCCTTAATTTGCTTTTTTCAATGGAGATGACCATTCATGGATATGTGCCCCCCAGAAGCAATGGGGAAAAAAAGTCCTTTATTTATGGAAGTAGCAGAAAACTTAAAATCCAGTCTTTGCACTGGACCTTGCTCTGCTGTTAGTTATCCTTTGTCTCTCTTGACTCATTGCTTCTTCCCTCTCCAGTGAGAGGGAATGTTTTACATTGTCTGATTCCTCTTCTCCCCACTCCCACATCCCCCTTCATTGCTTAATTCCTCCTAACCTGGCTTTTGATTCTTCCTCTTTACTGAAATTGCTCCTTCCAAGATCACCAGTAACCTCCTAATCCTAAAACATAATCATCAGATGTTCATGTTCTTCACTTCCCTTGATTTCTCCACAGCCTTTCACACAGTTAACTGCCCTTTCCTTCTTGAAACTCTCCTTTCTTGCCCTTCAGTGCCACTACATTGTACCACTTTTCTTAAGGATTTTTTTCTCTCTTTCTACCTCCTCTTCTAGCCTCCTAAATGTTGAGAGACTCAAGGGTCAATCTCTTCTTCTGGGTGGCAGCTAAGTTGGCCCAGTGGATAGAACACAGCACTTAGCATCAGGAAGAGCTGAGTTCAAATCCAGTATCACATACTTACTAGCTATGCAAACCTGGTCAAGTCACTTAACCTCTCTAAACCTCAGTTTCCTCTCAATAAAGTGTAGATAATAATAGCACCTACATTCCAGAGTTGTTTTACAGATAAAATTAGGATATTTGTGAAATTCTTTGCAAACTTCAAAGCTAGCTTTATTATTAATTAGCTAATAAAGTACTATTATAATGTTTTGTATAACATTATGCTCCATTAGTATGTTATATTTTTATAAACATAACTAGTTAATAAATGCTGGCTATTATTATTATATGTCCTGTTCCCTCTCAGATATTTCAAACACATTAATGGCATCAGCTGTCATTTCTATATGAACCATTTCCAAATCTAGATTCTTAGCCCTGACCTCTCACCTGAATTCAGTTCCACATCTCCAAGTGTCCACTGGACATTTTCTCTTCGTCTTGGGAAAACTTCAAACCAAACTACTGAAGAAAGTTGTGGACTGTACTTCCCTGGAAACCTTTATGAAGAGAATTGCTGTCTACCTTGGACGGTTTAAATGCAGGGCAAATATAGAGTAACTGAGACTAAAATAGTGAAATCTATAGGTAAATTTCAAAACTTTTACTACCCCTGATGGAACTCTTATTTCAGCCACTACTGTCCTTCCAATGGCCTCTGTCCCATTTCTCAGTCTCTGTAGTTTGCAGTTTATCAGCAGAAAGGAGAATGATGATGGTGATACCTTTGACAGAAATAGGAACTCTGGATATTTTGCTTACTTTGCAGCAAAGGTGAAGCTTTCAGTTTTAAATATTTGAGTTTGATGTGGTAATAACAACATATCATCTACACACACCTGTGTAGCTTCAATATTTTTAAGTAATATTTTATTTTTCCCCAATTACATGTAAAAACAATTTTTAATATTTAATATTTGTTGGGAGTTTAAGTTTTTAGCTCCAAATTCTATCCCTCCCTTTTCACTCCCTGAGATAGTAAGCAATCTGATATAGGTTATACATGCGCAATCGTGTGAAACATTTCCATATTAGTCATTTTGTGCAAGAAAATCTCACTTTCTCTTTTTTCTTTTTTATTTGAAAGATAGTATGCTTCAGTCTGTATTCAGACTCCTTCAGGTCTTTCTCTGGAAACAGACAACATTTTTCATCATGAGCCCTTTGGAATTGTCTTGGGTCATTGTATTGCTGAGACTAGCTATGTCATTCACAGTTATAACTTTTAATATTTACAAAGCTCTTTTACATCACATTTGAGCCCACAGCAGTCTGTTAAGGTAGATACTGTGGGTATTATTATTCCCATTTTATGGAAGGAAAATGTGCTTGACACCATGCTTGATACAATTATTTATTTTTATATATTTTGTTTTGATACAACAGATAGACCTCAAAAAAAACTCACCAATTTTGAAAAATCTCGGGCAAAAATTATTTCCCTTGGAAAAATAAATTAACCTTTAGGGCATAGCATATACGTGCCAGACTTTTCATGTCTGAATTTTGTGAGGGATATCATACAGCTAAAACGCATCAAATTTTTGCTAATACTACCAGTTGGTCTTTAGCAATAAAAATCTGACTAATATTAAATCTTCGAAGAATAAGCAAAATTATGCTGAATGCATTGTTACCATAAAATCAGCATTTTAGGTTATAGTTAGAGAAACTGTAAGGACCAAATGATCATCAGTACTTCTCGTGTGTGGATAACACTTTCCTCAGCTCCATAAACTATAAAATTTCAGTCTTAGGACTGGAAGAGACCTTATGTCTCATTTTATCCAGTGGTTCTCAAATTTTTGGGTCTTAGGACCCCTTGATACCCTTAAAATTAATGAGGCCCTGCCGCCAAGATATTTATAAAAATTGATACTTATCATATTAGAAATCAAAACATATTGGTATTATCATGAGAAGAGTTTTAATTTTGTGGACTTTCTGAAAGAATCTTAGTTCCTGTACTTTGAGAATAGCTGAAATCAATTTCCTTGATTTTATAGATGTGGAAACTGAGTCCCAGATACATTGAATGACTTTTGCAAGGTCACACAGGAAATAAACAATAGAGCCAGGTTGTGAACCTAGTTTCTCTGACTCCAAATCCAGTACTTATTAAACTATATCATATCATGTTGTCTCTTGTCACCAAACCCTCACTTTGCTCTCTGTAAGGGTTGCCATTGGCAAGAGTGCTACAACTCATTTAAAATTAGTTAGCTAATACTGATATTAGCTAGCCTGCAGCTAAGTGGCACAGTGGATAGAGTGCCAGACTTGGAGGCCAGAAGACTCATCTTCATGAGTTCAAATCTGGCCTCAGACACTTACTAGTTGTGTGACCCTGGACAAGTCACTTAACCGTGTTTGCCTCAGTTCATCATCTGTAAAATGAACTGGAGAAGGAAGTAGCAAACCACTTCAGTATCTTTGCCATGAAAACCCCAAATGAGGTCACAAAAAGTCAGATACAACTAGGCAACAGCTGACATTTGGACTTTAGATATAACAGATATACTCTGCAGTCATCAGAGAAGCCAGAAACTCTTAGAAATCAGGTTTACTTATCTTCTTTGATATTTTTAACAAGCAGCAGCGTTCCTCACCATCTGTTCCAGATTCCTTTTCCCATTATCCCCCTCAGATGTTTTCCTAAATAGCAGTTTTCAAACCATTTTAACTACTCAGACTCCTTGTAATATAGCTTTCTCCCTCTCCTCTTCTCCTTAAATCTAAATCAACAAATAGATGACTTGTGTCACTGCTTAGGTGATAAACTGAACTGCATTATACTAATTACTACAAGAAACAGTGCTTCCCTTCCCCCTGCTGCCCACAAACAGGAGGTAAGGACTGTCCTTAAGGGAAAATAGCATACAAATTCAGAGGTTAATAAAAAACTTAGCATTACTTTTTATAGTGTTTGTTAATGTAAAAATCTGAAAAAAAGGGAAAAGTATTAAATTATGACATGATCAGAACACTTTTTAAATATTTATTTATTTTTAGTTTACAATATTCAGTTTCATAAGGTTTTGACTGTTAAATTTTCTCCCCCTCCTCCCCAAGACTACATGCAATCTGATATAGGCTATGTATATATATATATATATTCACATTAGACATATTTTCATGTTATTCGTGTTGTAAAGAAGAATTATAACCAATGGAATGAACCAGAAGAAAGAAAATGAAACAAAACAAAAAAGAGAGTGAGCAAATAGAATGCTTCGCTCTGTATTCAGACTCTGTAATTCTATCTCCGGATGTGGACAGCATTTTCCATCATGAGCCTTTTGGAGTTGTCAGAACACTATTTTTGAAAATTACACCTTTGTTTATGTCATTTTCTCTTTGCCAGGAGAAGTGGCACAAGCAGAAAAGCAGGGATATAATAGATGGAAAGAGCTGGCCTTGAATACAGGAAGACCTGGGTTCAAGTTCCACCAATGATGCGTACTAGATATGTGACCCTGAGCGAGTCCCTTAAACCGTTCAGTGTTCAGGGCCAGAAATGTCAAACTCTTGGCCCACCAATATAAGCCACAGTCAAAACCCCCAAGTGTGGCTCTAACATTAAAATTAGGGGAAAAAATTAATTAGGAAATGTTTAACAAAAATAAATAAAAATGTAATACAACATAGTTAATGTTAGTTTGTGGTTTTCTGAGTCCGCGTGCAGCCCCATGTTTTCTGTTTGAGTTTTACACAATTGTTAGGCAAGTCTCTAAGTTGAAGAGAAGGTGCCAAACTACATTGGAAGAGGTAATTTCCTCACCTGTGAGTTCTCCATGCTAATAAAATCACAAGTGTCTTTGTGTCTGTCTTTATCCCCTTTTAAAGAACATTTGGAATACTTTTTAAATAGAAAAAACTTGGAAAATTGGAGCCAGAAACTTACAAAAAAAAGAAGAAATGTGTTGGTTTTTTAATCACAGCAAAGAATAACAGAGATCTAGGCTATTTGCAGACTATTTCCATTGTCCAGCCTGTATGTTGTTGTGAAGAGACTTAACAACAATTTCCAAATGAAAGCATTAGAGAATCCTTTATTATACTCTCTGTATCTATTTCTTGGACTAGACATAATATCTCATGCAGTTTGTTCACTTTTTCTAATGATAAGATTAGCAAAATAAGATATCGAAAGAAATGATTCACCCTTGTTTCTTCTGTTCCATATAGGTTGCTGTAGAAATAACCCTCTTTGATTGAAAATTGTTTTTCCATTAGCTGTGAGATGACTAGAAGTCTCAGTTCTTTTCCACATCTAGCCTAATGTAACCATTTCAAGAAGGCCTTACAGCAAACATCAAGAACACCAAATTATTATACCTTCCGGGAAGCACCTCACGATGCTATTTGCTTATTTGAGCGGCTGCCTGTGGCCTCCACAGGAAAGAGAGTGTCACGCTGTAGCCCAATAACCACAACCCAAGTGTGCAGAGCACACACTTAAGAAGCTCAGTGCAACAGGAAGAAATGGTTTTCCATTTTAAATCACTGTTCGCTCACTTCTGCCCATTCCTTTCTTTTAGTTTCTTTCCTGTTAGAGCTAGAATCTTCAGATTTGTATATGTGTGTATGTATGTTTTGTATATCTTTTATTGAAATCTGTTCAATAGATCTGAAATATTTGATTACAAACTTTTTTAAGTTGAGGGGTTTTTTTTAAATACCATTTATTTGTTTTTAATCAAACCTGTGAGGGCAAGGGCATGAGCCTAGAGGAGCTGTGTCATGACCCCAAAAAGCATGTAATCAACCAATCAGAGGATGGGAAGACAAGTTTATAGAATCACAGATTTAAAATAGGAGGGTACCCTAGAAGCTGTCAAATCCAGCTCCCTCATTTTACAGACAAGGGAATTGGTTAAGTGACTTTCTCAGGTTCACACAGCTAGTAGTAAGAGTCTGAGGCAGGATTTGAACTCGGGTATTCCTGACTCCAACTTGAGCACTCTATCCACTTTAACAAACAGCACCCCACTAAGCTGTACCGTGCCCTCACTGAGATAGTCACTTGTGGGTCTTGCTTCCAATATGGCCACCCCTACCCTTATCTCCCAACATTCTCCCACTTAGTCTCTTCTCCCTGCTATGTAAGCTTCCTCCTTCCCCATTTCTGAGTCAGCCATTGGCCTTCAGGGCCCTCATATAACCACTGCAGCTGTATAAGTGCCATCGGGAACATTCTGGCCCTGTCCCTGCCCTCCAAGTCAACTCATGGTAACTGGGATACAGCTGTGAGGCTGGGCTCTGGGTTAGGTGGGACAGTGACCAGTAAGAGCCCTACTTTCCCCTTTTCATTCTGGCTGGGACATAGAATGAACAGGTGTAGATGGATCAAAGATAACATCACTTTACATTTCCTTCTGAGTTTCCATGTTAGTGCTAGGCCACTCGCATCTCTCTTGTCACTCTGTTTCTCCTCATTTCAGTGTCATTTCACCCCTTATCCACATAACCAAGTACTCCCTCCCTAGCTCTCCCATCTGTCCTCCTCTTGATTGACCTGGGGCTATCACCTCCTTCCAGCTCTCCTCACTTCTCACCTGAATGATTGCAGGAATCTCCTAATAATAGGTCTTCTGGCCTCAGGGCTCTCCTCACTGTAACCCATTCTGCTACAGTGCTTTTCCTAAAGTTTAAGTCAGACCATGTCACTCCCTACTGACTCTAGGGAGTCTAGGGACTCATTATTTCATATTTATAGCATTCTTTGACATTTGTTTTTGTGAACATTTTATAACATGTAAAATTATTATATATATTTATATACATAAATTTCTATAATTTATATACATATATAATTTCTAAATCTATATATATATAATTTCTGAATAAGTAAATATGTACATGGAGGGGTTGTGCTTCAAATTTTCTTTATGATAGAGGTTCCTGATCAAAAGTTTATTGACTACTACTCTAAGGAAATCGAGCCTCAAGGAAACAGTGGCCTCATCCAATCTAAAAAAAAAGTCTCTACTGACTTAAAAACATGTCACAATCCTTTTTCTTTTTATGAATGTCTGAGATTGACAGAAGTTCAAGACCTCTAAGATCACATAGATTAACTAAGTCCTGATAAATTTGACATAGTATCAATGCTGTAATATGGAATGAAGTCTTACCTTTCTAGCCAGGATTTCTGCCTTTGATTTCAGACGTACTCATCTCCACGTTTTTGACACAAGGCATCTGCTGAATAATAAAGAGACTCAGTCTCATGTATCGTCTTTTTCTTCCACTTAATTTTCATCTTTCCTCCCCAAGTCATTACAGCAACTGGGAAATGAAGTCTTGCTTGTCTCCACAGTAGGTCATGTAGTTCTAAAGATGATGAAATGGAAATGGCACCTGAAATGGTAGTGCCAGCCTATTTTTATGAGGCCATAGCAGTTTCCCTTAGTTGTCTTTGGTACCAAAGAACTCAATGGTGCCCCCTGCTAACTAACTCAGTTCTCCTAGTTTGGCAGGGGTGTTATCATTTTTACAGCTTATTATATTTCTTCTTTGACCTGAGTGCCAGAGCAGAACAGATTACTTTGCAATGTGTTTAGTATTACTGCTCATATAGCTACCTATTGGAGGAATAGTGCCCAAACACAAATAGACTTTGAGTACAGAAAGATTCATTAATATTTAGAAAGCAGTCAGAAAGTCAACCTGATCAGGGCACAAGTAGCACTCACCTGCAGCAGAGATTCTATTTGCCAGAAGATAATAAAGGAGATAACATTTAGATCTGTCCTAGATTTCCTTTTCAGTGGAAAGATACAGCATTATAATGGGGTTTTTTTATTTGAGAGATTTAGTGCTAGAGGAGAAGCTATTTGAAGGAGCCAAAAGAAGCAAATTAATCTTAAAATGATGTGCATTTAGTTATGAGATTTGGGGTCTCTGACTTGTGACCTTAACCGTAGTGTTTTCTGATGTTTTCTGAACCTTGTAGTTGTAGTCCGTAACTGAATAACTTTCCTTGTATGAATTCAAGGGAAAGCAGTCCTGAAATTTCAGCTGAAGGGGAGTTGACAAGAAGGAGCTTTTTTTATTATTGAATGTAGATGAATATTCACTTGCCCCAAATGACTAGGAATTCACCCCTGTGTCGTGTGTGTGTGTGTGTGTGTGTGTGTGTGTGTGTGTGTGTGTGTGTGTGTGTTTTACAGGGACCTTAGATCCTAAAGGAAGCTTACAACTGCGAGACTTAGTTTTATAGTGTCAAGAGCCTCCCTCATAATTTTGGGATCTCTTCACAACCTAGCTTCCCACCCTACATGTACCAGAGAGCTCCAGTCAAACATTTAAAAAGTTACAATCTAAGTCTGATTGTTACTTGGGTACCCCAGTTATAAATCAGCAGGGAAGCTGTTACTGATCACAGTTTTCTTGGCCCTGTTATCAAGTCGTTTTTTTTTTACTCTATGCTTCCTTCACTAATATTCTATTTAAAGTTCTGTGGAGAACTGTAGAAGCAATGTTGCAAATTCAGTATGACTTGGAAGAAGCAGACAGTGGCAAGAATCATGAAAGCATACTGCCAGAAGGGACTTTGAGAAGTAATCTTATTCACACTTCTGCTTTCAGGTAACCCAGAATCATCCTAGACACATGAGAATTGTGTTTCCCCTCCTTTAAATAGCAATCTTCTTTAGTACTTCATATCATAATATTCCTTAGTACTCATTTTGGCATCTGACACTTCTCACTGTCAGGAAAATTTTCCTCATATCTGATTTCATAAACTAAGCAGTGCCTAATTACCACTGGCATGCTGCTGCTTCTAGCTTCAGTAAATTAGAAGAGTTGTTTGTCATTATCTATATAAAAGCCTTTTTTATACTTTAAAACTATTATTAAGTATCCTGACCATGCTCTTTTCTCCAGGCATAATAAGCCCTGATCCTTGAACCTTTCCAGATAGATTTATTTTCCAATCCTATAATTATCTCAATCAATGTTTATTAAATACCTCAGAGAAATCATAGTACTAGAAACTGTAGAATAATCCAGAGGGAGATCATAGGCAGGAGTCCTCCTCTCAGAACCTATGATCCAAAAGGAGAGACAGTACAGACACATGAAACATATTTGGGAGCATCTGTAACAGAAACAATATGCAATATATGGGGCAGCTAGTGTCTTGATAGATAGAATGCTAGGTCTGAAGTCAAGAGGACTCATCCTCCTGAGTTCAAATCTGGTCTCAAGCACTTACTAGCTCTGTGACCCTGGGCAAGTCACTTTACCCTGTTTTTCTCAGTTTCCTCATCTGTAAAATGAGCTAGAGAAGGAAATGACAAACCACTCCAGTATCTTTGCCAAGAAAACCCCAAATGGGGTCACAAAGAGTTGGATATAACTGAAAAATGACTGAACAACAAGAAAAATAAACATAAATCATAATGGATCATTCCTACACAAATATGTTAAAAGGAATAAGACCTGTTATGCTGCTGAGAAACAGGAAGTTATCCACCTCCTTACACCATGAATCCTAGAATTAGACACAGGATTCAAGTAATGAATGAACGGAAAAGTGTTTATTAAGCTCTTTATTAAACCATGCGTACAGCATCGTGCTAAGTACTGACAATACCAAAAAAAATGAGTTTTTTCTTTAAGCTACAGATCCCTGTAGATGATACTCATTTTAAGGTCCTAATTTCCCGTAGTAATGTTCATCTGCTTTATACCCTCTTACCACTGAATCATGATGTCCCCCTTTCCTTTCACCTTTTTTTGATCTGTTCCTTTGCTTCCTTGCTTACTCTCCTATAGGTTCTTGTCTTCCTGAGAGATTACAGGAGTTATCTTTCCTTCCCTGTTAAACTCTGACTTAATTAGGGTACATCACATATTCTCTCTATCTTCTTCCTCTCCTCACTTTTATGAGCCTGTCATTCTGTGATTTAGGCCCACAAAAAAAAACAAAACCCACATGGATTCACATGTAGTTGAGGTATTGTGAAGTTTAGTCCAATATGTTTCAGGCCTTCTTCTCTACCATTACTTCCATTTGACTTTTGCTTTTTACCTTGTTTCCTCATGTACATTTAGAAAGAAATCTCTTAATAGTCTCTCTGTTGTTTTGTTGTTGTTGTTCTTGGTGAGTGTTGTATTTCTATTGTCTAGAGTGATTGAGAAGCACATAATTTCTTCAGATATGGTTTTCTTTGTAGGAGTATTTCACATGGAATTTTCATGGAATATCCATCTTTTTTTCATTTATAGTTAGGCTGAAATTTGCAGAATAAATCACCTTGGGCTGCATCTTGACCTCCCTTGCTTTTCAGAACACATATTCAATTTCCTTCTGTTTTCTGGTGGATACAGGATAGTCTTATGTTATTCAAATGTCCTTTCCTTTCCTTTATTAGTTGAAGGTCTTTTCTCCCGGTCATTTGAAGAATCTGTTTTTCGTCAGTAGAATTGTTCATTTCACTATTATGTATCTTAAAGTTTGGGCGGAGCCAAGATGGTGGCATAGGAGCAGCAAGGTATGGCAGCTCCCACACAGCCACCTCAAAATACCCATAAAATATGACTTTAAACAAACTTTAGGGCTCTAAAATGCACACAAATATACTTTCTGCTGAAGGCAGCTCAGCTAGGAGGGACCATCTCGGTGCTGGGAGCCAAAACCAGCCCAGCCTGAAAGCATGGCTTGGCCCCGGGGGCAGCCAGACAAGCCCAGTGGAGCCAAGCCAAGCTGCAGCTGGAGCTTCAGGAGAGAGGATCTGTGGCAGCTCTGGCAGTTTCCAGAATTATCAAGCCATAAGAAAAAAAGGACTAAGTGAAAAGTCAGTGGAACTCAGCTAAAATTGGGGGAGAAAAGCGGGTCCGGCCAACTGCCTCCAGGGCAAGAAAGCGGCAGAAGCAGAGGCCCTAAAGCCACCTCCACGTTGCTGCTTCGGAGCTCCTGGCAGAGTGCAGGTAGGCCAAGCGATCGTTCAGAGGCCAAGTGCTCTTGCGTTGAGCAGCCTGGATCCGGATCGTGGTCTTGGGTGGTGGTCCTGGGGTGTGTTTTCAGTGAGCCAAAGCTTGTGGGGGCTGCAGCAGCCTCCTAAAAGCGCTGGCAGCTGGGAAAACCCCAGCAATTTGGGACAGAGCTTTCCCCTCTGGAAGCAGAGTTCCACAGAGCTAAAAAAATCATTGACTGGCCAACCATGAGCAGGCAAAGGAAGCAAAGTAAGAACAGCAACTAAATTCTAGATTCCTTCTTTGGGGACAAGAAAGATCAAAGCAGGGAATGGGAGGAAGACAACACAGTCAGAACTCCCACACCAAAAGCTTCCAAGAAACACAAAGATTGCCTAAAAGCTAGAGATCAGCTTAAGAAGGATTTTGAAAACCAAATGAGAGAAGTGGAGGAAAAATTGGGAAGAGAAATAAGAA
>CM053580.1:66079026-66126473 GCA_028627135.1 Pseudochirops cupreus | reverse complement strand
CTCAAAGCAAAAGGAGTTCGCAACCGCAGCCACTGCCTCTGCCGCTGCTTCCAGTCAGCACCGCACAGAGACTAGCTTGGTTCCGGCGTTCTCTTGCTCCACCCATTCCTGCTACATCAGCAAGCTCAAGGGGCGTGGAAGATCTTCAAATCCCAGTATCGTTACAGTCTCCTCAATCCATTTTTCCAAGCCAGTTGTTTCTGCAAAGAGATAGTTTACATTTTCTTCTATTTTTTCATTCTTTCAATTTTATTTTATTGTTCCTTGATTTCTCATGAAGTCATTAGCTTCTACTAGACCGATTCTAATTTTTAAGGAGTCATTTTCTTCATTGAGCTTTTGTACCTCCTTTTCCATTTGGCCAATTCTATCTTTTAAGAAGTTCTTTTCTTCAGTCATCTTTTTTCCATTTGGTCAATTTTGCTTTTTAAGGTGTTCTCCTTTTTATTGGATTTTCATGCCAAAAAAAAAAAACCAGTTGGCCTGTTCTGTTTTTTTTTAAGTGCTATTTTCTTCAGTATTGCTTTGTGCCTCCTTTACTAAGCTACTGACTCTTTTTTCATTATTTTCTTGCATAGCTGTCATTTCTTTCCCCAGTTTTTCATCTGCCTCTGTTATTTGATTTTGAACCTCTTTTTTAAGCTCTTCCAGGAATTCTTTTGGGGCCCATTTTTCTTTGAGGCATTAGATGTAGCAATTTGGACTTTGTTGTCTTCTGAGTTTGTGTTTTGTTCTTCCCTGTCACCACAATAACTTTCTTTCTTTTTTGCTTTTTTTTTTGGAGGGGGAAGGTAGGGCAATTGGGGTTAAGTGACTTGCCCAGGGTCACATGGCTAGTTTTGTGTTAAGTGTCTGAAGCCGCATTTGAACTCAGGTCCTCCTGACTCCAGGAAGGGTTCTCTATTCACTGCACCACCTACCCGCCCCAACCATAATAACTTTCTACTGTCAGAGTCTTTTTTGTTGTTGTTATTTACTCATTTCCCCAGCCTGCTTCTTGATTTTTAACCTTATGTTAAAGTGTGGTTCTTCTCCTGGGGTAGAGGGGGGATACTGTTCCAAGCTTCAGGTATTTTGTACAGCTGTTTTCAATGCCAATTCTGAGGGTCTGTAAGTTTTATTTCTTCCAAGGTGGTATAATCTAAGGAGAGGTGTATTTACTACTTTCCTTGCCTGTGCTCTGTGAATGACCACAAGTACTTTTTTTCACCCTGGAAGCTCTTGCTCCCTGAGGCTACAAACTCT
Organism: Pseudochirops cupreus; assembly: GCA_028627135.1. Classification (NCBI taxonomy): domain Eukaryota; kingdom Metazoa; phylum Chordata; class Mammalia; order Diprotodontia; family Pseudocheiridae; genus Pseudochirops; species Pseudochirops cupreus. Next base: position 66,125,228 of record CM053580.1, on the reverse strand, counting down.
GGTGTGCTAGTGCTCCTTCTTACCTTGGGGCTGCAATTTAGGACTGAAACCTGGATCTGAGTATAGGTAATGCAAGAGTCCTCCATCTAGTGCCAGCAGAGAAACCCCTGTAATCTCCTTTTTTTAAAAAAAGTTTTTATTATGAATTTAATCATTTCCAGACATAAATAATTCAACAGGATTGCAGCATGTGAATCCAAGAACTTCTGTATATGTAGTTATGCAATCTCCTTCTGACCAGTTCCCTGAAAGCCTTACTGTCTGCAGGCTGAGAGTTTCACTGCTGTCCCTGCTGATTGTCACCCACCCTGAATTCTATTTTTAACATCTTTGCTGGAAAATTTAACCTTTCACAAATCTAAGTTGTTTGGGGAGGAAGTCAATTTGAGTCAATAGCCTTTATTAAACTCTTACTACATGCAGGCACTGTGCTAAGTGCTAGGGATACAAAGAAAGGCAAAAATTGCCTCTGCCCTTATTCCAGTGGGGAAGAAAAACCACAAATGGCTATGTACATACAAGTTATAGGTATTAAGGGTAAATTAGAAATAATCTCAGAGGGGAGGAGATTCTTTTGCAGACTGTATGATTTGAGCTAACTTTTGAAGGAAGCCAGGGAAGACAAGAGGCTTCCAGGCATGGGGAGCAGCCAGTGCAAAGGCATGAAATCAGGGCATAGAGTGTTGTGTAGGGAACTACAAATAGGCCAATGTAGATGGATCAGAGAGTGTATAACAAAACTATGTTATGGAATTTAAGGAAAAATGAAAAAACAGTAAGAAGTCAAGTTGTGAAAAGCTTTGAAAGCCAAAAAGAAGATTTTATATTTGATTTTGGAGTTAATAAGGAACCATTGAGATTTACTAAGTAGGAGAGTGACATGGTCAGACCTGTCTTTTAGAAAGATCACTTTAGTAACTGAATGGACTATAGGAAGGATAGACTTGAGGGGGAGAGACCAACTGGAAGGTTATTGCATATCTATCTAGGCATGAGAGCCTTCACTAGGGTGGGAGAAGTAGAGAAGGGGACGTGTAAAAAAAGGTTGTAGATAGAAACAACAAGGCTTGACCACAGAAGGGATATGTGGAGTGAGTCATCTTTAAATATACCCTTGCATGTTAAGAATGAGAAAAAAGCATTGTTAGCATTTGGATTGAGAGGCCTTGAGAAAAACCACCCAAAGGATCTCTATATTCCCACATTTCAGCACTTTTTTTACTTCATCCTTTTTTTTTTGCCTCTCTTGAGCCATTTACAATTTTCTTCTTTTGAGAAGCTGACAATTTGTTCTGTTTTGTGAATTCTTTCTGTTTGTCCTGATAAGTGTTGTCTCTAGAGGGCAAGCATGCTAGTGGTGGTGGTGGTAGGGAAAGTGTGTTTAAATTCCTTTTGTACCAATGGAAGAGATTCTCCCCCCCTGCCCCCCATTAATGAGGCTCTTGGTCAGGTTCTCTATGTACTATACTGCACACAGAATCTTTTGCAGTTGGATCCTTAATAAATGCATTTGAAAAGGCGAAATATCTTTCTCAAGTCAGACCCTTATTAAACAATGAGACCCTTCCTACAAAGAACACGTTTTCACCCAAGTATTTCCTTCAAGGGAGGTAGTTATTTTGATTCTGGGGGAGCAATTTGTGTAGCAAGAGAGGGGAACCAAAGAAGAAGATAGCACTGAAATCTAGTTCCCACTGGAAGCCACCTTCCTCACCCAAAACACACACATACACACAGAGCCTTGCTATTCTTCTGCTAATGGGATTGGCACCGCTTAAAGCAGTCTTCGAGGGCATTGTCTGCAACCACAGCAAGAGAAACATTATTCAAAGGCCATTCAGACCCGAAAAGAAGCGGCCAGAGCAGAGTAATTATCGAAGGCTCTCCATTAACTAGGACATCTTTGCTCTTTGTCTGTGTTGGTTTAATAAGGTCCACTAATGGGACTGTGGGGGAGGGGGCACACTAATGGGTCTTTAAAAAAACCTTCTTTCCCCCTTTATTTTCAGAGGCTGCCTTTAGAGAAACTGACAGTAAAGCCAGAAGTTACCATATTGCAAACTGACCTTCAAAAAAACTTGGTGCGGACCCCAGCTGCTTATAGAGACTCGGGTATTCAGAATGCTCTAACACCTTTGTCTGCTGCTTCCCTTTTAACTTGGAGGTAAGTTTATCCCGGTTCCTTGTATATTTCCGCTGTGTCTTTGCCCTTTGGTTCACTGGGAACGTCTGGTTGGAAAGAGCATCCCTTAGTGGCAAGTGTGTGTAATGGCATGATAGAGATTTCTGGCTGAAAAAGCTTTATTATTTTAAGTAACTTGCAGGGGCATCTCTAGGAAACACCTTGACAGTTCCAGGCCCCACACCCTCTGTCTGACTCAGCTCTCTTAGCCACTTAGAATAACTTGGGTGAGTTATTAATATTAACACGAACCAATAATATGGCTAGGTTTCCATTGTTATGAATAAAACGAAATGAGATTGAATACCTTCTACTACCCTATTCCAATTATATGTATGTATAATATACATATATATACACACACATGTATATATGTGTATGTATATACTGTACTATATGTACATATAAATATATAAATTAGCCTCAATGTTTTCCATAAAACAAGCAGTTGTACCTCACAAAAACTTACTTTGCTGTTCAAAATTAAAAACAGACACATATACTCTCAATGAAAACTAAGTAGTCATTGGACAACTTTATTATGTGACTGTCTATCTCAAGTTATTCGGCATGACTGGGGATCGCTTCATACAAAGCAATAATTCTATAATGAGAAATTTGTCCCCAAATGCTGTTACTAAAGATACAGTCTTAATAGCCTCTATAGATGCTGACATAGAGGGGAAAGTAGTTCAGGATTGGTTGAGTGAATTATCAATTAATTGATCAATAAGCATTTATTAAGCGTCTTCCAAATGCCAGGCAATGTGTTAGGTGTTGGGAATACAAATACAAAAAAAAAAATGAAATAATTCCTGCTTACAGAATCAGATCGATAAACGGATAGATAGATATATAGATACATGGAGGGAGAGATAAGTGATAGCTGGATGGCTAGATAGGTAGATATTGATCTAACACTGCAACTTCATTAATTGTGGGGAGCTTTCTTCACAAATGTAAGTGATTATTTTATAATTTAGAGAGTTTCTGTGGGAACCAAGAGATTCAGCGACTCTCCCACACTCATTTAGCCAGTTTGTATCAGAGATAGGACTTGACTCCATTTCTTGCTAACTCTAAGGCTCGCTAGCCTTTAACTACCACCTCCACACTGCCTCTATTTTTATATTAATGAACTAAAGTAATTCGCATTTAAGCTCATTTTCTGCTTACCTCCCCACCAGCCTTTCCCAGTTCTGGGCTTATTAAAGGTCTGCTCTGTACACATTTATCACCTATCTAGAGAGGTGGAAAGGATCTGGTTCCTCTCCCTTATAGCATTCAATTTATCTCTACATCTGAGTACATCTACTCACCCAAATATCCTAAAACAAGGTACAAGAAAAGAGAGGAATTCTTATATGACTGATGCTAGTGGCAGAGGTTATAGCAATTGTGTTGTCTCTATAATGTTCTGTAGATTTTACCCTGGGAAACCTGGCGTCAAATCTAAACTCTGACACATACTAGTTAGGTGACGTCGGGCAAATCTCTTAATATCTTTGGATGTTACTTTTCTCGTTTGTAAAACTCCAGAGACTAGATGACCTTTAGGATTTTGTGTTGTCTACTTCCCCAGGTTGTTGTGAGAAAACCTTTGTATACCTTTAAGAGATATAGAACTATTTTTTTAAAATTTAATTTATTTATTTACTTTTAGTTTACAACATTCAGTTCCACCATCCCTTGAGTTCCAGATTTTCTCCCCCTCCCTCTCCTTGCCCCTTCCCTGCCCCCATTGAGGCATGCAATCTGATATAGGTTCTACAATGAAACACCTTAATATTAAGCATCAGTCAAGTTGTAAAGAAGAATTATAACCGATGGCGTGAACAACAAGCAAGAAGGCATGAAACAAAGCAACACACAAGAGAGAGAGAGCAAGTAGTTTGTTTCAGTCTGCGTTCAGACTCTGTCGTTCTTTCTCTGAATGCGGATAGCCCTTTCCGTTGCGAGTCTTTCTGAGCTGTCTTGTAACCATGCATTGCTGAGAGGAGCCCAGCATACATAGAGATGTTCTTTAAAAGGAGTGGTGGTGAGAAAACTGCTTAGACCCGTCTCTAACCTAGATACCATAGAGAACAGCTACAAAGTATGAAGAATAGCAGTGGAGATAACACAGAAACTTACAGGAGTCAAAATAAATCATTTCTTTAAAAAAAGATCGTTTGTGTCTAGACACAAATGCATTAATTACAGGAAATAACCAGGGAATTAGAGATACTAATGCAATAAAGCGAATTTGGCTCCATAAGTAACCCTGAGATTAGATCAGATGAGATGAAACTCAAAATTGGAATAGAGCTTGGAGAATGTGTACATTGTACAAAGGGAAAAGGATATGTTTTTTTAAAATGTAGAAGTTGGTGGGGTGAGTAGCATTATATGTTAAGAAGATGTACTTATGGGAGGAAATCCAGGAACTAGAGTGGGGAAGCATGGTTGAGAACATTTGGGTGAATAAATGGAAATAATTCTATTTCAAATTGTACATCTCATTTTTTTGTAGGACAGAAACTTAACATTCCATGTTCTGATAATGGCAGCTTTCTCCCATGGATGAATTCCTCTCGGAAGCCTTTATTTTGAGGTGGGTCCTAGGCCAGTCAACCTTCATGCCCTTCCTGACCGTGCTTCTGACTTTCATCTGCAGATTCACCTTGGAACATCCCTTAGTCCCTGTAGCCTTCTCACCCTGGAACATTCTTCTAGTATGCCAGCCTCCTTCTCCTACTGGTGAGTTCTTCCTGGAGCCTCCATTTTGGGGAGAGCTTTAGGCCAATCAAGCTTCATTTCCCCTCCTGTCTATGCTTCTCATTTTCTGCATTTAGACACATACCCCCAAGCTGGGCACCTTCATTCACCCACCACTTCCCAGCTCCCTTTTGTGTGTTGTCTTTCTCCATTAGAATGTAAGCTTCCTGAGGGGAAGAACACTTTCTTTTTGCTTATATTTATGTCTTTATCGGTTAGTAAATGCCTGGCACATAGTAAGCACTTAATAAATGTTTGTTGCCTTTTTGTGGGGGAAAAAGTTATTTCTAATTAATTAAATAAAATAAACAAATATTTATTAAGTGCCTTCTTTGGGCATAGATCTATACGAGACACATGTGTATATATATGCATGTGTATGTGTATATGTGTGTGTGTGTATAATATATACTATTTAGATATAACATCTGTCTGTGTCCTTAAGTAGCTTTTAGGCTAGTAAGCAGATAAAAAGACAACAGATGAAGTCATAATGCAGAAAGCTGATTGATTGATATTGATTGAATGATAAAGGCATGAGTCACAAGGTGAAGTGTTATATGAGATCTAAGGGGGAAAGTAATTAACAACTGGGGACATCAGGGAAGCCTTCCTAGAAGAGGTGTTGTTTGAATCGGGCATTTGAAAACACGCAGAGTTCAGCTGGTGAAGATGGGGAAGCAGGATATTCCGAGTATAGAGAGTGACTTAAACAAAATCTTAGAGGCATGAGACATGGTACATTTAGAGGGCAAAGGACTGATTTTATTTAGCTGGAATACATTCTATCTTCACCTCTACTTCTTGGAATCCCTTGGATCCTTCAAAGGATAGCTCAGATGCCACATCCTACCTGAAGCTTTCCCTGGTTTCTTCAGAAATTAGTGCTCTCTCTCTCTCTCTCCCTCTCTCTCTCTCTCTCTCTGTGTCTCTCTCTCACTGTCTGCCTCTGTCCCTGTCTCTCTCTCTCTGTGTGTGTCTCTCTGTCTCTGTCTGTCTGTTTGTCTGTCTGTCTGTCATTTTGGGTGAATAATAATGACAAGTGGATCATTGAAACTATATGTCTCTGTCTTCTACTCTTACTGAAAGTTGATAAGTAAGATCAGAGAATGTCCTATAAGTGAATGAGGAGTTAAGTAAGGCCCCTGCTAGCCTGATACTGTTGGTTCTAGTCCTAGATTAAATTTATTTTTTTGACTTACTATTTTAGTTTCCCCCAATTACATGTAAAATTTTTTAAACATTTGTTTTTAAAATTTTGAATTGCAAATTATCTCTCTCCTTCTGACCCAACTCCTCACATTGAGAAAGCAGGCAATTTGATATAAATTATACATGTGTAGTCATGCAAAACATATTTTCATATTAGTCATGTTGTAAAAGAAAACATCAACCAAAAAAAAAAACCCAAGAAAAATAAAGAAAGTTTTAAAAAAGTATGATTCAATTTGTATCTATCAATTCTTTCTCTGGGGAAGGGCATTTTTCAATGTAAGTCCTTCAGAATTGTCTTGGATCATTGTATTGCTGAGAATAGCTAAGTCATTCACAGTTGATCGTCTTGTTACCATGAACAATGTTTCCTTAGTTCTACTCATTTCACTTTGCATCAGTTCATGTAAGTCTTTCCAGGTTTTTCTGAGAGCATCCTGCTCATCATTTCTTATAGCACAATAGTATTCCATCACAACTAGTTTAAATTTAAAGACTCCTAAAGAATCATAAAAAGAAACAGAAGTGTCATTGTTGGACATGGCTGATCATGTCTACTTATACGCTTCCCCAAAATTTTGAATATTTCAAAATTGTGATTAAAAACAAAACTATTGGCCTTTAAAAAAAATCTTGGCAAGGGTATATGAAAACCAAAATTCATATGTTTGGCTTTGGCTGCCCTTCTCTGTTCCCTTTTTGCTTTGCTGCATAAGTGAATGGAGGAACTTGGCTAGAATTTCCCCCTCCTGTCTCTTCCCTATCCGTTGCATCATATGTGCTGTCTTCAGATTAATCTTCCTTATTCGTGGTTTTCATCATATCATAAACTTTTTAGAAACCTTGAATGATTCCCCATTGCTGATTGAATGAGACCCTTGTCAATCTGACTCCAACCTGCCATTTCTATTTTATCTCATACTATACACCTTCACATATGTTACATTACAACCAAACTGAACTACTTGCCATCCCTTAAGTGAGTGACCTTGCTCTCAAGGCTTCACTTCTACATCTGTGATACTATGTCTCTTGTTTTCATGACTCTGTGTCATGATCACATTAATCACACTACTCCCTAAACCTTGAATGCTGTTCCATCCATCTCCACCTATTTAAATCATACCCGTCTACTCAGTGGAGCAATGGATAGAGCATTGAGCCTGGAATCAGGAAGAGTTGAGTTCAAATATAGCCTCAGACATTAACTGTGTGACCTTGAGCAAGTCATTTCATCCTTCTCAGTTTCCTCATTTGTAAAATGGGTTACTTATAGTACGTACTTCCCAGGGTTGTTGTGAGGATCAAATAAGATTATGTTTGTAAAGCATTTAGTGTAGTGCCTAGCAGATAGTAGGCACTTAATGTTTTTTTTCCTTCAAGGCTCAGGTAAAAATGTATCTCCTCCATGAAGCCTACCTTGATATTTCTAGTCTTTCCTGCCTCAGAACAGATCTCACTTTGTTTACACCTCTCTTATTGTATCTATTTTGTGTTATATTCGTCTATGAAGTGGCAATATTTCCATTATTTGGTTGTAAATTCCTTAAACAAAAAAAAATCACATCTTATTTAGATTTGTATCTCCCTAAGTGCCTAGTTTTGTGCTTTGGATAGAATAGATGCTTAATAAGTATTAGACATTGAATAAATGAACGAAGAATGTTAGATAGAATTTCCTCTGTTGTTCAGTCATTTTCAGTCTTGTCTGTCTCTTTGTGACCCCATTTGGGGTTTTCTTGGCAAATACACTGGAGTGGTTTGCCATTTCCTTTTCCAGTTCATTTTACAGATGAGGAAACGGAGGCAAATAGGGTTAAGGGACTTGCCCAGGGTTACACAGCTAGTAAATATCTAAGGTCATATTTGAACTCAGGAAGATGAGTCTCCCTAACTCCAGGCCCAGCCCTTTATCCACTGTGCCACTTAGCTGCCCTGTAAGATTGTCTATTTTTAAAACACACCTTCCATTTATCCAATAGAATGTAAGTTCCTGAAGACCATATATTGCTTTGTTTGTCCTTGTATCTCCATAAGCTAGCACAGCATCTTGTGTGTAGAACAGGCTTAGTAAAAGATTTGTTAGATTGAATTCATTCAGTCAGGCACCAAATGCTTACTGGGCACCTGTAAAGTAAATAATAGTTCACATTGCATGACACTCCAAGGTTTGGAAAGTCCTCAATATACATCATCTCATTTGATTCTCACAACAAACCTGTAAGATAGGTGCTATTATTATCCTTAAATTTGCAATTCAGAAAACTGAGTCTCAGAAAGGCTAATAGGGGTGGGGAACCTACAGCCTCGAGGGCACATGGATTCAGTCAAATGGCCTCACTTGAGGACCTAGAGGACCACTTATGACCTCGAGGCCACAGGTTTCCTACCCCTGGGCCACCAAGAGACTTGCTTAAAGTTACATAGTAAATTTAAAGCAAGATTTAAACCTAGTCCTTCCCCAAGTCCAACACTGTCTACTATATATACTCTGCTGCTGCCTTAAAATACTGCATTACGAGCTTTGGGGAAATGAAAAGAATATCATTTCTGTTTGTTGAACAGGAAATAAATGAAAGAAGAGAAGCTAATACTGTTGCTTGAATAGATACAACTGAAAAAAATAAAGCCTAAATTGGTACTCATGATGATGAAGTCAAAACGGTAGGCAATGAGAATGTGAAATTCCTCTCCCTTTGGACAGTCACAATATCGACCCATATTACAGTGAAGCATCAAATTTCCCTAATAGCCCTATCTTACCTGATCTTTTCAGACTCTATTTTCAGGCTGATTTTAGAACTATGGTTAAATCTGCTTTTATTCTTTTTCAGGGGACTGAAAAAGGAGAAAGATTCTCATCAGGGAAGCATTAAACAGTGGCAAAAGGGCCTTATGGATCATTGGGTAGAGTTTTAAAATTTGAATGCTGTATGCCAGAGAGCGATAAATGTGGAAAACAGTACAAATCGTTTGTGTGTGTGTGTATGCATGTTATTATGATGGATGCTGGAAGAAATCTTCCTTGGTTTACAAGGAAGGAATAACAACTTCATTTAAAATGTGAAATAGGCCATTCTTTTTTGAAGGGCACCTGTGAGAATAAACTAATGGGCTGATAGTCCTCATTGTATGTCTTATATCTGAACTGTATTTCTTTTATGACAAGTCGTATAATGATCAAAATAATTTAGCCGTGTGAAAGAATAATCACTTCTCCACATAAGCCTATGAATGAAAAGTTAATCATGGGTAATGAAGAGCTAGGTAGGTAGAGTACTGGCCCAGGAGGACCTGAGTTCAAATCTGACCTCAGATGCTTGCTAGCTATGTGATCTTGGGCAAGTCACTTAACCCTGATTGTCTCTTTAAAAAAAAATTGGTAGTGAGGGGTTGTTTCCTCTTTCTCAACTCTCCCAACTAGCTTCTGTGACATAGATTTGGGGAGGTTCTGCTTTCACAAAGTAGCCATAGGTTAAGCTGCATGGCCCACTCCAGCTTCCTTGGAAGGAGTTAGGAAATAAAAAAGAAAAACATGGAACTGAGAAGATGCTTTGAATCTCAAGACTTAGTGGAAAATGCTGAACAACACCCAGCCTGGGAACCGGGAAAAAGTTCCTAAGTTGTACTGGAGCCCATAGAAAATCAAGCAAGAGAGCACATTTTTGGTACCCTCTCTTTCTTACCTTAATGGAAAACCATACAAATGCAATTTTCCCTTCTGGTGAGCCTTGCCTTTCCCAGGGATTTCTTGTAAGGAATGAAAAATGGAAACTCAGTGGAACAGTGTGAGTAGAAGACAGTTATCCTGACACTTGAAGAGGCCCTTCATTTTTAGAGAAATCTATGGGAATTGGGGTAAAAGTATAGGGGAAGCAAAATGACCCTGGAGTTATTCTGTCCAGTAGCATGAAATAGTTGTGGAAGACCTATAATAACTATGATCTTAGTAGAGCAGTTGCTGTAGAAATCTGTGGAAGAAAAATTCACCAGCATAAAACAAAAATAAGGATGATACACAGCAGAAACCTAGAGGCTGAGGCATGTCTGCAGAAACCTTGACCTTATCCCTCTAATAGAGAGTACCATATTGACAGTTCTGTGAATCACAGGGACTGAATGGTTCTCCAATAAGGAAAGAAGGGAGGAGGCATCAAAAGGGAGAAAGAGGCTCCCTTGAGCTCCGGTAGAAGGTCTTTATGTGTACACTATTGTATAAATAAATCTGATTTTATATCTGAAGTCTTATGAGTCTGGGTACTTATAAGGGGAGGTGATGGCTGCTCTTTGGGGGAATTCCATATACTGACATTTCCAGGTTCCATCTGAAAGCAAACTAGCGAAGAAAATGAGAGGTTCCTCAAATTAACAGGGTACTTCATGTGAGGACCGGGCCATTTAAAATTTTTGGGATTAATTGGATTAGCAAAAATTATATATTTGAAAAAGAAATTATTTTATTATATATTTGCTGTGTTTATGAGGCCCTGGTTCAGGACTTCTTCACTTCTTTCATGGATTATTATAATAACTTCCTAACTGGCTTCCCCCACTGATGAGTCTTTCCCCTTTCCAATCCAGCCCCTACATTGCTCCCCAACAAAGCCTTTCTAAAACACAGCTCTGACCATTTCAGTTTCTTGCCCCAAAATCTTCAGACTCCCTGTTGCCTCTAGGATAAAATGCACATAACCCCCCCCCCCACAATGTGAGTCCACCCTACTTTCTTAGACTTATTTTACATGATTCCCTTTCACGCACTCTACATACCCATAACCCACTAAAGACCCCTCTTGAAGATAATGAAGGTCCCTCCTCCTATTCTTCACAGAGGAAGAACTCAGTCTCCCTTGCAGGAAAGGGGGGTGGGGGAAAGACCAGAGACTAAGATATCTCTCCAGGCCACATGAAAACCAAGACACAATCTGGCGATATCTATCTTATATTAATTATCCTAACTCATTGAGAATGAAAACAAAGCACCTCTGGTTAAGGATAGCTGCAAAATCTTTGTATGTTTCTATGTGTGTCTAAAATAAAATTTATTCAAAAGATATTTTTGAGTGTAATCAACTGGTCTTGGTTTCATGGTATAGAATGCGATTAGTGTAGTGACTTTTCAGACTTTAACTTTCTTGGTGGATTCATATCTCAGATGCTGACTTTTGTGGGATAAGTAGCACTCCCTTAGCCAAAAACACCGCAGTTCTTTTTTAAAAAAACTTTTTATTTTTCCCAATTAAATGTAAAAACAACTTTGAACGCTCATTTAAAAAAATTTTAGTTTCAAATTCTCTTCCTTCCCTTTTCCCCTCCCTTATACAGTGAGCAAATTGATATAGATTCTACACGTACAATCATGCAAAACATATTTCCACATTAGCCATGTTGTGAAAGAAGACATAGATTAAAAAAAACATGAAAAAAATAAAGTGAAAAATAGTATGCATTGATCTGTATTCAGACTTCATCAATTCTTTCTCTGGAGGTGGATAACATTTTTCGTCATGAGTTCTTTGGAATTATCTTGCATCATCGTATGACTGAGAATAGCTAAATCTCTTTGAGATACAGACCTAGTAGCAGTACTGGAAAAGGCAGAAAGCATGATTTGAGCTTAGTCTGGGAGGAAGCTGGGAAAACCAAGAAACTGAAGGGAGGAGGGAGAGTACTCCAGGAATGGGAGATAGACAGTATAAGGATATGGAGTCAGGGGATGGAGTACCACCTCTGAGGAAAAGTAATGAAAGCCAGTGTTGCTGAGTTATAGGAAGGGAGTGTGGTGTGGAAGAAGTTTGGAGAGATAGGAAGGGGCACTTTGGTGAAGAGCTTTCAAAACCAAAAAGAAGATTTTTTTTACTTGATTCTGGAGGTAAGAGGGAACCACTGGAGTTTACTGAATGGGGGATCATATCTGCATTTTAGGAAGATCATTTTGTCATTTGAATGGAGGATAGAGTGGAATGGAGAGAGATTTGAAGCAGAGAGGTGAAGCAGGCTATTGCAATAGCTTAGGTGTGAAATGATTTGGGCCTTGGGCCAGGATGGTATTTGTGTGAATGGACAGGGCACTTATAAAACGCAGAAATGACAAGACTTGGCAACCAAGTGGATAGATGGCATGAATGTGAGTGAAAGTGAGGAGTGAAGGATGGCACTGAGGGTGTATGAGTGATGGGGAAAGTGATGGTACCCAAGATAGGAGAGTTTGAGAGGACAGACAATGAGTTCTATTTTGGACACGTTGAATTTGTGGCATCTGTAGGACGTCTAATTTGATATGTCCAGTAGTTGTTGGGTGATAGGATTCCCTGTCCTTGCATTTGCTTTTAAAGTTTCTACAGGGTAGCCAGATGACTATCATGATGACAGACATATCAGATAAGAGTTGACATGAGATGGATAGTCATTGTCATAGACTAGAAATGATATTTCTGATGAGCTAGTGTTTCCTTGGAAAGTGGAAGAGTCTGAACTTGGACTCTTACCCAAACTGCATGGCTTCTCTGAGATGGAAATATTCCTCCTTTCTGTCTTCTTTCATTTCTGTTCAAGGACTGTTTTAGGAAAGGATAATCTTTTGTGAACTTTGAAGGTGATGGTGGGGACAGGTCAAATCACTTTTATTAAAGCTTGAAGTGTTGGGAATACTGTCTGCACTGTTTAAATGTCCTTACCGTTCCTTAATGGTTTGGGGGGGAAAAGAAAAATTAGATAGCAAGTGATTCATTAGGAATATGAACAGACTACCCCCAAACTTTTATGCCATCAGGAGGCTTCTAGATTGGTTAAAAATGAGCCAAGGATAGGTAGAACAAGCCAATGAGTTTGATCTAGAGGCCTCAGGATTCCCTAGTACCCTTTAGAGGGTTAAGTAGTACCAAGTCTGTTCCATTGACTTAAGCCCCCACCTTAATCTTCCCCCAATTTTAGGGGTCCCCAGCACTTCAGTTCCATTTAACAATCATATTAGCTTTTACAAAATATATTCACTTCAAAGGTATAGTTAAGACAAAAATAAAAATATCCCCCCCTCCCAACACCTTGGGGGCAAAGTCCCCCTAGACCATCTCAATCTCTGGGGAGTGGAGGGGAATTAAGTTCTCAGCTTCATTCAACTCTTACACTGTAGAAATCACATCAAGTTCTAAGTCCCACCGAAGGCCTCTGGAGATGCTCTAATCAAGTACCCTAGCTTCTCAAGGCTTTCCCTCTGGGTTGGCAGTAATATCCAGTCTGGGACCCTGGCTTCAAGATTGCCATGTTTTGAGCTCCCAGGTATGGAGCTCCACTCCCTGTACCTAGAACTGAAAATGACAAATGAAACAGACCAAAAACCCCAAACCTGTTTCCTAGGGTCATAGGGTCCAAGGGGGAGGAGGAAGATGAGCCCTTCTCTACACAGCTTATTGCTTGGTGTGCAACCTGCCAGTAAAAGAGACCTTCACTCTTGGATACCACTGGAAAGAAAGAGAAAGAAAGAATTGCAGCTCTGTGGCCAATGGAAATAGGCTGCTCCTCCTCCCGTGGTATGGGAATGCAGAATGCCTTATCCCAGAAGCAGGGCTCTGTGTCTCCTACTTGGATGCCTCCATCTTGGGTGATCTAGGTACGTATCAATGTCCCATTACTCTCACACGGTGTTTTCCCTTGTAGATAAACATGAGAAGATGTATTTTGTGACCCATAGTATATTATAGGCCTATAGTAGAGAGACAGGATAGAAGGAAAAATGGGAAATGACACTGGATTCAGATATCCAGTTACAGAAAGAATGGGATGGATAATTAAGATTGTGGGGGACAGAATTCTGAACCAAGGCAGTCAAACAGTTTCAGGGTCCAGGAAAGGTCAGGATACTGGAATTCAGTGGCCAGGGAAGGTTTAGAAAGTAGGAAAAAATGAAGACAATGAGTCTAAAGACAAAGGGGGAGGAAGGGAAGCATTTATTAAGTCCCTATTCTGGGTCAAGCACTACGTGAAACACTTTGCAAATATTGTCTCATCTAATCTTCACAGCAACCCTGAGAGGTAGGTGTTATTATTATCCCTGTTTTATAGTTGAGGAAACTTGTGATAGACAGAGATTAAGTGATTTTCCCAGTGTGACACAGCCAGTAAATGTCCAAAGCCAGACAAGGACCCCCAGCAAAGTTGTTGATGAGCAAGTCCTAAAACTCAGTATTTCCCATTTTATACATTAACGTGGTGTTTCTTCGTCCTACAGCAGTAGAGAATTAGTGAAAAACCAGGGAGGAAAAAAAGATGGGAAGATTACTTGAAAATACATATTGCTTTAATACATTTTTATCATATTTCACCTCTACCACATACAAAGCACTTAAAAAAATCTTCAAAGTAATTTTCTTCTAGTTTTGTTGCTGGGCTAGCTTATATTACACCCAGGGTCAATCAATCAACCAATAAGCATTTATTAGGCGCCTACTGCAAGCCAGGTTTTGTACATACAATAGGGTCACATAGTAATATGAACTCACATTTATTTAGCACTTCACATTTTACAAGTGCTTTTCCTTAAACAATCCTGGCAAGGAGATCATGGATATATGATGATCTCTGTTTTATGGATAATGAAACTGAGGTTCAGAGACATAAGTCAAAGAGCTGGTAAGTGGCAGAGCCAGGATTCACTCAGGCTTTTTGAGGTTCTTTCATTTTTAGTATAAGGCCTCTCGGCACCTGGACCAAACTAAAATTCTCCAGTTTCCAGTGAATGATATATCCAGCCTTGAATAATGTAACTCTCTTCCCCTATGGATGAAGGATTGATTTAAAATTCTTTCCAGCTGTCAGGTGCCCACTTCAGTTTTGATAAGAGTAAAATAATAATAGATTGGGTTAATAGGAAGGTCATGTACATACAAACCATCTAATTGATGGTTACTAGATTTTTACATGAATGATCTTATGTAACCTTGATTCTTGTCTCTTATCAGACAGTCAAAATGATCCTGACATTGTCTAGGTAATGAAAAGGGGAAAAAAATAGTGCCACTCATTGTTTCTCTCTCAAACCTCTTGATTTTGAACAGTTTCTTTGGAGAACATCTTGAAATGAAAGGTTATGCTCTTGCAATTTTCCTCTTCCTAAATATCTGCTCATCACGTGAGTGTGATGAAACAGTCAAAATCTACCGCAAAGATGGATGATCTGGGAAACAAGGCCAGGAATAGTAAGAGCATTGCTGAGAGTCCATCCGTGTACTTTGCAACCTGGAAATTACATCTGGCTGCCAGCAACCTTTTGTGTTTCTTTGTTGTATGGTATTTTCTAGCAGTGGGCTTTCAAGAGTACCTTTATTTCACTGATGACTAAATTAGTGTTGGGTTTAATGAGAGAGATCTGTCCTTTTATTTGTGTCTTTTTTTTTCTTCTTCTTACTTAAAAAAATAGATCAGCATCACAAAAGCTTTGTACATCTCTAGTTTGCTTTTGATGGTGTGATCATTTGCTTCCATCTATCTCCATGGTAATATGCTTTCCTCCTCCCACCCACCCCAATTTTTCCAAGCCTCAGATACTTATAATGCTGTGGGGCTGCACAGGGGCTACATTCTCAATAATGCAGAGAAACAAATTGGTCTCTGTAAATAGGACCCAATCTTCAAAGCACTCAGGTTTTCTTCTAATTCTGGTCCATTTGTCTTAGCTTGAAAACTGCGGCACATTTTAGATAAGATATTTGGAAGCAAAAAATGCATCTCAGCATACACTTCTTAGTCTACAGTTCTCATGTGCAAATAGAGACCAAGGTCATAGAATGTTAGAGTTCATCTACTTCAGCCCCTTCATTTTAGAGATGTGGAAACTGGGACCCACAGAAGTGGGTCTTACTATTTACTTACATTTCCTTTTTATAGTTACTTGGTAACAAAATTAATTTAGAGGAGCAGCTAGGTGGATAGAGCACTGGGCTTGAAGTGAGAAAGACTTATCTTTCTGAGTTCAAATGTGACTTACAAGCTGTGTGACCCTGGGCAAGTCACTTAACGCTGTTTGTCTCAGTTTGCTCCTCTGTGAAATGAGCTGGAGAAGGAAATGGCAAAGAAAATTCCAAATGGAGTTATGAAGAGTCAGACACACAACTGAAATGACTGAACAATGATGAACAAAAATAATTATCAAATAATAAAGATTACAAAAATGCTTTGTTGTTTGCCCTTCGTTCTCAAAAAGGGCCATGGCATCAGGAAGATGATGCCATGACTTGCAAGTGAATTGAATTTAAGTCAGTGAGGGCTGTGCAAAGTCACCAGTCTCACTTTCTCCTTTGCAGCCAGCTGTGTCCAGTGGTAAGATATAAATCAGTACGACTAGAGATGGCCCCCAATGGAATATTACTGTGCTATAAGAAATTATGTGCTCAATGGTTTTAGAAAAACATGAATAGACTTGCATGAGATAATGAAGAATGAAATGAGCAGAACCAAGAGAATGCTGTGCATAGTAACAGAAATATTGTCCTAAGAACAACTTTGAGCAACTGTCATTTTGAGTATTGCAAACATCCAAATGAACAAAAGAGCTTTATAAATTATAAAGTCACATATACATGTTGGAAGTTTTTTTTCTGTGTTTACTGAGTCATTAATCTGGCTCATATAAGTCAGCAGTTTTCTAGAAATTGTTTTTGAAAAAATTTAAACAATTCAAAACTTTCAACTCATGTTCCCCTTTTTGAAAACACTCAAGTGAGTCAAGGTTCCTCATTGAAAAAATAGTTCCTACATTTGCTTATACAGAATAAAATTCTTTCCACACCCGCTAGCCCCATCATAATTTTCCTGCCAGAGCTAAATGACTGACAGTTTTAAATGAAAAAGGAAACTCTTCTTCAAATTTGCTCTCCTGTGGCTAAGTCTTAGAACCCAGAATAGCCAATCCATTGTTAATTTCTGAATTGCCCAAGTCCTGAGCAGAGTGTAATAAACAAGTATTGCATCTAGGCCATGTTCTTCTTAGTGTTTTCTCTCATATTTTACTTACTGTTTTGCATAAGTTATTTTTATGATGAAGATAACATTCATTCCCAAGTACCTTTCCTACAAAGTACTCAGAACACTTCACAAATATTAATAAATGTATGTTCTCATTAGAGTATACAGTTGGCCTTAAAAACCTTTCTGTTTCCCAGACAAAACATAGAGACTCTGTTGCTTCCAACCTTCTCTGAACAAATAAGCCCTGAACATTTAAATCACCAAGGATAATCACACCAGGGCCATAGCAACACCTACTGAGTGATAGTGCTTGCACATACTATATGCCAGGTAAATTGATTAATTAATTCTGATTCAAAGGCACAGCATATTGAAGTATTTTCTTGACATATTGAGGTACGCAGATGATCTAGCCATTACCATCTTGTGCCAGAGGCTCAGAATGGAGCCAGTTACTGTATTGCAGTCAGTCACCTCTGTTAGTAAACATAGAGTACATCAGAAACAGCATAGAAAATCTCACAAACCCTACCTGTTTGTTTCTGCTCAACAATATTCATTCAGAATTATCTGGACTAAGATTGTTTAAAATTTTGACTTGTTTTATTTTTTTTAATTAATAAACATTTATTTTCTCTTCCTCTCATCTCTCCATCCCCTCTACAAGAAAAGAAAAATAAAACCCTTGTAACAAATATGTGTAGTCACATGAAATATGTTCCAGTATTGACCATGCCAGAAAACGTGTATCTTATTCTGAATATTTACTTCATCAGCTCACTGTCAAGGGGTGGGTAGCATTCTCTATCATTTCCCCACTGAAATAATTGTTATTTTTTTCAATGATCTGAGGGAGTACTATCACTTAATGGTCTATTAGAAGATGCTATTGTAGCATCTCTGCTAATAGCCTCCTCAAGGAATGATAGAACTGGAAAAAAAATGGAGGGGTCAACTCTTCATTCTACCATTTTCTTTCCTTTTTTTGGACAGAGAAAGGCAAAGCAAATGGGGTTAAGTGACTTGCCCAAGATCACACATCAAGTAAGCGTCAGGCATCTGAGTCTTGATTTGAACTCAGGTCCTCCAGACTCTAGGGCCAATGCTCTATTCACTGCACCACCTAGCTACCTAATTCTACCATTTTCTTGCTGCACTTACCGTGGTTAGCCATCCGAATCCTCTGGGACCAACCCAGAAAAGTAGAGACAAGGGGAAAAGGAAAAAAGAAATGACAAGTGAAAAGGTCTTTTCTGGGGACATTAAAAATAGGTGGGAAAGGTCTAAACAAAGTTGCCTAACTCAAACACAAATGGGGTTTACCATCTACCTTAAGGTACAGTGATGCTGAAATTGTTTGGGAGAGATGAGATTCTATCCTTGTTATAGGGACTTCCAAAGACAGTATTAACCTTGGCAATCGCCTCCATATTTAATAACTGTATTGTTTACAAATTCTTCCTCCAGAGTCCAAAAGGTGCTGCGTTTGCCCAAGCAGAACTTGCAGCAAGTAAGACCAAGGCTTTAGTGTTGAGAAATAACCAGAAATATGAGGTTATTTTTGCTGACCAGGGGAACAGGAGGTTAGGTTTTGTTGCTGTCTATCGGGTACACCACCCGATGTTGGGTAACATTTCCCTTCAAATCTTGGTAAGATCTGACCCTTCAAGGTTGTGAATGATCTAACTGCAAAGAGATAATAGACTATGACACATAGACTATTATGAGGACTATAGAATCATGTTAGCTGAATAACCTCAGGGTATGTCCTTGAGGTAGAAATAATCAGTTAGTAGTCTGACCTGAAAATTTTCACCATCTGTTTCCCTTGGGAAAATGGCCAGATGTGCTAAGATGGTTTAGGAACAGTTCTTTTTAGGCTAAAACATCTTCTAGTCTTTATCTTGAGATTATCTTTGTCTTATAATTCTTCTTCAAGTCAATTTATTAAGTACCTAATGTATGGAATGGAATGGTCCTTGGCATTACTCAAATAAGAATTGATTAGTACTTCTACATTGCAAGCTATTAGAGCTGACTCAATGTCTGGAGCTCGACTAAAAGTTTGGATGATGGAATTGAACTCAGGGAAGCAACCAACTGTTCATCCCATATCATACTCTTTATTCCTTTTAAAATTAAAAAAAATTTTTTTTAAAATTTTTTTCCAATTACAAAAAAAAATTTTAGCATTTGTTTTTTTTTTTAATTGTGAATTCCAAATTCTTACTCTCCTTTCCATTCCTTTTTCCTTGAGATGGTAAGCAATTTCATATAGGTTATATATGTACAATCATGCAAAACATATTTCTATATTAGTCATGTTGTGAAAGAAAAGAGACTAAAAAAACATAAAAAAGGAAAGTGAAATGTAGTATACTTTGATCTTCATTCAGACCCCAACAGTTCTTTCTCTAGGGCTGGAGAGCATTTTTCATCATGAGTCCTTTGGAATTATCTTGCATCACTGTATGACTGAGAAGAGCTAATCATTCACAGCTGATGATCATATAATATTGCTGTTACTGTGTATAATGTTCTCCTTGTTCTGCTCACTTCACTTTGCATCAGTTGATATGTCTTTCCAGGTTCTTTTGAAATAATCCTGCTTGTCATTTTTTAGAGTATAATAATATTCCTTCAAAATCATAACTTGTTTAGTCATTCCCCAATTGATGGGCATCTCTTCAATTTCTAATTTTTTGTCACCATAAAAAAGACTATAAATATTTTTGTACAAATAGGTCCTTTTGACTTTAAAAAATTTTTTTCTCTGGGATACAGACCTGGTATTGGTTTTACTGGGTCAAAGGTTATGTACACCTTTTGGGCATAGTTCTAAATTGTTTAAGTTCACAACTCAACCAACAATATATTATTGTCCCAATTTTCCTACATCACTTCCAATATGTATTATTTTCCTCTTTTGTCCTACTAGCTAGTCTGATAGGTGTGAGGTTGTACTTCAGAGTTGTTTTAATTTGCATACCTCTAATTAATGGTCATTTAGATTTGGTCTTTATTCTTAAAGCAAATCTGATTGTTCCAAATTTTCAGATTTGGGTGATTATTGGGGTGGATTCAAGTGTATCTTCCAGTATTAGGTTAAAGTTAAGAGTAGAGACAGGGATGTCTAGGGTAACCCTGGATCCTCTCAGTCCAAAAACGTCTTCTTAAACAGAGTCATTTGAAAGTATTCCCAAAGGGTTGGGATCTATTCTCAGTTGGGTTCACACATTCACTCTGGTGTGACCTTTCTAGACACTGTCATCCCTTCCACAGGAAGATGTGAATACCTTCTTTAAGGCCAGGAACTATTTAATTTTTAATTTTGTATCTCTAGCATCTACCATTATGTCTTACATATAGTAGATGCTTACTGTATAAGTGCTTTCTGAATTGATCGAATTCTTTAGAATGACCCTCCTGATCAAGTTTCCTTGGTTTCCTTAAATAGAGGAGACATTCAAGTCACAATTTACTTTCTGGGATGGATTTATTTGACCTCTCCTGTTTCAGCCTCATAAACCAGGTCTAAATTAGACTATAACTGGTTCCTGAAAGATGGCTACAGGTTCTCGAAGTAGAACAGTGAATGAAAGAACAGGTGGAATTGATTTCATCATATGTCCAAGGGCAAGGCAACAAGAGACACAATTGCATGGAATATTTGTTCATCTCACTTTCACCATTAGCATAAACAAAAAGTCTATCACGAAGGTAGTTGTATCTTATCTGTTCAGAAGTTGAAGAAGTAGAAGAAATCTATGAAGAACTTGACAAGATTCTTCAAACCAAGACAACATATATCTAGATACTATGTGACTTCAATGGGAAGGTTAGAATAAGGGAAGATGGTAAAAAAAATGAAATCTTGGAAAATATGGTTAAAGTCCTTTACCAACTGCTTCCAACCCACCTTTCTAGATTGATTTCACATTACTTTCTCATAAATTTCCAGTCAAACTGACCAACTTGCTAGTGAATAGTACATTCCTTCTCTAGCCTCTGTACCTTTCTACAACCTGTCTTCCATACTTGGAATGCTCTCCTCTCTTCCATCTGACTGATGGAATAACTCACTCCCTTTAAGACTCAACTTAAGTACCATCTCCTTCATGAAGTCTATGGGGTTCATCTAGTTCTTTGTGCTCTCTCCTCTCCAAAATATGTATTTTGTATTATTTGTCTTTATACGTGCAGTTTTCCCCAAAATAGAATGTAAGTTCCTTGAGGGTAAGGGGTCTTTCATTTCTGTTGTTTTACCCACAGAGCCTAGCCCAGTTCCTTGCATATAGAAGTCATGTAATAAATTCCTGTTGAATTGAATTGAAGAAATGAAGGAGATCAAAGGCTTGTGATTACTGATGTAGCTGGCCTACACATACCTGAGGACTTGTTTTTTTCCCAAGGACTTGTAAAGCCATGCACCAGCAGATTCCCAAAGGACTACAAATCCTATAAGGCTTTGTAGCAAAGAGTTTAGAAATCCTGAAAGTTACTTCCAAGGGGGACAGTGTTGCACAGGTTTGACTGAGTACATTGATTTAGAAGGTAGAGGATGGAAAGAATGAGAGAGACAGAGGAAGGAACAAGGTTGCTGCTATGGATTCAGGGCAGGGTAATAAGTAGCCCCTCCTGTACCTATAGTGCTGAGCAAACATGAACTAGATATGAATAGTGCTGATTACATTGGGGTAAGTTCCTATAGAGTAAGGCTGATAAATGAACATCATGGAGAACCAGGTTCAAGTAGCTCTTGAGATTTCTGTAGCTGGACTGAGCCATAGGGAAAAGTCCAGTTCCTGTCAGGTGTTGATTTTCAGAAATGATTGACACCACCTCTCCCTTTAGCTAAGGGAGTTTTGCTTTAAGGGTACAAACTTTATGCTGTTTCTTCTTGAAGTGGAAGCCACTAACAAGAAGGTTCCACCCTTGGGAATGGGGAACAAGAATTGTGATGGTTATCAAATCTGAGATACATGTCTGTTGCTGGCAGTTTATTATACTTTTATCCAGTTTTTTATTGATAAGGCAAGAAGAGAAGGTATGGGAGGGAAAAATTTATTTACAAAGTGGGATGAGCCCTTAATTAAATGAGTCATTCTCTTGGAGGAGAAGAATTTAAGGAGAAGGTTGTATTAAGCAGAGATGGAGAACCTGCAATCTTGAGGCCACATGTGGCCTTCTAAGTCCTTGGGTAAGATCTTTTAACTGAGTCCAAGTTTTACAAAACAAATCCTTTTATTAAGGGGATTTATTCTGTGAAGTTTGGAGTCAGTCAAAGGGCTGAACTTGAGGACCTAAAGGGCCACATGTGACCTTGAGGCCGCAGGTCCTCCTTCCTTGATATTGAATATTAGGTGTGGGCATCAGGTTGATATCATCCCTGTCTTTGGTATTGACTTTACAGAGTAATACACAAACATATTGCCACCATACATGCTATTGCACTTAGAAACCCCCTACCCCGCCCCCTCCGCCCCCCACATATATGATGAGAACTTTCTTCAAGAAGAGAGTTGAAGTTACTGGACATAGCAAGAGTACTAAATATCATCCCAAAGATGAAACTGACTATATATGTGAATGAATGGATGGATGGATAGATGGATAGATGAATATGTGTATATACTATACACACATACATACACACACAATTTATTATTTATTTTTAACATTCTGTTAAAAAATTTTTAAGTTTCAAATTCTTTCCCTCCTTTCTGCCACCTACTGAGAAGGCAAACAATATGATATCAATCATAGATATGAAATCATACAAACATATTTTTACATTGGCCATATCACAAAAAATAAAACTAGATTGAGAAAATGATACTTAAATTTCCATTTAGAATTTATTAGAGATTTTTTTCCTCTGGAGATGGATAGCATTTTTCATCATGAATCCTTTGGAATTGTCTTGGATCATTTTATTGATCAGAGTAGCTGAGTCTTTCACAGCTGATCATCATTACAATATTGCTGTTACTATGTATGTATCTCCTAGTTTTGCTCATTTCAATTTGCATCAGTTCATATAGGTCTTCCCATGTTTTTCAGAAGCCATTTTCCTCATCCTTTCTTATAGCTCAATAGTACTCCAGCAGAATCATGTGCTATGAGTCATTCATCTATTCCCCAATTGGTAGGCACCTCTTCAATGTCCAATTCTTTGCAATAACAAGAAAAAGTTGTGATAATTTTTTTTTGTACATATAGGTCCTTTTCCTTTTTCTTTGATCTCTTTGGAGTACAGACCTAGTAGTAGTATTGTTGGATTCAGAGGGTCACGATTTTATAGGCCTTTGGACATAGCTGCAAATTGCTCTCCAGCATGGTTGGACCAGTTCACAACTCCACTAACAGTTCTTTAGTATGCCTATTTTCCTTCATTCCTTTTGGCATTTGGCATTTCCAAGAGGAGTGAAATGATAACTTAAAGTTGTTTTAATTTGCCTTTCTCTAATCAATAGTAATTTCATATGACTCTAGATAGCTTTGAATTCTTCTGAAAACTGCCTGTTCATATCCCTCAACAATTTGTCATTTGGGGAATGGCTCATTGTCTATGGCATCTTTTATCAAAATGCAGTTTCCCTGATTATCTCTTTTAATTAGGTCTATTTTTGCTTTCGCTTTGTCTGAGATCATGATCACTACCCCTGCCTTTTTTTTACTTCCACTAAAGCATAATAGATTCTGCTCCAACTCTTCATTTTAACTCTGTGTGTCTTTCTGTTTCAAGTGCATCTCTTATAAACACCATACTGCTGGATTCTGGTTCTAATTCTCGTTCTGGATTCTAATCCATTCTGCTATCTGCTTCCATTTTATAGGTGAAGTCATCCCATTCACATTCACAGTTATGATTACTAATTGTGCATTTTCCTTCATCCTATTTTCTTCTACTTCATTTCCTTCATTTGGTTGCAAATGCTTTTCCAAAAGAATATGTGGTAAATCTTCATCCACACTAAGGAAGGGAAAAATTGCACAAAATTTTGTGTCTAAAATAAATTTTCTAATGGATGTTATGTACATCTGGCTGGAGGTGGCCTTAAAATGCTGTTGTCCTCTGTGTGTCCATATTTGGGAGACAGTATGACAGATCCTCAGATTTAGTCACAGTGGGTACACAAGTTTTTCACTTTTCCCTTTTTATGTAGGTATCATCTCTGATATACATTAGAGATGATCTCACATTTCTGGAAGTTCCAAGACTTGGTGAGGAGCAAGGTACAATTTAGATTTGATAGAGAATTTATATGTGAAATTATTATTGGGAAAAGAGAGGTAAAAATGGCTTATTGAAAGATAAAAGGGAAGAGAAAAGAAGAATTGATATGTGATGCAGTTGTCTGCAGTTTTTCCTCTATGACTCATCTCTTTCCTTAATGCTTCTTGGAGTTCTTGTTGGACTTGTGTCCAATTGGCATTTTTCTTTGAGGTTTTGGTTATAGGGGTTTTTACATTGTTGTCTTCTGAGTTTGTATCTTGCTCTTTCCCGCCACTATATGGTTTATGGTCATTTTATTATTTTATGACCATTTATGGTCAAATTATTTTGTTGTTGTTGTTTGCTTGTTTTCCAGCCTATTTCTTGACTTTGAGCTTTCTATTAGAGTTGGGTCCTGCTCACCTGGACATGGGGAGGCACTGTTTCAAGCTTCAGGCTTTTTCATGTTGAGCTAGTTCTAAGGATTTGCAAATTTTTCGTGCTTTCACGGTGGCATGATTCAGGTAGAGGCGTGGTCATTATTCCCTTGATCTGTGCTCTGGCCTTTAGCCAGGAAGGGCCCCCGGTTCCCTGAAAATGCTAGCACTCCTCTTGGCTCTGTCACTGTGATTGGGTCCCCTGTTCTTCTGCAACCACAAGAGTTAGTGCTCCTCTCTGCCCTGGAACTGTGACCCAGAACTGCTTATGGACAACAGAGTTGCCAATCAGCACCAGCTGTACACAGTCTTAGCAAAGAGACCCCTGTAATCTCTGAAACATTATCTGACCCCCTTACCATCTCTGAGCTGAGAGCTCCTGAAGCTGCTTCTGCTACTGCTATCACAGTTGCCTTCAAGGCCCATTGCTGGTTCTATGCCATGTGCACTCTGGGCCAGCCACTACCTAGGTGTCATAGACCTCTCCTGTTAATCTCCTAAATTTTCTTAGACTGGAAAAATGTCTAACTCTGACTTTTTGTTGGCTCTGCAACTCCAAAATTAGATTTGAAGTATAATTTTAAAGTTCTTTGGAGGGGAATGTTGGGAGAATTTGGCTGAGTTGCAGCCTTTAACCTGCCATCTTGTCTCCACTTGCTGTAACTGACTATATTTTACCTGAAAGTATACATACCAATTACCAATGTGGGAATAATTTCAGAATCAGTTAGTTTCCCCTATTTGGCAAGAGTATCAGTTAGAAACAACACAAAATTTAACAACAAATTAGAAGAAAGTTTAAAGATAAGAAGACTTCACATCAAACTACAACCCTTATGATCTCTTAAGATCAACAAACTCAAGATAACAAACTCTTTTTCAAAAAAATTTATTTGTTTATTTACTTTTAGTTTACCAGATTCAGGTCCACAATCCCTTGAGTTTCAAATTTTCTCCCCTGTTTCTCCCCCCGCCCCCCGTGGCAGCATGCAGTCATGTATAGGATCTGCAAATCCTTTCACATTGGACATTAGTCTGGTTGTATAGAAGGGCTGTAACCAATGGAGTGGACAATGGGAAAAAGGAAAGAGAACCAAACATGGAAAAGAACGATGGCATGTGGATTGCATCAGTCTCCATTTAAACTCTGTTCTTTCTAGATCTTTCTCTGAATGTAGGTATCTTCTTCCATCCTGAGACTTGTAGAGTTGTCTTATAACTGTGCATTGCTGAGAAGATTTCAGTTAAGATAACAAACTCTTAAGAAAAGGAAATGGAAAAAAGCTAGGACATAGATTCTGATTATCATGGTTTCTTTAAAAAAATTAGTCATTATTAAACAGACACAACAAAGAGACAAAAACATCCTCAGCTATCAAACATTTGATCTTGCCAAGCAGAGTATGATATGTATTCTATGGATCACAGCAACAGTTGGACGAACAGGTTATTTTACCAGTTAGATGACTCTTGGGCAGGAATTATTAGTGGATAGTGAAACCAAAAGAAATGGATATATAATCTCATTATTTATTGATGCACCTTGCACCCTGAGGTCAACCTAGTGATGCTGTGGGTAGGGTGAGCATTAATAAAACAGACAAGCAAAAATCTTAGAGCTTTAAAGAATCTCTTGGTTCAGAACTAGAGGAAGGGATAGAGAAGTTGTGAAAGTAGAACAGCTTAGGAGAGCAGACCCTTGGGCTAGACACCCAGGAAAGAATGAGGAAATTGTCCAATTGTACTATCAGTATGAGTTCTAGTAAAAAAAACCAAACAAACCAAAAAACAGCTCTGGTGCCATCTTTATCATAGTCAGGTGATGTCTCCTGATTTATTGCGTGAAGAAATAATATGTAGAACAGATTTTGTTTGACCTAGAAGAACAAATTCTTTCCCACAATGTCCCCTAGTCATTTTCTACTTTTCTTGCTGTGTGATTAATTGAGATCATAGCACCATTGATGGGGCTATATCATGTATTTACTTGTTATAATTCCTTGCGTATTACCTATATCATCATCAGTAGTAGTAAAAATGTGTTATTCTTTATATATAGATATTACATTATTGACACACCATTAGAAAGCACCAACGAATCAGCAAGTATTTTTTGAGCACCTAAAGTAGTCAATACTTCCTAACTGTGTGAGAGATAAAGAAGTATTAGGTATAGTGTTATGTAAGCTTCTTGAGGACAGGCAGCTCCTTGTTTCATTTTAGCCTTTATCCAATAGAACTGGCACAGTGTCTTGCATATGGGACATACTAACAAATGTTGGTTGAGTTGAATTAAATAGTCCTTGACTCCAGAAGCTTATAATCAAACTAGGTAAATGATACATAAATGAAAAAATTACTGAACAATACAAAATAGTATATAATTAAATTCCAAATTTTGTAGTAAGGATTTTAATTGCTGGCATCTTCAGGAAAATAATCAATGATAAAACTTAATCTGAGTACTTAAAGACAGCTAGGATGGATATGTGAAGGAGAGAGGGAAAGACATTCTAGGGAGAAAGAATATAATTAGCAGATGAGGAAGTAAATGTACAGAATGTACGTAGTCCATAGAGAAAGTTGACTTGAAACTTTGAGTTCATTCTCTAGATAAATAGTAAGGCCTCAACCATCTATACTCATTTGCTTCACTCTGTATCCTTGTGACTGAGGTCATACGTTTGCAAAATGATCTACTGCCTATGATAAGAAAGTTATTAAAGAAAGGTTTTTGACTTCTCTGACACTGTAAAAAGTGGGGATCATAATGTTTGCCCCACTTGCCTTGATTGTGGGAAGTAAATTATATATTTATATATTTGTTATATAAGGCAACATATTTTCCATTGACATGTAGAGATGGTCATTTGTCTGGAAAATAATGTGGGTGAGAGAGATCCAGCTGTAGTTAGAAGAAACTGGGAGGTGGGAAGGGCCATGTACAACCAAATATGAGAACATGGCGGCATGCATCCTCAAGAAAGCTGACTGCATCAAGCTGAACTCTTGTTGTTGTCCCAATATTGAACTTTTCAGTCTATGCCTGGGCTACCATATACAGAATAGGTGAAATATAATCTGAAGGAGAAGGCATTAGCCACTGGGAGGACTTTGATAGGCTTCCTTCAGAAGGTAAGATCTATAAGTCCTGAAGAGAATAAATGAGAAGATATGAGGAGGGAGAGCCTTTCAGGCTTAGGAAGCAGCTAATGCCAAGACATGGAGATAGGAGATACAGTGTCTTGTGCAAAGAGCAGCAAATGGACCAGTAGAATGTTATCATAGAGCATACGGAAGAATGGGAGTAAAAAGTGAAGTGAGTGTAGTGAAGCTACTTAGAAAAGTAGGAAAGGACCAAGTTGGGAGCTTTCAATGACAAAGAGAGCACTTTCTGTATAACTTGGCAGGTAACAGGGGGTTGCTGGAGCTCATTGAGTAAGATGATGATATGGTCCTACCTATGATTTAGAAAGTCACTAGGGCAGCTGAGTGGAAGATGGATTGCAGTGGGGAGAGCTCAATTAGGAAGAATGGGTTGTTGTGAAAGACCTCGAAAGAGATCATGAGGGCCTGACCTAGGGTTATGACTGTGGGAGTGGAGAGAAGCCTATTCAGTCCCTGGCTCTCCAGCTTCCTAAATTGGTTTTACTCTGTCTTCCCACAGTGTGGGCCCCTTCCTCCTAGTGACTAGATCTTCCTGTGGTGGATGGAATAAAAATTATATTTCTATCCCTCAAGGCTGATACCAGTTTTTAGAATTTAAAATAAAATATTCAATTTGGGGGGCAGATTAAAGGAGATTTAAATCCCACAAATAACACCAAATAACTTGACCTCTTGTGTACTGTCTAGTAGGATAGGTATCACTGAGACGTGTAAGGGAGATTTTTGTTAGGCCTTTGTGGATCAACTTTCAATTCTATCAATCTACAAATATAAGAAAATAAGCTACAAAGTCAGGAGGACCTGAGTTCAAATCCAGCCTCAGACACTTAATACTTACTAGCTGTGTGACCTTGGGCAAGTCACTTAACCCCAACTACCTTGCCTTCCCCCCTCCAAAAAGAAAAAAAAAAGAAAAGAAGCTACAGCATGAAAAAAAGACGAAAGTGTTGTCTGTACCCTAAGCATATACAAACATATGCCTATATATAAATAAGCATAATATATAAGCAAATATACATATATATATATGCAAATATAAGCATAATCTTAAGTTTACCTTGCCCTCTTTTTAAAAAAGAAATTTTTCTAGATGAGTATCAGTGGTAAAAATGGGTGGGACTATTACCAAAAACTGGTTTTGTAACCTCTTGGTTCTGCCATAATGTAAATAATTCACAAATTATTTAATGGTAAATGATTTTCTTATTGTTGTTCAGTCATTCAGTGATGTCCAACTCTTTGTGACCCCATGAACCATAACATTTCTATCCTTCATTTTCTCCTGAAGTCTGTCCAAGTTCATGTTTGTTGCTTCAGTATCACCGTGGATCCATCTCATCCTCTGCTGGCCTCTTCTCCTTCTGCCTTCTTTCCTTCCCAACATCCTAATGAAAAGTAATCAATAAAAGGGCTTCAAAACTCTCCAGAAAGCAACTTTCTTTTTTTTTTACTTCTTTTAAAAATGTTTTATTAATGCTCTTTATACTATCATTATTATTCTCAGCTTCTTCCTTCTACCCTGCAAGAGAACACTTCCTTGTAACAGATATGAATAGTCAAGAAAAATAAGTCAATGTATTGGCCATGTCTGAAAATGGCCATGTCAGCTACTCACGTTGGCCTCATCCACACATGTACTCTACTACTTTGCACCTAGGCAGGAAACATCCTTCACCCTTGAGTCACAATTGGCTATAGCAATGATCAGACTAATCAGCAACTTTCCCAATCCTAAACATTTTGAAAATACTAGCAGCAGTCCTATTTTGAGCTAACTTAATACAAATTGTATAGGTTAGCATGGGGGAAAATTAATTCCGGAAGAATAAATACTAAAGATGATGATTCTAGTCTTTAGCGTGTAAGTATTTGACAAAGAACTTGACTGAAATTAAGTGACAAATGACTGGAGGTACACACAACTGAATCCAACCGCTTATTTAATGTCTTTATGGCTTCTAGACTTGGTTGCGTTATCTGGAGACCGATTATCCCATGAAATTAGATTCCCTATTGCCGGTCATTTTTTTTGCATGACAAAAACAACTGCCAGCTCTTTTCCCATTCCTCAGGGTGGTCTGTGAGCTACCTTTCCAACGGTTTGCAACTATGTTTTTATTTATGACACAAATAAACTTTCATTTTTTGTTTTTATTCATGGCAATCATATTAATAAGGTTGTATTTCAGTCTCTTTGGCGGCATGTGACTTCGTTGATTCTTAGACAAATCAAGAAAACAAATGCTTAAACCAATGTTTGCACTCCAAGAAGCTTGGCACAGTTGAAAGAGCACTGGTTCTGGACTTTGAGGACCTGGGTGCAAATCTTGCCTCTTTATGCTTACTGTTTGTGTTACCTTGGACAAATCATTTAAAGGGCTTGTCTCTCGGTTTCCTTATCAATGAAATGGTCATAGCAGTGGGTGTTTGACTAAATGGCTTTTCAGGTACCTTCCAGTGCTAGATCTATGGTCCTTTGATCCTGAATTCTTATTTCTATATCATTAATTCTTAAAAAATAAAAAGTAATAAATATAAAATTTACCTAAAATGCTATTCATAAGTAAGATTTAAAAAAAATCAATAGATAAATCAAATGACACTCAAACATTGCCTTTCTTTGGTGTTTTTAGTATCCTTTTAGAGCATACCTGATAATCATAGTGGATATTGATACAAATCTTTACAAAAATTATCTCATTGGAGTCTCACAATAGCTCTACAAGATGGCTTTAACATCATGCTCATTTTACAGGTGACAAGACTGATATATAGAAAAATTAAATGATTTACTCATAGTCACAAAGTTGGTAAGTATCAGAAGCACAGGATTTGACCCCAATTTGTTCTCATACCAAGCCCAGCTCTTCACCCACTATTCCACATTGCCTCTCAGACACATACATGATCTGGATCTTAGACTTGACTTTATTCCTGGGGTGAATTATTTCTTCTCTCTGTCACCAAAAAATTATTCTGTACCCTGAACCTACTTCCCAACAATACATGCTCCCTGTCTCCATGTGAAGGATATGGCTTTGAGACTCCAGTCTCTCCACTGGCTAACAGAAAGTGCTGTAATATGTTTGTCTATGATCGCCCTCTTGTGTTCCAGTAAAGAACACTTTGAAAAAGCAAGCCCACAAATATATTTCCAAACACTTGGAAGGCCCCATTTGCTTATGGGAAAGTTTGATGTACACTTCAACTATGTGGTAGGAATGGCTATTCTACGCTTAGGAGTAATATTGCTAACAGTTGTGAACTCATATACAAAAATTCTAAATCAGTTTGAGTTTTTCACTAAGAAGATAATGTAGAATGTATTGTAGATAAGGGAGTCATTTAGAATCCTCATATTCAAGTAGTTTTCAGTGGTCTTAAAATTGTAAGTAGATGCAGTATGGTGATATCAAAATAGTGTCATGGCACAATTTCTCTTCTGCCCTCCTGTATCAGCAATGCAGCATTCACAATGCCCACAGTAACTATAAGTATGCTGATATGGTTAGTAATCATAAAATGTAACAGGCTCTCTACATGAGAAATGAAGCTAGAGCATTTATTTACATACCAGAAAACTGAGTCCCAAAACCAGAAAGTCAAAGCCAACAACACAGTAGTTATGAAGTTGGCACATGTAGTTAAAGTAGTAAACACCCACATTCTCAAGCCTTCAAAACAGGACAGGCTACCTCAGGCAAAGATCCTCCTTTCTTCACTCATGGCAACTGTTCAGCATCCAGGCAGCTTGCTCCCTGCAACTCTGGCCCCACCCCCTGCAGTTCCCATCCTTGGCAGTCCTCAGCAGGACTCCTTAGCAGAGATTCTGGCCGGCTCAAAGAAAAAGGAGTTCGTGCCACAACCACAGTTGCTGCCTCTGCCGCTGTTTCCAGTCACCATCGCATGGACGCCAGCTTGGTTCCAGCTTTCTCTTGCTCCACTGCTACGTCAGCAAGTTCAAGGGGCATGGAAGATCTTCAAATCCTAGTATCATTACACCTCCCTACTTTTTGGCAAGTAACAAAATTATGGAAAGTGGGGAAATAATGATAACTAGCATTTATATATTATATAGCACTTTAGGGTTTGCACAGCACTTTATAGATATTGTCAGATTTGATCCTCACAAGAGCCTATGAGAGGTGTTATTATTATCCCCATTATACAGATGAGGAAACCAAAGCAGAAAAAGGTTGCATGGTTTGCCCAGTGTCACAATGCTAGTAAGCATCTGAGGCCAGATTTGAACTCAATTCTTCCTGACTCTAGGTCACTGTACCATCTTGCTGATGTAGATGAAGGCATATGGAGAGAGAGGGAAATTGCCTACAGTAACTTCTCATGTTTTCTCACTTCTACAGAGAACTGAAAGTCAGTGACACTGGAAGAAATGTGTTAAAAATCAAAGAAACTTAATATTTTATAGTTCTCTTGGGTACTTTTTGCGTTTTCATGAAAAATGTCTATAATTTGGTTCTTGTAAGCAAAACAATATTAAAAGTTTCAGAGAGTCTCATTGTTTCCTCATAGCAATGACTTTATTATAATCACGTTCTCATGCCATAACTCCTGTACAATCTAGAATGAGAAAAGGATTATGGACTTCAAGTTGGAAGGGAACACAAATGTCATGGTCCAATCTCCTTCCTCCCCTCTACCCATTGGACAGGGGTGGAAACTGAGACCCTTGGAGGCTAATTATTATTTAGTCATCAGAATTCAATTGATCTATGAGGTTTTCTAGAATGTCTGGAAGCACAGACACTTATGTAATTTGAACTCCTCCATTTGGCATTTAAAGTCTTTCACCATTTTCCAACCTCTTTCCAGACTGACTCTACATTCCTGCCCCACCCCCAACTTGTTCTCCATACAAAAATTCTACCTGCCATCTCCTTCTTCCAATGTGTAGTTAGTTTGGAAAGATGCTGTAAGATCATAAAAGACTTTATTTAAATACCAAGCAGAGGATTTTTAACTATGGAAATTCATTGTCAGATGCTCTTGAAAAGCCATAGTTTCATAGAATTCTGACGATTAAATTATATTTAACTTCTTCTTAAACTGAAGGTCCATTTTGTAAAACTCATGTTCTATCTATTGTTATGGGATAATTTCATAAACTACCATCTCTGAAAAATTGAGAATTGTTATTACCCAACAGGTGATGCAAAGGTACATGGTGAGTATAAGGAAGCTACAATATATTATAAACTGCGGATTATGAAGAACTTGAGTAAAATATATCAAAGAAGTATATGGGTTGGTTTTTTTTTGCTTTTTTGGAGGGGACAGGGCAGTGTAATTGGGGTTAAGTAAAGTATATGATTTTTTTTAAAAAGGTAAGATAGATAAGGGAGAGTAAGGAATAGACAGCTTGTATATGCCAATATTATCCTTAAGGGGAAATCAAGGAAGGTTCCCAGTGTGTTTGGTGTTGAGCTTATTATGCATTGTCATGGACAAGAATTATGTTATATGGGTAGGCATGGATTGGTTGTGATTTGTATCACTAGAAGGAACATCGATATTGATGAGATCCCAGACCAACTTGAATACATTTTGCATTAGCTTATTTGTGCAAATGTTGTTTTCTTTAAGTAAATTAAATAATAAATTAATAATAGATATTCACATCAAATCCAACTAAATATTTTTCCCTTTAGCAGTCTTTGATATATCCAGATCCTTGTATTTTGTTTCATTCATTCATTCAATATTTCTTATATATTGACTAGGTGCAAGGCACTGGGATAATAAAAGGATTCTTCCAAGAAAAAGAGTCCACTTTTATTTGTTTATTTGTTTAAATCCCGATGAGAAACATGATTGGTATGTGAAATTGATCTGAAAAGTTTAAAGTGCTGCACACGTGCATGATATAATTTCTCAAGTGTTATTTTTTGCAGCATGCACAAAGCATCCATTTATTGTTGTTGAGGCTTATCTCACCTTGTGTCGTGAACTATTGCTCATATATCAAACTCCCAGCAGAAAATACTCAAACTATCCCAGACAAGCACAGAGCCAGTATCACTGGCTGAAATCAACTAAATCAATCTTCTTCACTGTTAACCTTACCATGAACCACCCAGAGTCTCCAAAGTAGGCAAGAGAGAATGTTTGGTACAAAGGTCATTTTTGTAAAATGATAAAACTCTGGGCTGTTGAGTAAACATTGTTCATACAGAATTCTAGTTATAATATAGGAGACTATAAAATAGTCTTTGTGTGATTTAGGCAAAAAGACCCAAAGAAGAAAAACAAAGAAAGAGGAACAGAGTTTGATGTTAGCTGAACTATAACAAAGACAATTTTTGCTTTTCAAGTGATATTTGAAAGATGTCACAGGTGATTTTAACAACATCCACAGAGAAAGCACATTTTAAAATATGAAGGCTCATCAAAGAAAACAGTACAGACTGTAAAGATGTTGTTAACATCAGCTCTTGCTATGCCCAATTCTCTTATTATACATTTTATTTTTTTGAAGGGAGGAAGGTGCTACAATTGGGGTTAAGTGACTTGCCAAAGGTCACACTGCTAGTAAAAAGTGTGTCAAGCTTCTGAGGTCAGATTTGAACTCAGTTCCTAATGGCTGGTGCTGTATTAACTGCACCACCTAGCTGTCCCAACATTTTAGTTTTCAGGGAGAAAAACTCTTCCTCTCCCCCAAAAGCACAAGACATAACGAGAAGAGGGATCCTTGAAGAGCAAAAGGAGAAATCTAGTACTCAGTCTCATAAATCACTGAGTCCCTGATAGAAACCCTCAGGGCTTAAATTGGGAGAACAGGCCAGTTTTGATTCCTTCCTGTGCACTTTTAGTTATACCCATGAATTAATAGACTTAGTCAAGGCTAATTTCTACTCCAGTACTATTTCCTACACTGCATCTCTCTGATCTTCTCAGTTATTAGGAATCCATAATATCATTATGAATACATTTTGTATTTGTTTATCTGTGGATAGATTGTTTTTCCTTAATACAATATAAGCTCCTTGAGGTCAGGGATTGTTTTTGGCTGTTTTTGTATTCCTAACATATAGAATAGTGACTGGGGCATAATAAATCCTTAAATTTTTTTTTCAATGAATGAACAAATGGAAGGTGAATACTCTCTTCTCCATGTGAAGAAACATATTACCTCCAAAGTAGCTTGTTCTATTAGCTGCAAAATTCTGGTTGCAGGAAAATTATTTTTTATGCTTAGCCAAATTCTATAACTTTTCCCCTAGAAATTCTCCTTCTTTTCTCAGCAGCAATATTAAACAAGTCTATTCCTCTTTGTGCAATATTTGAACAACAAAGTTGACATGAAAAAGCACTATATTGTTGTGATATATTAAAATTACTCATAATTCCTAAACTTTTCAATCCCTGATTACCCTCCTCTGTCAATTTCATTTTGTCAATAATCCTTTTAAGATTTAGTGCCTAGAATTGAAGACAATAGCAGATGTGGTCTGATCCATGTAGAGAAAATCCCATTTGGGATTTTCTTGGCAAAGATACTGGAGTGGTTCGCCATTTCCTTCTCCAGCTCATTTTACAAATGAGAAAACAGAGGCAAACAGGGTGAAATGACTTTCCCAGGGTCACACAGCTAGTAAGTGTCTGAGGGTCAAATTCAAACTCAAGCAGTTGAGATCTCCTGACTCCAGGCCCAATACTTTGTGCACTATGGTGCCACCAGGCTGCACCCATGTAGACTACAGTGGGACTATTATTGTCTTTGACCAAAACACTTGATATTTCAAAACTTTGACTACAGAGGCAGGGCAGTTTTTAGTGGATAGACTGTGGTACTTGGGTGGGGGGAAGGGTAAGAACAAGGATTTATTAACCATATACTATGTGCCAGACATTGTGCTAAGTGTTTTATAAATATTATCTCATTTGATCCCAACTTGGAGTCAGGAAGAACTAGGTCCATATCCTGCCTCAGATACCTACTTGCTATATGACCCTGGGTAAGTCACTTAATTTCTTTGTGCCTTAGTTTCCCCATCTGTAAAATGGAATGATTTTATTTATCTATAAATGCTTCACTTGATAGTCTCCAAGATCCCTTCCAGCCTTGTATCTATGGTCCTATGACCCATAAGTACATTGATATGGGCACCTCCTCCAATGGCACAGATTATAAACTACTGTCACAATTTCAACCTGTGGGTCTCTTATTGAGGTCCTTCCATAATTCTATTATGGAGGATCCACCCAATGTGTTGGAGCTCTTCTCGAAAACCTTTTAAAATTTCTTGGGTGCTGGGATAGTCCTGCTGACAGAGGACAAGGGAGAGGGGAAACCTGTTTTGCTGGGTTTCTTTGTGGTGCAAAAGGTGCACTATCCCTAGGTCATTGTTCATGGGGACCTTAGAATCATCTCATACAATGGTCTCAAATCCGTGTTGCATATTGATTTTAATTTTGTATCACTAATCTATTTGAGAAGCAGTGAGGAATAGCGGATAGAAGCCCAGCCTTGGTGTCCAGGAAGATCTGAGTGCAAATCCTAACACTAACATATTCTATTTGCCTGATCATAGACAGATCACTTCATCTTTCAGTGTTCTAGGCCGATCTCTAAGATTATGAGTTACAGACAAGTCACCAATTATCATCGGTAGAGGGAGTTTCTGTACCTGGAGGTCCCCACATCAATGAAATCATAGGTCAGGAGCATTCTCTCAGGTTTGCTTCTCTTGTCCAATCTCGTATTTCCCTGAATGATGGGGAGAGCGGGGGGAGAGGGAAAGTGCTGCCCACAGTGACTAGGCTCTGGATTTGAGATCCCTAATCCAGGCCATTCCACACTGCATAATGGTTACTCAAAAATATCCACTCCAGTATTGTTAGAGACAGTCTGGAATGGGCTAAGTCAATGCTTCCATTCCTTGGTGGATTTAGGCAAATTTTAAAAAGATAAGCCTCCCAGGAATGACTAAAGGGTTCACAGTTTTAAAAAATATAGACTTCTGCAGGAAGACATTTGGTTCAGAGGTTCTGAGGGACTGGATGGAAATCAAATAACCTTCTCCATCTCAGCTGACACAGGAAAACATACTTTCAGCCTTGCCTTGTTCCAGCTAAGCCTTTAAAATGTGATTGAAAGAAAAACAAGAGCTTATAATTGCAGGGAACACACAGGAAGTATTTTATTAATCTCCAGAGTGAGATAGGCAGAGAGTAAATATATTTTAGTAATAATCCATCACTCTCCTCACAGAGCCCACTCTGGTGTTCATGGCTCCCCAGTCCAGGTATCTCCTGTACTCCCCCGGCCTCAGCAAGTACTGCCTTCCTCGGTAGTTGGGCAGTTCATAGAGGATCCAGCAGCCCTCCAGCACGTTGAAGGAGTGCATCTCCTGAAAGTGGAATCGATCTTGGAGGGAAGAGCAATCGTCAGTGAGCTCTACCATCTGGCCTCGATAGTCTTCTCTCTCATAGATCCGAAGACGATGTGAGCGAGTCTGTTGAACCAGGGCAGAAAATAAAAAAGTCATGAGAGAGTTGCATTTTGGCAAATAATCCAATAAACACCCAATCCAAGGGGTTGTTAAGAGCCTACTTCTTGCATGAAGCCATGCTAGATGCTGGGAATGCCAACAAAATAGAAAACTGGCATCTATGCTCAAGGAGCACACATTCCACTGGAGGGATACAATATGTCAAGGGTAGACCCATTATCTTTGGAATGGTGAGAGAATACTGACAACTGCTTCAGGGAGGGGGAGGGAAGATCAGAAGAAACTTCACATGGGAGGTAATATGAGCTGAGCCTTGAGGAATTCTAAGAGGCAGAGGTGATGAAGGAATGGGGGGGGGGGACAGACAGCCTGGTCAAAAGCACAGAGGTGGAGATGAAACAAGCTCTGGAAAAAAGCAAGTAAGCTAATTTGGCTGGAAAATAGGGTTCATGAAGAGGTAAAATGTGAAAGAAGGCAAGAGTCCTACAGCCAGACAGTAAAGGGCTTTAAATGCAAAATAGAAAGGTGTGTATTTTATTCTAGGGGCAAATGCTAGGCATAGAAGGCTCTTGAACAAGGGAATGATGCAGTAAGATTTGTGCTTTAGGAAGATGATATTGACATGACAGCCAGTTGGAAAATGGGAGAGGAATATGGAAGTAGGGAGAGACTGGGAGCCCAGAGTGCAACTGTAAGGATTAATCACAAGCATCCAATTCTTTTTCTTTCTCAGATTTAGGACAGCCAAATTAAAAGCAAGAGTCATTCAATATGTGTAAATAATCGTTATTTTTGTATTTTAAAATCTCACAAATCTATAGTGATCTCTCTATGTGATCCTGGTCACAACATCTTAACCTCAGTTTCCTCACCTATAAAATGAGAGTCAAACGAGGTGATCTCTAAGGCCCTTTCTAGCTTGTAAATCTTATGACCCCATTTATGTGACTGGAATCATTAAACCCTGCATAGCCTTATGTGCTCCAGAGAAGAAGCATTTCAATCTCTCTCTTCTTTGATTTTCTATTCTACTAAAGGAAACTGAAGGAGAGCAAGGCTAGCTGTTTCCCCATTCCCAGGCCACAAATTACTAATGGCATCAGAAGGACAGGCTGGTCCGTTCAATCTCCTTTCTGCTGCTTTAGGTCCAACACTGTCACCCCAAAGCAAGTCATCTTGCGACAGTTCCTATTTCATTTCTTGCTCCAGCGCACATTCCTGCAAATCTCTTCTAAAGGTTGAGCAAAAAGAGAAGCTCAGCCCTCAGGCTGGTGCCGAGGGAGTGCACCAGAATCAAACGGAGTAAGGAGGGGTCCCTGGGGGACTGGGCAAAGGGTGGCTCTTTGCTTTTTGAATTTTCCTGGCTATTTCTGTAGCTTTCTGCTTCTGAGTATTACATCCTTCATACTCCCCTAACTCCAACAGTCTTCTCATCTCCCTTTTTTTTCCTATCAAACCCTCTTCTCAGGAAAAGACCTGCTGATGGATTCACACTGAGGTGTAAATGACTGATAAAGCCCTTGTGTCCCTCCTTTGAGGGGGATGTATATTTTAATAAATGCCTTTCACAAATGCATATATCTTTCCAAAAAATGAAGTCAAAAGAATGGATCTCCAGTTGTTGCTTTTCACGTTTCAGCAGGCTGGCAGGTTAGGCATTTTGGGAACAGGGAGACCTTCACCACTACAACTAGACCACATGAACAACTGATTGACTGCCTCATGTGCTCTTATTGTAGATGCTGGAAGCCACTGGTGTTAGCATCACTACTTATTCTTTATCAGTGGGGCTGTCTGGTCCAGAATACACTGTATATGCCCATCAGTCAGAAGTTTGTTAATTTTAAATAATTTCTCCTTGATGGAGAAGAAGAGAGTGTAATCCCAGCCAGGTTTACAATTAGATGCCTGTTGGGATTAATACTGGAGTTTTGTTGATAAAGATTACTTGGTCCACTATTGACCTAACTTCTCTATATGGTGAGATGAAGATAAAACTGAACTCACATGAGGGATGATTCGGCAGGACCTGATGGAGTCATTGAAGCCCATCCACTCCTGGTAGTCACGATACTCGCCCCTTCTCAGGTAGTACTGGCAGCCTGAATAATTGGGGAGCTCATAGAGCATCCAGTTGCCACTATCAACCCTCACAGAGTTGCAGCGGCTGAAATAGGACTGGAGGTTGGGGTGGTCACTGCCACACTCATAGTAACGGCCCTGGAAGTTCCTGTCCTCGTAGAAGGTGATCTGAAATGGAAGAAAGAAGATTCAAAGGCCTGATCTTGCCCCAACCACATGGAGTCTGTTTCCCTGAAAGACACTCTAAGAAACGACCCTGCCTGGCTTACCTTTCCCATGGTTGATCAATGGAGGATAGTACTGAGAGTTCAGTGTTATGGGCTACAGCTGCGGCAGCTCCCATATATATAGCAGGTTTGCTGCTGCATTGACAAAAATAACACAAAAGGGGCCCAGTGGGCCTAGGGAGGGGATTGTCACTTTTTTTCTTTATATATCATGATCATGAGGGTTCATTGTATGTTTTACTCTTGTTCTCTCCAGAGCCTTCGAACTGCTGCTCCTGGCTAATGCTGTGGTTGGCTTCTAATGAAGACTTTAAAATAAGTGTGATTTGGGGGCAGAAGCATTGAATACAACCTAGTTAAATGTTGTCACTGAATAGATTTATCTTCTTTAATTTCAAATTCAAATTTGAAAAGACAATGTGAGTAAGTTGGGAGAGTGCTGAGCTTGGAGTCAGGAAGACCTACGGTCAATCCATCAATATCAGTGAGCATTTATTTTACATGAACTGATGCAAAGTAAAGTGAGCAGAGATAGGAAAGCGCTCTATGCAATACAAAAACACGGATAGAAGGGACAGCAATCACAAAGCAATTAAAAATCAGTGATGCAAAGAATGAGCAAGGCTTTAAAGAGCCAGGAGAGGATGGAACCAACCCACACCTTCACAGAGTTTACAGGCGTTATGAATTGCACATTTTTTTTTTACTTTCACAATTTATTCAATGACTGTGCTGATGTTTTTCCTTCTTTTTCTTATCTTGTTGTCTTTAAAGAATACTATTTGTTATATAGTTATATATATAATATATTATATAACATAATTATATAATCATATATTGTTATGTATAATATAATTATATCTAATTATATTATGTATAATATATATTTACATATATTATGTATATATATTTGTTACATAGCTATTTACATCTCTAGGAGAGAAAAGAAGAGGGATACTGGGGAAAACTGTGATGATATAAACATCAATAAAAATATATTTTAAAATTTAATGTTGGGGCAGCTAGGCAGTACAGTGAATAGAGCACTGGCTCTGTAGTCAGGAGGACCTGAGTTCAAATCCAGCCTCAGACACTTAACACAAAAAAACTAGCTATGTGATCTTGGGCAAGTCACTTAACCCCAATTGCCCTACCTTCCCCCTCCAAAAAAAAAATTTAATGTTACAAAATGTTGCAAAGAATAAGCTTGATTCTCGGGAAGAGATATGAGAATACATCTCTCCTCCATTCCTTTGCAGACGGGGTATGTGTGAGGAAGTCCTTGAGTGTGGAACACTGCACATAATGCCAGTTGCTTTTTTTTTTTAACGTAGTGATTGGTTTTACCAATTTTTTTTCCCTCTTTTTCCTCTAATTTTTAAAAAAACTATGTTGTTATAAGAGATGACTTTCTAAGAGGCAGAAAGTTCAAAGGGAAATCCAGACTATGTAAAAATAAAAGCTATCAATAGAAATTTATTTTAAAATATATTTTTAAAGGCATTACTATGTGTCAGGCACTGTGTTGGGTGCTGGGAATACAAAGACAAAAGTGAAAGTCTCTCTATGACCATACATTCCACTAGGGAAGTACAATGTGCTCACATATAAGCACAGACAGGATGGTTACAAAACTCACACACAATGATTGGTGGAAGGGCAGTTTGGGGCTATCATGAAAGGCTTTTTGAAAGACGTGGCATTTGAATTGATCTTGAAGGGTTCTAAGAAGCACATGTGAGGGCGTGGAGCACTCCAGACACGTGGTTTGGCTTTGCAAAGGCATGGAGATAAGAGAAGGAATATGGGTCATTTCGACTAGATTGTAGACTTTTTGAGGGAGAGTGATATGCAGTCAGTCTGGGAACTGATTGGAGAATAATTGTAAAGGGCTTCAAGTGCCAAAAAGGAGTTTGAATTTTAACTTAAAAGACAATAGGGAGCCATTAAAACTTCTGGGACAGAGGATTGATGTGGTCCCACGTGCACTTTGGGAAAATCAATTCGTCAGCCATGTGAAGGATGGATTAGAGAGGGGAAAGGCTGGATGCTGGGAAACCAGTTAGGAGGCATTTAAGTAATCCAGAAGAGAAATAATGACAATTTGAACTAAAGTGGTGGTGGAGAAAAGATAAATATGAGAGGTATTGAGAAGTAATTGATACACCTGGTAACTGATTGGAGGCAGGTAGGGATGAATCAAACCAAAAATTTGAAAATTTGAGGTTGGGTCCTTGCGTGGGAACTTGGCTGACTGGAAGAATGGTGATGCCCTCAACAAAAACAGGGGGCAGGTTTAGGGAACATGATAATGAGTTTCATTTTTAACATATTGAGTTTGAGAGCATATTGAACGTTCAGGTGAAGAGGCCCAATGGGCTGTTGGAAATGCAGGACTAGGGCTCAGGAAAGAAGGGAATAATCTGTATAGAGATGATTTTTGAATCCAGTGGAGTTAATGAGAAGATATGTAAAGAGAGAAGAAGTGCGGCCCCAGGATAGAGTATTGTGGTACACCAATGCACAGGGAGCAGGGTTTATGTGATGATTGTGTAAAGGATACTGACAAAGTTTAGTCAAATGAGTAGGAAGAGAATTTTGTCTGAGAAATGTCACAAAAATAAGGATGACAGTGTCCAGCAGCAGAGAATGGTCAACAGTGCTAATCTCTGCAGAAATCATTATTAAATAGAGCAGTTTCTATCAAGTGGTGGGAACTGAAGTCAGATTACAAGGGCCCAAATTGTGCCCCCTAACAGTGACTAATTGTGTGACCCTGATCCTCTGGCAACTCCCTATGTCTTTTCTGCTGTGTTACAGACAGGTCACCATGTGGAATTCTCTACACTGCTAAAATAAAAAAAAACACTTTGTGTAACTTCATATTCAGCTCTCCTTTTCTTTTTTTTTTTTTTAAAGTTTCTTAATAGTGTTTTATTTTTTCGATTACATGTAGACAATTTTTAACATTCATTTTAAAAAATTTTGAGTTCTGAATTTTCTCCCTCCTTCCTTCCCCTACCCCTCCTTAAGATGGTAAGCAATTTGATATAGGTTATATATATTTAAAAATATAAAACAGTATTTCCATATTAGTCAAGTTGTGAAAGAAGAAAGAGATCAAAAGGAAAAAAAAGCACAAAAAATAAAGAAAGTGAGAATAGTATGCTTTATCTGCATTCAGATTCCACCAGTTCATTCTCTGGATGTAGATAGCATTTTCCATCACAAGTGTTTTGGAATAATCTTGGATCATTGTATGCTGAGAAGAGTGGTCATTTATAGTTGGTCATTGCACAGTGTTGGTGTCACTGTGTACATTATTCTCCTGGTTCTGCTCACTTCACTTGGCATCAGTTCATGTAAGTCTTTCCAGGATTTTTTTTGAAATCTCTCTGCTCATCATTTCTTACAGCACAATTGTATTCCATTACACTAATATACAACAACTTGTTTAGCCATTCTCCAATTGATGGGTATCCTCTCATTTCCAGTTCTTTGTCACCACAAAAAAGTCAACTCTCTTTTACTTGAAGAAAGATTATTTTATAGATGATTACTCATAGGTGTGATGGAGGACTGATTGTTAATTTTCATGGCAAGCATTTACACCTCACAAATCCACAAGCACCATTAAATCAGGGTTGAATTTATTGCTTTGCTGATTGTCTGGATTTAAGAAAGAGATGGAGAAAAATGTTAATAATGTGCCCTGTTGTTAATAATTTATCACCTCTAATTATAGCTACCTGTTTTAGAAACACACTGAGGACAGAACGAACTATAGCATGAGGGACTTAGGTTAGAGAGAATTTGTGGGAAGAAATTGTGTAGAACGTGGGGAAGAATCACTCAGTGGAAGTAATTTCCTGTTCCCCTAGGAGAACATATGCCAAGCAGATTGTCTTTGCCTTCTGACTTTCTATATTGTTTGATTCACAAAAATTCTACCTAACCCTGCAAATATCCACAAACTTTACTCACGTTGCTCTCTCCTATTAATGTTCCCCTTTCCCTGACACCATCACCTTGGAACTAAAAATCACAAAAATTTGCCAATATTTAAGTCTGAATTTCTTTACACACTGCATTCTATAAAAATCATAAAATATTGGACTAGAAAGTCATGATGGTGTATTTTCAACTGCTATTAAGCCCCATTTCTCACTTTAATTGGTAACTCTCTAATTGATTTCCTTATACCTGTAGGCAAGTTGGTCAGTGTATTTATTTCCATGGACTAGATTATTTTTCCAGGCATTTTATCATGCACTAGGCCTGTGATTTCAGGGTTTATTAATAATACTAAGTGGAATGTATAGTATTTTTAAGTTTGCAAAATATTTTACTTATATGGTCTTACTTTATCCTTACTACAAT
This sequence comes from Pseudochirops cupreus, assembly GCA_028627135.1. Lineage (NCBI taxonomy): Eukaryota > Metazoa > Chordata > Mammalia > Diprotodontia > Pseudocheiridae > Pseudochirops > Pseudochirops cupreus. Next base: position 66,081,129 of record CM053580.1, on the reverse strand, counting down.
CCTGTGAGACATGTACAAAAGCTATATTTATACACATTTTACAAATGAGGGAGCTGAGACCCAATGAAGTTAAGTGATTCTCTGGTCACATAACTTGTGAGTAGGAGAGAGGAGGGTATAACCCAGATCTCTCTTGACTGCAATCCAAATACTCTACTATCCCCTGCTGTCCCTTCTTTTCATTTTACCCATCCCTTGCCCCCTGGCTCTATAGGTATGTTAAAAACAAAAAGAAAAACAACAAACCTTAGATATGCAAAAATGCTCCCTGAGTTTTAGTGCCAGTGAATTACCAGTTTGAAATTGTGCTCCCCCCTGCCCTTCCCTGGGGCAGCTAGGTGACCCGACGAATAGAGCACTGGCCCTGGAGTCAAGAGGACATGAGTTCACATCAGACTTCAGACACTTAACACAAAACTAGCCATGTGACCTTGGGCAAGTCACTTAACCCCAATTGCTCTACCTTCCTCCCTCCAAAAAAAAAAAGATTATGCCCCTTAAGTCACTAAACTGGGTATACTCTTTGACCTAGTGATGCCACAAATAGGCCTAGACTCCAAAGAAATCAAAGAGAATGGTAAAGGACCAAGATGCACAAAACCATTTATAACAGCATTTTTTGGGGGGGGGGGAACGGCAAAGAACTGGAAACTAAGGGGGTGTTCATCAATTGGGAAGTGGTTGAACAAATTGTGGCATATGAATGTCAGAGAATGTTGTGCTCAAGAACAAAAGGGACCTTTTTAGAGAAACTTTGAAAATTTGTATGAACTGATGCAGTCAAGTGAGTAGGACCACACTCCCCCACACCCTTACCCCCCAGACCCACACCCACACAACAAATATGTATTTTGTGTATCTAATAACAGCAACGTTGTAAAGAAAAATGGCTTTGAGAGACTTAATGACCAATGAAACAAACGCCCATAATTTCAGAGCGCTTGTGATGGAACATACTGCTCATCTCCTGACTACGAGGTGACGAACCCGAGAGATGGAACAAGACGCATTTCTGAACGTGACCAGTATGAAAAAGCATTTCCCTTGACTGTGTATATCTGTGGCAAAGAGCTTCTTTTTCTCTCCTTTTTTTTTAATTGGGGGAAAGTGGGAGGGAGCAGGAGGGTTGTAATGGGGTTTTACCCCTCCCCCCCCTCAAAAAAAGGTCGAGAAGTGAACAAAAGGAAGGCCAGAAGGAATCAGAAATGATCAGACGGAATTTTAAAGATTACATGTTGAATTTATTATACACTTTAAAAAGAAGGGCAAGCTCTGCATAGTGGAGATTCGTAGTTTCATGTGTTCTCTAATATATATGAAGATATTAATTGCTGAGTGTTCATTAAGTTTAGAATAAAGCAATTAAAACAAGAAATCTCCTTGCAGGTGGAAAAGAACAGTAATGAGTACCGCTTGGATGACTATGAGGGCAGCCTGGAGCAATAATAACACCATGTTAAGTTTTGTCCAGTGGTGTATTGGAGTCAGCTTGTACCACCTTATGAAAGCCAATTACTGAATTTTCAGTGTGAGCATAAGTACTGTACATCAGGGCTTAATTTATTGCTTTGTTGATTGTCGCAGGGGGTGTGGAACCTGCAGCCTTGAGGTCACATGTGGCCTTCTAGGTCCTTGGGTGTGGCCTTTTGACTGAGTCCAAGTTTTATAGAACAAATACTTTTATTAAGGGGATTTATTCTGTGAAGTTTGGATTCAGTCGAAGGGTCACCCTTGAGGACCTAGCTGGCCACATGTGGCCTCGAGGCTGCAGGTTCCACATCCCTATGAGTCCAGACTTAAGAAAGTGATGGAGAAAAAGTTTTTTTTTTAAGTAGAATAAATTTAAACGTGTGTCTTGCTTAAATTTTTTTTTTCAGAGAGTATCTTGTTCAATTTTTAACAGTATGCTTCTGGTTTCAATTTAAGCAAGTGTAGGTGGTTTGTCTTCAGTGCTACCCAGCATTGCTTTTCTCTTCTGTCTCTCCTATTTGTCATCAATACATGGCTCCCAACCCTGTTTCCATGTAGGTGCACTTATGTGCTCTCTCTCTCTCTCTCTCTTCCTCTCTCTCTCTCTCTCTCTCTCTCTCTCTCTCTCTCTCT
>CM053580.1:66062500-66078526 GCA_028627135.1 Pseudochirops cupreus | reverse complement strand
GTCAAAAGGCTGCACCCAAGGACCTAGAAGGACATGTGGTCTCGAGGTTGCAGGTTCCCCACCCCTGGAGCATTTTGACCCATCAGCAGTATCACCCAGAGGAGTCAATGAAATGAACAGTTGGGGTCTAAATTTTCAAATGTTTTCTTAGTAGAGATTTTTTTAGTATAGTTTTCATGTTTGTGAGTGAAATAGAAAGAATCCATTTGCAAAGTGCTTGAAAGGCATATTTACATTTAGAATTTCCATTCTTTACAGATCTTAGATATGAAGCTTTTGAGCAGGGAAAAAAGAGCCAGGTAACCATGGACCATCACCCCATAGGACTGGGAGAGTCCAACAGAAGATGGAGATAAAGGGGAAAGAAGAAAGGGGGAAAGATAAGAAGTAACAGAATAGGAATAAGGTCAGGGGAAGGGGGAAGGTGAGGGGGTGATGATTTTGGGAAAGTAACATCAAGTTCTCATATCACTCAATCCTAGCTCAGGACAAGAAGACAGTTTGTTGACAGTAACTCATTGTCTGCATGCTGTAGTGGACAGAGAGCTGGATGTGAAGTTGGGAGACCTGGGTTTGCATCCTGCCTCAGACACTTAGTAGCTGTGTGACCCTGGATTCTCTGTGCCTCAGTTTCCTCATCAATAAATTGAAGAGGTTGAACTCAATAACGTTTAAGGTCTCTCCCAGCTCTAAATCTATAATCCTGAGATCTACCCTAGCAAGGACAAAATATTTTTCTTTGCTCTAACAATGGGATAATTTTTAAATGGGGGATGGGAGAAGTAGGATGGCTAGAAGGAGCATATCTGTGTCTGAAGATTATTTAGGGAAATATATTTAAAATTTTTTTCTTCTCAGAGAATGAGAAATGAAGAAAAACATAGGACAGAGGAAGTCTATAAAGTAAATATTATAACAATATGGTTCTTACAAACTTCCTATTAGGAAGAACTAAGAATTTTAATTTCTTTTCTTTTTTTTTTTTTGAGGAGGGAAGGCAGGGCAATTGGGGTTAAGTGACTTACCCAAGGTCACACAGCTAGTAAGTGTGTCAAGTGTCTGAGGCTGGATTTGAACGCAGGTCCTCCGGACTCCAGGGCCGGTGCTCTATTCACTGCACCACCTAACTGCCCCCCCTTTTTTTCTTAATGGTATTTTTTTCCAATTACATGTAAAGATAGTTTTCAACATTGATTTTTGTAAGATTTTGAGTTCCAAATTTTTCTCGCTCACTCTTTTCCTTCCCCCCTCCCCAAGATGGTAAGCAATCTGATATAAGTTATATGTGACAATCACGTTAAACATATTCCCACATTAGTTATGCTGTGATAGAAGAATCAGAACAAAAGGGAAAAACCACAAGAAAGAAAAAACAAAAAACAAAATGAAAATAATACCCATCACTCTGCATTCAGATTCCATAGTTTATTCTCTGGACATGGTTAGCATTTTCCATAACAAGTCTTTTGGAATTGTCTTGAATCATTGTATTGCTGAGAAGAGCCAAGTCTATCAAAGCTGATCATCACACAATGTTACTGTTGCTGTGTGCAATGCTCTCCTGGTTCTGCTCACTTCACTCAGGATCAGCTCATGTAAGTCTTTCCACATTTTTCTGCCTGCTTATCATTTCTTATGGAACAATAGTATTCCATTATATTTATATGCCACAACTTGTTCAGTCATTACCCAATTGATAGGCATCCCCTCAATTTGCAATTCTTTGCTACCACAAAAAGAGCTTTTTTAGGATCTCTTTCAGATATAGACCTACTAGTGGTATTACTGCATCAAAGGGTATCCACAGTTTTTTTTCAAGATATAAAACATACATTTATTTTGTTGTTGTGATTGCTGAGTTGTTTTTTTGTTTGTTTTTTTTTTTTATAAATTGATTTGTTTATTTACTTTTAGTTTACAAGATTCAGTTCCAGAATCCCTTGGGTTTCAGATTTTCTCCCCTCTTTCTCCCCGTGGCCCCCTGTATCTAGAGTTTTATATTCCTTTGGGCATAGTTCCAAATTATCCTCCAGAATGGTTGGATCAGTTCACAACTCCACCAACAATGCATTAGTGTTCCAATTTTCCCACACCTTCTCCAACATTTATCATTTTCCTTTTCTGTCTTATTAGCCAATTTGATAGGTATGAGGTAGTACCCCAGAGTTGTTTTAATTTGTATTTCTCTAATCAATAGTGATCTAGAGCATTTTTTAATATGATTATAGATAGCTTTAATTTCTTCATCTGAAAACTGCCTGTTCATATCCTTTGACTATTTCTCAATTGGGGAATGACTTGTCTTAAGAATTTTAATTTCAAAGTACTTCATAAAATGTGATTAGTTTCAATACTTTCAATCATATGACCTAGACCTAGAAGGTAGCTTAGAGTTATTTAGTTCAACTCCCTCATTTTTAAAATTTATAAAAATAAGTTTTATTGATGCCTTTTGTCTTATATTATGTCATAGCTATTTATGGATATGCCATCCCTCCCCCAAATTGAACTTTCTCTTAAGAAAAAATAAATAGTTAAGAAAAACCAATTGATAAAGTGATCACTGTCATTGTTTGCAACATGCTGCCCTTGTAATCCCCCACCTGTCTATCTAGAGAAGAGCTGGTCTTTGAAAAAGACACCCCAGTGTTCTAAAAAGATCTTTTGTGCATTTATGTAACTTGTTTTTCTAAGTGATTGTGATCAACTATTTTTTCAACAATCTCAGCTGGCCCTTGGTGAAAAATATTCGTCTTTAGCCCCAAAGTCTCCCTCCTAATAAAACCTTACTCCCAGATTCCACCAATTTTGCCCCCACAATACCTCATGCATGGCATGCATTCTTTTCAAATATGATATTCACATTAGTTTTTTCTTCTTAGAATATAAGCCCATTGACAGAGATCTCTTCATTGTTTGTACCTGTATCCCCAGTGTCTAGCACAGTACCTGACCATATAGTAGATGTTTAATAAATACAGATTGATTGATTATTCTTCTTTGACTTTAGAGACTCTTACTTGTGAACAAGAAAAATCTAAACTAAAATCAGTCCCTTTTTCAAACAAAGCACTAAAGGATAGTGAGAGACTCTTTCCATATGTCTTCAGTTTCAGTCCTCACCTTTCATTCTTCCATGTTAAAGCATTCCTATGTTTGTGCTATATCTCCATGTCACACAGGAGGCTGTGGCTTTTTCACAAGCTTTTCTCATTTGATTACCTATTTATGTTTTAGGACATCAAGTGAGAGAGGCCTGAAAGTGGAGGCAGAAAGACTGGGTGGGCTTCAAAAATTGTCTTTGCCATGTTCACAATTTGGTTCAACAAGCATTTATTAAGAGCCTACGGGCGTAGTGAATAGAGCACTGGCCCTGGAGTCAGGAGGATCTGAGTTCAAATCCCACCTCAGACACGTGACACTTACTAACCGGGTGACCTTTAGCAAGTCACTTAACCCCAATTACCTTGCCTCTCTGCCTCCCCAAAAGAGCCTATTGTGTTCCAGGTAGGCACACAAGGCAAAAATGAAAGCAAGCCCTGCCCTTGAGGAGCTTATAATCAATTCAGGAACTTCTATTTATTTACTAAGTGCCCATGCATGAAGGAATAATTTAACTTCTCTAAATTTCTGGTAACTCTTTCCAGATCTTTCTGGCTATTAGAACTTAGTTGACACTTTGTCCATTTATCTTGTCTATATTTATCTGTTTACTGATTGTCTCCTGTAAGGTCCTTAATTACAGGGACTCTTTTTCATTTTTAAATTTAATCTGCCATGCTTAGGCCAGTGCCTTACACACCACAAATGCTTGTTGAATTGGCTTGAGTTGTTGAGCATCTACTAAATTAGAGATGAGTTGCAATCTGCAACATTAGAGGGAGACTCCGAACCTAGAAAACCCCAAGTCTTTGATGTAGTTCATATCATACTGTGCCTCAAAGTGTAAAGTGCCATGGTGGAGAGGATAGAGAGCCAGTCTCAAAGCCAGGCCAAGCTGGGTTCAAGTCTTGTCTCTGAAATTTATCTCTCTACATGACCCTGGACAAGTTATTCGAACTCTTGCTTTTCATGACAATTATCTAAGATTAGAAATTGTGGCTAGGTGGTGCCATAATGCCTAGCGAGCTGGGCCTGGAGTCAGGAGGACTCATCTTCCTGAGTTCAAATGTGACCTCAAACACTTACTAGCTGTGTGACCCTGGGTAAGTCACTTAACTCTGTCTGCCTCAGTTTTCTCATCTGTAAAATGAGTTGGAGAAGAAAATGTCAAACCACTCCAATATCTTTGCCAAGAAAACTCCAGATGGGGTTGTGGAGAGTCAGACATGACTGAAACAACTCAACAGCAACATAAGTTATAGGGAAGATGCTGATTTCCATTGGTAAAGGTTTCCTTATTGGGTATTTTTCACACAAGTGAAATCATGGATTCAATCATTATTTTCAATACTTGCAAGTACAACACTGACCTTGGAGTCAGAAAGACCTGAGTTCAAAGCTGGGCTTGGACATTTACTAGCTGTATGACTCTGGGCAAATCACTTGGCCTCTATTTGACTCAGTTTGCTCATCTGTGAAACGAGAATAAACATAGCCCCAACCTCCTAGGGCTGTGGTGAGGATACAAATTTTGTAAAGACAATACTGGTAAAGCATTTTGTAAATCCTAAAGTGGTAGATATTATTATTATTAAGATGCTTATTTTTAATATTTTAAATATTATATATAATAATATATAATATTATTTTTAATAAAATAATCAAGAATTTAAAATTGTCACTATGTTGCACTTCCTCTCTTGCTCGGCATCCTGTAAACTAAATTAATAGCATTTTAGTAAAATGTGTCACCTTATCTCCCAAATATTTCTAACATCAAAAATCTAATATCAATAATTTCTAATATCTAATATCAAATGTTCTAATATCAAAAATATCCAAATTTCCTAGCACGTATTTCAAGGTTAGTCTTCTGCTTCTCATCTAACTCATTAGTATTCATACTCTTTGTTTCAGCAAGACAAACCTACTTTCTGTCTCTTACTCAGGGTTTGTTCCTTTCAACCTCCTGCCTTTTCCCTTCCCCTCCTTCTAAATTTTGCCCAAGATTTGCCTTCTCCTTAAAACTTTCCTTGATGAGTTCTCCATAAGGCAAGTTATCCCCATTCACCCCACGGCCTTTCAGTATTAAGGCATTTACAACTGTATCTGTTCATATATAATGTAAAGTAAACACTGGAGACGTTAAGTGCCAATAGCACAAACTAGATACTTTATTAGGCTCCAAAACGAGAAGACGGGAGCATAAGCAGATTTTAGTATAAATCCATAACCCGCCTTAAAGAGCCTGCCTTGGCATTCATAGCTCCCCAGTCTAGGTATCTCCTGTATTCTCCAGGTCTCAGCAGGAATTGTCGTCCTCTGTAGTTAGGCATCTCATACAGGACCCAGCAGCCTTCTAGCACATTGAAGGAGTGGATTTCATTCAGTCGGAAACGGTCATGGATACAAGGGCAGTCATCGGTGAGCTCTGACATTAGACCTTTGTGTTCTTCTCTCTCATACAGTCTCATCCTATGTGAGCCGGTCTGCTTGGGCAACAAACAGAAGGGAAAAAACCCAACAAATTGAGCCATTTTTAGAATTCAGCTTATTGATGGTTTAGCATGTTATTTTTTGTTTTTTTTTTGAGGGGGGAAGGCAGGGCAATTGGGGTTAAGTGACTTGCCCAAGGTCACATGGCTAGTAAGTGTTAAGTGTTTAAGGCTGGATATGAACTCAGGTCCTCCTGACTCCAGGGCCAGGGCTCTATTTACTGCACCACCTAGCTGCCCCGTGTTAATATATTGTCAGTGGATAAACAGATGAAAGTTAAATAGAAATTCTGACATTCCTTTCTGTGTTTCTGATATTCCTTTGATCCATAGAGGCTAAATCATTAAATCTATCTTCTTTTGACTTTTTTCTATATATTGTTTGGGATAAAGAAGCTTGATAGGGGTCATACTATAACACAGAAGCAGATGAGAATACATACTTCTAGAAATTCCTATTGATATCATTTTTAACTCCAGCCAGATGGCACAGTAGATAAAGAACTAGACCCGGAGTCAGGATGACCTGAATTCAGATCTGACCTCAGACACTTACTAGCTGTGAGATGCTGAGTAAGTCACCTAACCTTTCTTTGCTTCAGTTTTCTCATCTGTAAAATGGAGATAACAGTACCTATCTTTTGGGATTGTTGCGAGGATCAAATGAGATAATATTTGCATGAGACAGTAGGCACTATATAAATGCTTATTTCCCTACTTCCAAATGATCAAGAGAGGAATTTGTCTACGTTTTACTTTCTGAATTTCTCCCATCATAGAGCCACAGTTAGCCTATACATTACTGGATTTTTTTTTTTTTTTGCTTTTCATTTCTGAAAAATTTCTAAAAACGGACTTTTGAAATTATTTCTGGATCACAAAATAGTGCTAGCAGATATAACAAAAGCAACTGATTATTTTCTACAGTCATAAACTCCTCCCTAGAGTGAATTTCTCAGCATCTTCTTGGGCATTTCTGCTATGTTTATCTGGCTTTGGGCCGCAATTTGAACACTCACTAGACCTTTGTCTTCTTTTCTTTTTTTTAAAAAAACTTTTCTAGCCCCCCAGGTTTTAGCTTGTGGAGGCAGAACTCACTTGAGGTATCAGACAACAGGACCGAATAGTATCATTAAAGCCCATCCATTGCTGGTAGTCAGGATATTCTCCCCTTCTCAGGTAATACTGATGTCCTGCATAATTAGGATGCTCATAAATCATCCAGCAGCCACTGTCCACCCGGATGGAGTTGCAGCGGTTGAAGTAGGCCTGAAGGTTGGGGTAGTCGCTAGTACACTCATAGCAGCGGCCCTGGAAGCCTCTGTCCTCATAGAAGGTGATCTGCAAAGGGAGAAGAATTCAGGGCTGTTGTTTCCCCTCATCCTGCCCCTTAAATTGTAGCATCTTTTTGTTTGGGACCCTTCCCCTGCCCCCAGCAATACTTTACTCACCTTTCCCATGGTTGGTTGGCGATGGATGCAGTGTCCTAGTGACAGCGGCAACGGCCGCCCTATATATAGAGCATTTCTGCTGCTGCATTGGCAAGAACAACAAAAAAGGGGCCCAGTTTGGTGCGTAAGGGGATTTTGTGGTTTGCTTTTTTATTCTGCCTTTAGTGAAGAGTGTGCTATGCTCTGCTTTCTCTCTGGTGCATTCTAGTACTGTTCTATACTCGCCATTGGGGGAGGAACATAGCCATTGGGACAAAGACAGTTCATTGTTCACTGACTTTGTCTGGGTCCTTCTTTGTTCTGAAGCACGCAGTTCTGCCCCATATGATAGTCAGTTCTCATTTCTTGTTTTTCCTCTATGTTTGGACACAATATGTGCGATGTGTCTTCCGAAAGTTTTCTCAGGAAAGTGGATGTAGGTTGAGTGTTGGATTTAGAATCACAAAGACCTGAGTTAAAATCCTGGCTCCTAGATGCATAGACACGGGGCAAGTGACTTAACCCATCTCTGACTCATTTTCCCCATCTGTAAAACGAAATTAATAAGAGCACCTATTTTTCAGGATTGCTGTGAGGATCTATTATTATTATTTGTTATTATTATATTAGACCCAAAGGAAAACAAACTTTGCCTTAAGCTTATGTGAAAATATCATAGAGTTTCCCAGAGAGGTTGCCCATTTTTCAGAGGATGGCAGCTGCCAATTGATTATAGCTGGCCCTATCCTCAGAGTTATTTTGGATATCAACCACCACTGGAGGTGGAAAGAGCCTTTGGCTTTGAATCAGAGAACATCTCTTCAAATCCTGGGTCTGCCATTTATTACTATCTCTGTGATTCTGGGCACATCGTCCTGGCCTCTAGATGTCACACCATAGAGCACCCGACCTTGAGTCAGGAAAACTTGTGTTTAAATTGATCATGGACAGGTAATCGCTGTGTGATCCATTGGCGATTCACTTAATCTCTCTACCTTAGCTTCCTCATCTGTAAAAGAAAGATAATAATAAAATCAAAATCAGATAATACAGTCTTTGTCGCAACATTTGTGTTCTCCCAATAGCAAATATAAAAATGCAATTTATTATTATTATTATTACCTAACTTCTTTAAGCCTCATTTTCTTCATCTGTAAAATGACCTCCTGAGCTCTAAATCTGTGAGTCTATGACTTCAGTGTTGGAGGTAAATCCAGGTTTTGATTTTTGCTTTGAAGTCTTTTAAAGGGATGGGATCCTAGGTGCCTAAAAAAATAGCTATAGGGGTGGCTAGGTGGCACAGTGAATAGAGCACAGGCCCTGGACTCAGGAGGACCGGAGTTCAAATTCGGCCTCAGACGATTAACACTTACTAGCTGTGTGACCTTGGGCAAGTCACTTAACCCCAATTGCCCTCCAAAAAGCAAAAAAAGAAAAAGCTATAGTGGCAGATGGGGGGGCAGGGGAGAGTACAAATAGTATGAAACCATTGGCAACATTTCTTAGACCCAGCCTGCTTGTCCCACCCTATTTTCTTCTCTTTCACAAAGGCCAAGGTTTGCTCTGACTTATTTCTGTATCATTGCAACCATACTTTCTTCCAATTCCTTTCTGCCAAGATCCAGAGAAAGGAGTAACAATAACAATAATTTATACATCACTTTAAGTTTTTCAAAGCATTTTATTTCTATCATCTCCTGTGAGCCTACATCATGGAGGTGCTGTTATTAGCCCCATTTTAAAGATGAGAATACTAAAACTGAGAGGTTAAGTGACTTGTTTAGGATCACACAGCTGAGTGGGATTTGAACTCAGGTCTTCCTGATCGTGTGCTCCCTCTGTTTCTCCACCAAGCTGCCAGAGGGCTCTTGCTTCTTCCTTACCCGATTGGATCTGAAATAAGCACACAACCCCTTTGTGATAGTATGACCTATTCTGATGAACAGTATGTGTGTGCAATGTGTTAGTATGTGTTGTGGGACCTAACTTCAGTTTTGATCATTATAACACCTGAAATCAACCAATCAATCAATCAGCACACGTTTACTAAGCACTTATTACATGCCAGATACTATACTAGGCCTGGAAATAAAAAGATAAAAATGAAACAGTCTCTGACTTCAAGGAGCTAACACTCTAATTGGGATAATAACATGTACATCGAAGTAAATACATAACCTATAACATGAATAAGAGGTGATTATAATAGGAAAGGTCAAATGGGGGAGAGGGGGCACTAGGCATGGGAATAACCAATGCAAAGGCATGGAGGTAGTAGATGGTACTCTATGTATATGGAACAGTGAGTAAGCCAATTTGACTAGATTGAAGAATATAAGGAAGAAAGGAATGCATTAAAAAACAAAAAAACAAAATTGGAGAGGTGAGATAGGATCAGATGTGAATAGTTTTAAACACCAGATAGAGGAGATTATATTTGATCCTTTGGACAACAGGAACTTCTGGAGGTTACTGAGCTTTGAGTGAGTGAGGTGACATGAACACACCCTATGCTTTAGGAAAATTACTTTGACAGTTGTGTGGAAGATGGATTGGTGTGGGGAGAGAGTTGAGGCAAGGAAGAGTATTTAGGAGGTTATTAATCCAGACCTGAGGGAATTATAGCCTAAACTAGGGTAGTGACTATGTGAGTGGAGAAGAGGGGATGTGTAATAATAATGTTAGGGAAATAGATTAGGTAATTGAGTAGATATATGAGATGAATGAGAGTGATAACATTTGGTGACTGGGAGAATGGTGGTATTCTCAACAGTAATAGGAAAATTCAGAAAATGGGTGGGATTGGGGGGAAAGATGAATTCTGTTTTGGTATGGCTATAGGACATCCAGTAGGCAGGCCTTTGGTGATGTGGGAATGGAGCTCAGGAGAGAGTCTAGGGCTGGAAATATGGATCTGGTTGTCATCACTATAGGTGTCTCTTCTAGTAGGAATGGTCAACTGAGTCACAGCTTAGCTGTGGAACTCAAGGTGAGAGAAATGTCTGCTATGAGTTCCCTGCAATCCAGAAGAGTAACTGAGTCATAAGCAGGTATTGTAGAGCTAAGCTGACATATAATAGACTAGAAACCCAGGAAATAACCAGAAAGGACTAAAGCTTTGGGAAGTTTGCTAAAATTACTTGTATTCTCCCTCTTGATTGCATTCTTCTCTCTCAGCTTGGATACTTACTTTGGGTACTTGACACTCTGCCCTGCCTCAATCCCATGCACTCTCTCTGTCTATACTCCAGTGAAACTGTGGTTTCTGACTGACCCAAACTTTGACTTTGCTCTTGCTTGGCTCCTGATTCAGATCTTACTCTTCCATCTCCAAAAAGGGATCCTCCTCTGGCTCTCCTGCCCCACCCCCAATCTCCAAGGGCAAATCAGGCTGACTCTGATGGTAGGGTGATATAACAGCAGTGAGCATGGGAGGGAGGCATCTAGCTCAAACTCTAAGGTCTCCACAGTTAGACCAGTGGAGGATTGAAGAGGCAGATTTTGAAGACCTCAATTTTATCTTATTTTTTTACATCCAGGATGAAACCTTTCAAAAGACCTTTCAGGTAGGAAAAGAGAGGGAGCTGCAAAAAAAGTGAGACATAACTCATTGTAGTAGATATGAGGGGCCCAAATTCAAAAACTTTGTAAATTGTAAACTTCATCTTCATCTGTGCATATGTTCCCCTATTTATGTTTCTTGTGGTATTCTGTAGTAAATCTGGAAGAGTTGTGTGTTGATTTGAGGAGCAACAAAAAGGAGGTTGGGAAGACAAGGAACCTGTTCCCTTGAATATGAACCTAATATTAGGAAACTCAGGAGAAGGAGAAATGAGGGCATTATAGAAACAATAGGGGTGCCACTGAGACAGGTCCTGGGGCTGCCTGATGCAAAAGTAAAGCAGCTCTGAGATGCAAGGGTTGGTAATAGGAAAGACCATGGTGCCCCCTTCCTATCAAGGTTCTGACCTTCTTCAAGGCACTATCTTTTTCAAGTTTTGTTTCAAGTTTAAACATGTTCCAGGAGTCTTTAGAGCTTAGGATATTTTGTCTTGGCAGATTTTTTAAACCTAAAACCCCACATTTAAAAAAGTTCTTTCCTTGAAAAGAGGGGTGTGTGCATATTCGTTAAATATACTTTACTTGCAAGTGAAGAAAATGAGCATTCAAACATTCTTCCTGTAGTGGAATCAAGGATAAGAGATAAAAATTAACAATGAATGTTTTATATACAAAAAAATCTAATGAACTTTTGTGTAAATGAAATATGATATTTTATTTATATTAACATATAAATTTTATATAAATTTATATTTTTCAAATAGGTATTTGATTCAGCTCATAATGGAAAACATCCGAAACTTTACTGTGCCAAATGATTAATTTATATGAAGAAAATCAGAGTTGTATTTCTTCTTTTAGTGGAGTAATTAAGTGGTAAATGAAGATATGTGCATATATTTGTATATATATTTATATATGTGTGTATGTAATAATACACATTTGCTCATTTTACCTCTTTAGTTCTTGCTCTATTTCTTCTAGAAATTCTTGCTTTTTTAAATTATTTTTTTTCATATTTTGCTCTTCTTTATCCCTTTCTTTAGCTTTAGTTTTAGTTCTTCTAGAAATTCTTGTTGAGCTGCTGACCAATCTTCATTTTTTTTCTTTGAGGCTTTGCTTATCAATATTTTCAAGTCATTGTCTTCTGCATTCGTATTTTGAGTTTTCTTGTCACCACAGTAATTCTTCGGTTGGGTTCTTTTCTTGTTTGCTCATTCTTTGAGTATACTTCTAGACTTCAGATTTTGTTAGTTTTGGGCTTTGCTCACTTCTGGGAAAGATATTTGCCTTGAACTCTGGTCGCTTTCATAGCTTCGTCTGGGGGCCTGCAAATTATCAGTGTTTCCAAAGTGGTATGACACTGGAGAGATCTGTTTACAAACTTCCTTGCCTGAGCTCTGCAAATTCCTGATTCAGGTTTGGGTTTGTTGGCTTGTATGTAGTTGAATTGCAGTAGAATGCTATTGAACTCAGTCACTATTGATTTCCTGGGAGATTTTACAGATTCAGAACCACTGAACTGCTGGTACCCTTTTATTCATTTATTTATTTAGAAAGGAAACAAGCATTTACTAAGCAATTACTATGTACAAGCACTTAACTGAACACTTTACAAATATCATCTTATTTAGTCCTCATAGCAGCCCTAACAGGTAGGTACTGTTATTATCCCTTTTTTTTCCACTTGACGAAACAGGCAAACAAAAGCTAAGTGACTTCCCAGGATCACACAGTTACTAAGTGTCTGAGACAGATTTGAACTCAGGTCTTTCTGGTACATTATGGCACTACCTAGTTGCCCCTTAGTTCTAGCTTAACTATTAACCTGTTAGAGGCAGATTCACATCTAGACCTTTCCTCGCAAGACCAAAGTTCTTTCCCTATATGTCCCCTTGATGTGCTAGGGACCTTCTTCTAGATCTGCTCAGATAACATGAGTGTCTGTTGTTGCTCATTCACTGTATGACCTGCCCACTCTCTCTTCTTCTTTTTTTTAAAATTTTTTAAATTTTAGTTTACATCATTCATTTCCACGAAATTTTGAGTTACAGATTTTCTTCCCATCTTTCTCCTACCCACCGCCCCAAAACAGCCATCCCATTGTATCCCCCCTCCCCCAATCTATTCTCTCCTATGTCCTCCCCCCTTCCCCCTCCCCCCTCTGAATTTCCGATAGGGCAGGATGCTGGCACCCTTTTAGTCTTGGTCTTCCTCCCTGGTTTTTTCCATTATATGTATATGTGCTGGGCTAAACATTAGAACCAAGTCACTGCTCTGTTCTTGGGGTCAGAGTCACATAACTAAGTTTCTGAAACTTGTTTTGTGCTCTTTACTCAGCTAGCCACCACCCCTACTTCCACCCCTGAAAAAACACTTTACAAAAAAAAAAAAAGATTACAAAAAAGTTACAGCTACTCCTCTCTGTCCTGGATTGGTGACCCAAAACTGGGTAAAGAGGGACAGAGTTTCCAAATGGTATGAAAACATTTCTGCCCCCAGCATTAGTTCAGAAGACCTCTGAGATCTCTTTCTGCACTGGTGCTTTATTTTGATTTCTTTTCTTTCCCTGGGCACTGGAATGCTCCTTCTCCAACTGTTGCTGAGCTATCATTGGACTGTGTTCCTCCTAGTCAACCTCTTCCCTAGTGTCTGCAGATCTCTCTGTCTGTCTTCCCAATCTGCACTAGACTGGAAAGTTACTCACTATGACTTTGTTTTCTTGGCTGGCCCAAACAGAATTTAGTCTGGTACATCTTCTTGGTCATCATGGAGGAAGTATATTGGGAGAGATAGACAAAAATGCTGACTCCTACTCCACCATCTTGATTTTCTCCCACCCCTCCCCCACCCAAGAGAGAGGTTTCAATGGAAGGGAAGTGCCATTGGAGGAGACATGAAGTGATGAAATTAAGCTTCCAAGAAGAGACTTTGATTTTGGCAAGAAATAAAATCACTTCATCAGAAATTTGAGCTTCAAAATGGGGAATGATGCTGAGGGATTTTGAAATGTGGAATAAGAAAGAAGAGAGAGTTTGTGATGGATAACCTCCAGTTTTTTTTTTTTCTGGTAAAGTAGTAGGTAAGATCCTCAAATGAGGAGGAAGGAAGATGATGTGATGTAGAAGTTTGAGGAATGAAAAGGATTGGAATAGATGCTGTAGAGAGCGCAATAAAGGGTCAATCAGGGAAGAAAGAATAAACAGATTAGTATGTATTAATAGGGACCCAATTGAGATTAGATAAAATAAATTTGTAGTGAGCCAATTAGCACAACTGTATAACTTTATTTTGTTCTGAACTTAAGAAACAAAGCAGGCATTTCCATAACATACTAGAATAGAAAAAATTATGATTATACATGAAACTGCAAGTCTATTATGTACAACTTGCTATTCCTTTTAAGTATATAATAAAGTTATTATGTAACTTTTTCCTCTCTTTTCTTCACTCCTGCTCCCCCACCCTAGAGATGGCTACCACTGGACACAAATATGTGTGTGTACATACACACATATATAACACATACACACATATATGTGCTTTTATTTATCACATACACAATCTATATGTACTTTTATTTATCAGTTCTTTCTCTGGATGCATATAGCACCCTCCTTCATAGGTCCTTTGTAGTTAATCTGGGTATTTATAATAGTCAAAATGACTTAGTCGCTCAAACTTGTTCTTAAAACAATATTATTGTTATTGTATACAATATTCTCTTGGTTTTGTTCATTTCATTCTTCATTATGTCATGCAAGTCTTTCCACATTTTTGCTAATATCATTGAGCTCATCATTTCTTATAACACAGTAGTATTTCAACACAATCATATTAAGTCATTCAGTCATTCCCCAACCAATGGGCATCCCTGAAATTCCCAGTTGTTTGCCACCACAGAGAGAACTGTTATAAACATTTTAGAACATAAGAATTCTTTTCCTTTTTACTTAATCATCTTGGGAAACAGACCTAGTAGTGGTATTGCTAGGTCAAAAGGTATAGGCACTTTAATAATTCTTTGCACATAATTCCTGATTGCTCTTCAAAATTGTTGGGTCAGTTCACAGTTCCACTAACAGTGAATGTGTCCTAATTTTTCCACATTCCCTCCAACATTTTTGCTTTCCCCTTCAATCATTTTGGCCAATCTGATGGGTGTAAAATGATATCTCAAGGTTATTTTAATTTGTATTTTTCTAATCAATAATGATTTAGAGCATTTTTTCATATGACCATAAATTGTTTTGATTTCTTCATCAGAAAACCGCCCATTCATATCCTTTTGATATTTATCAATTGGGGAATGACTCTTTTCTTATAGATTTGACAAAGTTCTTTGCATATTTGAGATATGAGACCTTTCTCTGAGAATCTGTCTATAAATCTTTTCCACCAATTTTCTGATTTCCTTCTGATCTTGGCTAAATTTATTTTATTTGTACAAAACCTTCTTAATTTGATGCAATTGAAATTATCCATTTTACATTTCATACTGCTCTCTTTCTTAATATTCCATGTTCTTTGAATTTTCTTATAATTTCATGTCTATTTCATGTATCCATTTTGATCTTATCTTGGTAAAAGGTATAAGATATTGGTCTATGCCCAATTTCTTCCGGACTGCTTTCCAGTTTTCCCAACAATTATTTTTTACCAAATAATGAATTATTATTCCTAAAACTTAAGCCTTTACACTTGTCAAACACAAGGTTACTATATTTATTTGCTACTGTAAATTATATGTTTACTGTATTCCACTGATTTATGTTTCTATTTCTTAATACCAGATAATTTTGATAATTACAGTCCTACAAAATAATTTCAGATCTGGTACTTCTAAACTTCCTTCCTTTACATTTTTTCATTAGTTCCTTTGATATTCTTGACTTTTTGTTCTTCCAAATGAATTTTATTGTTGTTTTTTTCCTAATTCAGTAAAATAATTATTTGGTCATTTACTTGGGATGGCAGTGACTTTCTCAAACAGCATTCAGAAACATATGAATAAGATAGATGGTGGATGGTGGGGGTAATCCAGAATTTGATTTGACAAGGCATAACTAGTAATAGGACAAGGAGACAAGGAATTCAAGAATAGTTGATAATATATAGTTGACTAGGTTGGTCAGCCATAGATTCAAAACTGTGAAGGAAGTCAAAACCAGAGAAATGGACTGGGAGAACCAATTTGGCAGACCGGAGCCCATCATGAAGACAAAGACAAAGAGATGGAGTTGTGGTCAGAGAAAGGAATGTCAGAGTTCTGGATCACAGATATGGAACAGTTGCAGGTGATCATCAAGGCAAAAATATGACCATGCCTGTGTGTGGCTGAGATAGGGGTCAAGGAAATTTAGGATATTTAAGTATTGGGAGGCCAAGGTATTAAAGTGGGATGTTAGTGTGTGTGTGTATGTGTATGTGTATATATA
>CM053580.1:66042272-66062000 GCA_028627135.1 Pseudochirops cupreus | reverse complement strand
GTTGGCTTTGTTTGTATAGAAACTTTTCAATTTAATGTAATCAAGATTATCCATTTTACATTTTATAATGCTCTCCAACTCTTCTTTGGTCATAAAGTCTTCCCTACTCCATAAATCTGACAGATAAACTATTTCTTGCTTCCCCAGATTATAGTATCAGTCTTTATACCTAGATCATGCACCCATTTGGACTTGACTTTGGTGCACAATGTTAGATGATGGTCTACGCCCAGTTTCTGTCGTACTATATTCCAATTTTCCCAGCAGTTTTTGTCAAATAGTGAGCTCTTATCCCCCAAAACTGGAGTCTTTTGGCTTATCAAACAGTATATTACTATAATCATTGACCACTGAGTCTTTCATACCCAATCTATTCCATTGATCAACTACTCTATTCCTTAGCCAGTGCCAAGTAGTTTTTTGACTGCTGCTTTATCATAGAGATTAAAATCTGGCACAGCTAGGCCACCTTCCCTAGCATTTTTTTTCCATTAATTGCCTTGATATTCTGGACCTTTCGTTCTTTCAAATGAATTTTGTCACTATTTTTTCTAGTTCTATAAAGTAATTTTTTTGGTAGATTGATTGGTATAAGAACTGAAAGAGTTGCTCTGAAATAGATGGAAGCTAAAATTGGTGGGGAATTAGTTCAGTAGCAGCCTGTAAAGGACAGCAGTCACAGGAATCATTCTATAAAGTGGTTCCACAGCCAGAACTGCAAGGACCTGCAAATATTCCTGATACTTAGATGACTTGAAGCCCAAAGCTATGTACGTTTTTCAGGAAGGATTTTTTATTCTAAAATAAGAAGTGCAAACTAAATTAAAAACAAAAATTTTGTTATTATAAAAACTATTCTATTTTTTCTTTTTTATAATTTTTTCAAAAATTTATTTATTTACTTTTAGTTTACCACATTCAGTTCCACAATCTCTCGAGTTTCAAATTTTCTCCCCATCTCTCTCCTCCGCTCCCCACCACCTTTTGCGGCATGCAATCTGATATAGGTTCTACAAATACCTTTACATTAAACATTAGTCAAGCTGTAAAAAGGAATTAAAATCATTGGAGTGAACGGGAAAGAAGGAACAAAACAAAACTAAACACAAAAGAGAGAAAGCAAGTGGTTTGCTTCAATCTGCATTCAGGCTCTGAAGTTCTTTTCTCTGGCTGTGGATATCCCTTTCCTTCATGAGTCTTTTGGAGTTGTCTTATAACCTTGCATTGCTGAAAGGAGCCCACTTTATCAAAGTTAGTCGTCACAGATATGATGTGTCTGTAATTGTGTACAAAGTTCTCCTGGTTCTGCTGCCTTCACTCAGCATCAGTTTATATAGGTCTCTCGAGGTTATTATGAAGTCCATCTGCTCCTTATTTCTTATAGCATAGTAGTATTCCATTATTCATATACCACAACTTGCTTAGTCATTCCCCAATTGATGGGCACCTCCTTGATTTCCAATTCTTTGCCACCACAAAAAGAGCTGCTGTAAATATTTTTGTACATATGGATCCTTCTCCCTCTTGTATGATTTCTTTGGGATACAACCCTAGAAGTGGTATTGTTGGGTCAAAGGGTATGTGCATTTTTATAGCCCTTTGGGCATAAAACCATCCTATTTTTATGGATACCCCTTGGTTTTGCCTTACCTTCATTCCTGCATGTATCACTATTCTCTCCACCCCTACAGGAAACTGTCGTTTTTAACAAAAATTAAAAAGAAGATGAAAAATACAGCCCAGCAAAATGGAGGCATGAACAGTGTCTGACACACACACAGTAAATGACTCATGGTCCCCTACTTCTACAAAAAGGGAATTCTTATCTTAAACCTTAAACCTAGGTCATTACAATTGCACAGTATTCACTTTCTTTCTTTTGGTGGTGTTCTTTCTGTTTACATCGTTGCAGTGCTATGCACATTCTTTTTCTAGTTCTGCTTTCTTCATGCTCTATCAGTTCATCTAACTCTTCTTGTTTTTCTGATTCTTCATATTTGCCATTTCCTATGATGTAGTAACATATCATTCTTCTGTATGTCACCATCTACGTTGCTGCTTCCCAACTGACAGGCGTCTACTTTGTTTCCAGTTCTCACAAAAGAAATGCTGCTATGTATAGTTTGGTATATGTGTGACTAAAGAAGCATTTTATTTAAAGTGTAAATAAAAAAGATTGGAAGAAGTTGAAAGCAATAAAACAATTATTGAAATATATATATGTGTGTGTATATATATATATATATATATATATAATTTATCTGGTTATCATTCATTTCTCTTTTTTTCCTTTTTGGAGGGGAGAGGGCAGGGCAGTTGGGATTAAGTGACTTGCCCAAGGTCACATAGCTAGTAAATGTGTGTCAAGTGTCTGAGGCCACATTTCTTTTTTTAAAATAAATTTTAATGACTTTTTTTGTTTCTTATATCACCATCATTATCTCAAGTATCTTCTTCCCCTCCTCCTCCCAGAACCATACCATGTGATAAATAGCAACTTTTAGAGAGAGAGAAAAAAATCAGTACAACTTATTGATATATTGAAAAACTATGAAAAAAAATGTGCAATGTGTAACATTTATGGACCTCTCACTTTCACAAAAATATGGGTTGAGCTTATCTTCTTATAGTTCTTCATTTGAGTCCGACTTGATCTTTATAATTTTGTAACATTTACTTTTAATTTTTTGGTATAAGGGTTTTCTTTCCATTCACATTGTTGTAGTAGGTGGCTCTGTGGATAAAGTGTAGGGCTTGGAGTCAGGAAGACCTAAGTTCAAATCTAGCCTCAGACACTTACTAGCTGTATGACCCTGGGCAAGTCACTTAACCCTCTTTACCACAGTTTGTTCATCTGTAAAACAAACTAGAGAAAGAAATGGCAAACTATTCTAGCATTTATATAGTGTAAGAGTAATATTATGGGCTGCCTACAGACCATCCTGAAAGGTGAGTGGATACAACTTAAAGATGCTTATCTAACCTTACTCATTAACCAAAACTGCAGAAATTTTTCAGGCAGTATGATCCAATGATTAGACACATCTTAAAAAATAGGAATAAGAATCTATTGCTTTACAATTTCTAGTCTTCAACTAAAATCAAATCACACTGTACATTAACCTGAGCGTAGGACTAGATCTTGAAATCTTAAAATATTGACAATCTACTCAGTTGTCAGTCTGCCACAAAAGCAAACACTCAAATGTTACTTTAAACTGTTAGCAGGTCTAGTAAGATTTTATTTTAAGGGGTTCCTTGCTATACTAACTTCACAGAAAACCACTATAACCATCTCCTATATTGCTAGAGTTTTAAAAATAATATATTTACATCAATCTTTTAAGAATTAAATCTATAAACCAAAATAATTAAAGAAGAGTTCATTTTTCTAATAATATTTCTAATACAATGAGTTACCAAATTAATGTCCGGCATTATCTTTAATCACGCTACAAACCACATAACTGAAGTAGCTTGGCTTAAAATCGTAAATTTCCTGATCCATATACTATAATAAGTACTAGGAGGGATACAGTTCACATAAAATGAGACCAGAATAAATTCAATTACATGTGAATCTATTTTCCAAATGGTATCATATAGAACTCAATTTACAATTTCAGTTATTTAATATTATATTTTCCACAAGGGCTACTTATTCCAAGTATTTCATATTATGGAATTCACTATTTTCAGCTAATCCACTGTGAAAAATTTTAAAAGTGACAGTATTTTCAATTAGCGCACTTAGGACCACCTTACTTATCAACTTCCTTCTAACCTTCTATAACTGTCTGTATTGGCTTTCAAATCAAGCTACAAAATTTTCATTCTCAATCTATCTGCTTACACAAAAGACTATTGAAGAGTCGGACACAATTGAAGCAACTTAACAACAAGAAGTCTATTCTTTTCTTGCCTCTGCTTACTTTATGTTGCACTATTCTGTATTAATCACACACATCATTTCTTATAGGACAGTAATATTCCATTACATTCATGTATAACGGTTTGTGTAGCTGTTCCCCAATTGTTAGGCATTTACTTTGTTTCCAATTCTTAGCTATCACAAAAAGTGCTGCTAGAACTATTTTGGGAACTTTCCCCCTTAAGTATCACTTCCTGGAGATGTAAGCCCAGCAATGGAGTTCAGTGGAGTTCTATACCTTCCTCGTTGCCCTTTCTGATCATATAGGGCCTCCATAATGCCTGTTATACTCCTAATAATGTGGAAGCTGACAGGTTTAAGAGTAGCTAAACAGAGGAAGCAGGGTCACATGGGTTTCACTAGTGTGGGATGATGCCTCACTTAGGGCTGGCTAATGTGGTCCAAAGGTATGGACCCTTGAATCACTTTATTTGCATAATTCAAAATTGCTTTCCAAATGGTTGTACTATTTCACAACTCCACCAACAACATATTAGTGTGCTTGTGTTTCCACACCTCCTTCAAAATTGACTGTTGCCATATTTTGGGTCATTTTTGCTGATTTTCAAAGTGTGAGGTGAAACCTCAGGGTTGTTGTTGTTGGTGGTGTGTGTGTGTGTGAGGGTAGTGTGTGTGTGTGTGTGTGTGTGTGTGTTGCATTTCTCTTATTATTAGTGATTTGGAATATTGTTATTTCTTTAAATCTTTCTGTATTTTTAAGTACTACATAGTAATAATAATAGTAATAATTAGCATTTACATAATTCTTAGAGGTTTGCAAAGCTTTGTACATGTTATCTCATTTTATCCTCATAACAACTCTGTGAGGTTGGTGTTATTGTTATCTCATTTCTACAGATGAGGAAACTGAGAGGGGTTAAGTGACTTTCCCAGAGTCGTATTAGCTAGGAAATATGTGAGGCAGATTTTGAACTTAGGTCTTCCTCACTCCAGTTCCATTGATCATGAGTCATATTTTTGTAAAAACGTGATCACAAAAAGATAGGCCATTTTTACTCTCAGTTAACCCTAATTAAATAAATTCAGATGTAACATTTACAGAGGTCCTACTATGTGCAAGGAACTATGCTGGTATCTCTGTCTTCACTCTTCTCTCCCTTTCATTTCCCTAACTATTTGAATTTGCACATTAGCCAGCCCTAAGTGAGGCCTCATCCCACACTAGTAAAACATATGTGACCCTGCTTCCTCTGTTTAGCTACTCTTAAACCTGTCAGCTTCCACATGATTAGGGGTATAAAAGGCATTACGGAGGCCCCATATGATCAGAAAGGGCAATGAGGAAGCAGTGTAGTAAGAATGAGTTACAAAAGAGAGACAGCTCAAGTAGAACATTAATACCCAGCCCTGAAAAGTGTTGGGAGAATAGCAGGAGGGATTTCAGTGCTTTGGACAGATTATCTATGGAGGATTTGTGGAAAACTCTCACTTAAGATTCACCTAAGATGAGAAGATAAGGAGAGCTTGATGTTTACATTGATGGAGGGAAGAACCACATAAATGAAATCACAGATTTACTAAAGGACTATGGGAATCTAAGTAATTTAGGGACCTAACAAAATCTTCTGCATTACAAAAATAAATCTATTCATGTAATTCCTTTAGACACTTTGAGAACACACTAATCATATGAACAAAAAACAAAAGAGACTAGTAAAGTGCTAGACACGCAAGATACTTATTTTATTCACTCTAAAATGAAATAAATTTAAAGACAGTGCCTCTCAACAAAAATCTACAACTCTTCTAAATGAGCCCACTTTGGCATTCATGCTTCCCCAATCTTGGTAGGTCCGGTACTCTCCTGGTCTCAGCAGGTACTGTCTCCCACGGTAGTTGGGCATTTCATAGAGAATCCAGCAGCCCTCTAGCACATTGAGGGAGTATATTTCACTGCGATGGAATCGATCCTGGAGGCAGTGGCAATCCTCAGTGAGCTCTGCTATCAGACCATTGTAGTTATCTCTCTCATACAGCCTTATCCTGTGAGAACTGGTCAACTGGTTTGATAGACAAAAGAAAAGGGAAAAATAAACTATTAAACATTCTTCAGTTAGGGTCATTTTATGCATCTCCTGGCCTTCCCAAATGGATACCTATTTAATACACAATAAAATCAGTTCCATATTTGAATAATCCTATGGTAGTATGTCTATATAACAGAATCCAATGATCCTACAGAACATAATTAATTACATGTATTCATATTCAATGGTAAAAATATCCCTGAAAACACAATGAGTATATATCATAAAAGCATGACATAACTTAATTGGCCTATAAGATAGGGGGCTAGTTTATGACCACCAATATTATACAGAGATCCCCTCTCTACTTCTCTAATCCTTTAAGCTATCCAAGAGATGGTATACGTGATAGAGAGAGTAATGGACTTAGAGTCAGGGAGACCTGAGTTTAAATCCCTCCTCAGACACTTACTAGCTCATAACCCCGTGTAAGTAGCTTATCTTCTCTCTATATAGCTGCTCATCTGTAAAATGAGGGGGTTGGTCTTCGTAGCCTCTAAGTTACACTTTAGCTCTAAATCTATAACCCAATGACTATTTCACATTTGTCTTTGCATTACATTACATGGTCTTTGCCTTGCACACAGCAAACACTAAATAAATGCTTTGGGGATTGAATTGAGCTCTCCCTCATAATCATTGGGTTTTCAGGGATATGGCTTGACTCACCATGGACCTGAATATATATAATAATGTTCTGTATGATTATTGGTTTCCACTATATAAACATACTATTATAGGACTATTCAAATATGGAATCCATTTTATTGTCAGTTAAGCCTTTGAAAGTTCTCAAATAAAGGCTGGGGAACCACTTGTTGAGAATCACACAGTAGGAATTACTTTCACAAATAAATTGTACTACTTGACCAGTAGGTCCCTTCTAATTCTGAAATTCTGTGATTCTGTGAATTGAATTCCTCAAAAAAAAAAAGTAACTTTCTTTGCTATAGAGTCCCCTATTGTACCAAACATTTTGGTCTCTGAAGTCAGGTCTGGCATAGACATGATAAGTGTTTTCATGTATCAGAACATGTTGTCCTTGGCATTTGGTCTAATTTGTCAAATTTCTACTAGTTGCTTCACACTTTTGATTATTTAACTAAATGGCCTAGTACATTTATTTTGGTGTACTGGCTATGACTTTTTCTTTACAGACAAATCAAGATGAGGCAGTACGTACTTGAGGGATCATGCGGCAGGACCTGATGGAGTCATTGAAGCCCATCCATTCTCGATAGTCAGGGTACTCGCCCCTTCTTAGGTAGTACTGGCAGCCTGAATAATTGGGATGTTCGTAAATCATCCAGCTCCCACTGTCGACCCGAACAGAGTTGCAGCGGCTAAAGTAAGACTGAAGATTGGGGTGGTCACTGCTGCACTCATAGTAACGGCCCTGGAAGTTCCGGTCCTCGTAGAAGATGATCTGTACCAAGGAAATGTCGTTTGATCAAAAGAATCAATCCAAGAAGACATTCCAACAAAGCAGGCTAACCAACCCTTATCCTTCACTCACCTTTCCCATGTTTGGTGCCCTGTAGATGCAGAAGGCAGTTGTAGTAGTCGACTGTGATGGGTCCTCCTATATATATACCCCACAGGGCTTTTGCTAGGTCTGCAGTAGCAGCACAAAAGCTGTTGAATGTGGCCAGTAAGGGGATTTCTTCCCTTTTTTCCCCTCACCCTATATTATCAGTGCCATTCATTGTATGCATTGCTGCCATTCTCTCTGGTGCATTCGAGGCTTATACCATTGCAGACATAAGTGCTTTGGAGGTCATTGGAGGTAGATAGTATAGAAATGATAGGTTAGAAAAGGAAATATGGTAGTCTTTATTGTATTACTTAGGTAAAGAAATGTTGGGAATAGAAATAATTTACTCCCAAAACCTTAAATTATTTTTTAAAATTATTTTTAATGGTTAATTATTGAGAGTTTATCAACCAAGAGGAATTTCCCCTATTTTGTCTATAAAATAGTCAGCTCCTGATCTCCTACCAAGGGAAGGAAGGAAAGAAGGGAAAAAGCATTTATTAAATGCCTACTACGTACCAGGCATGGTGCTTAGTGCTTTATAAACATTATCTCTTTTGATCCCCACCATATTCCTGGGATGTAAGTATTATTATTATTATTATCTTCATTTTATAGTTGAGGAAACTGAGGCAGACAGCAGTTAAGTGACTTGCCCTGGATCACATAGCTGGTAAGGGTTGGAGGCAGGGTTTGAATGCACTGTGGTCTTCCTTACTCCAGGTCCAACCCTCTAAGCTCTGTACCACCTAATTGCCTCTACTGAAGGAATCTATTCCCCAGGATAACTTCTGCGATAGGAACAGTATCTACCAGGGCCCTTACCATGTAGGCTAGACCAGTTTGTTTGCTTGTTTTCATCTCAAAAAGAAAATAAGTTATATATCCAAGATTTGCTTGGTCCAGGGGACTAAAGTTTGAGGTACTGGTGTGGTTTCCTATTTACCTAAGAATATAAGAAAGGCTCATCAGACTTGGTGGATGTGCCACTGTCTCATCATACTCTGATGCTCACATGCATCTGTGTATGGAGATCAGGGAGGCTGCATCCACCTGAGTCAGTGTTTTATTGATCAGTATGCTTTCCATGTAATCATTGACAGTGGTTCTCAACCTTCCTAATGCCGTGACCCTTTAATACAGTTCCTCATGTTGTGGTGACCCCCAACCACAAAATTTTTTTTGTTGCCACTTCATAACTGTAATTTTGCTACTGTTATGAATCTATCTGACATGCAGGATGTAGTTTCGTTGTTACAAATTGAACATAACTCACAGGTTGAGAAACACTGATTTAGGAAAACTCTTTTTATTAACTACCAAATGGTCTGAAACCGTCTGATTTCTTTCTTTCAAGAATAGCCTCAATAAGACCTGCCTACAATTATCTTCCTATCCCTTTTTAATTTTCTTCAAACCTACAAAGTTTTTAAGGCCTCACCCAAGTTCTTCCTCTTCCATGGAGTCTTCTATTACTCCAACTCTCCATGGAATGGTTATGGTACTAATATGCCATGAGTTAGTGCTTAATTATTAACTGTACTACATTGTTATCCTTTCATATATGTTTTTCTTGTGTCCTCAGATGAATTGTGAGATTCTTGAAGGCATGGACTATATCAAACTTATTTTCTGTTTTCCCACTCTATCTGACAAAGTGCTGAATATATAGTCTCTTAATAAGGATTTGTTTATTAACTGATTAAATAGAAACTATTTTAAAAGATAATAGCAAATAGATAAAAGTGAGAGAGAGAGAACATGTGAAAAAAATGAAAGGAAAATCAGGATTTGAAGGAACAACAAAATTTGAGCTAGAAGATACCTTCTATCTCATCTAGTCTAACTTATTTTTCAGATGAGAAACTGACTCTCAGAGGGGGAGAAATGACTTATTCAATTCACAGAGTGGAAAGTAATAGGACCATGATCTAGATCCATTCCCTACAATTGTAAATCCAGTTTTCTTGCCATTGGATTATGCTCATTGGTGATTACTTTGGAAGACTACATGGTAAAAAGGCTGTGTGGAGTTGTGGATAGGATGCTAGAGTCAAATCCCATCTCTGACAAATAAAGACTATGTGACTCTGGGCAAGATATTTAATCTTTGTCCCAAGTAACTCCCTAGAAATTCCATCTACACCTCTCCCTTTCTCCCTTAAGCTAAAGGAAACCAAGATAGGACTTGTATATATGTGTGTGTGTGTGTGTGTGTGTGTGTGTGTGTGTGTGTGTGTAGTCTTCCATTAGAGGTGTTCTTATACTTGGGACCTTAAGTAATTCTGGGTATCTACTTCTTTAGAACTGACAAATGCATATTCTTTGATTTCTATTTTGCATCACCAATTTTTCATAAAACATTATTCTATAATATTGTAAATGGTGTGATGACAAATAAGAAATCTACCTGAGTATAAAGAGAGAGTACAATGAAAAGGTTGTCCCAGGTTTCCTAGATAGGGGCAATAAGCCAAGTCAAAATTCCCTTAAGAGTGTGTGGTCCTTCATGTCATAGGAGAATCAATGGAAAAAAGGAGTACAACTACAGAGTTTCCTGTAAAGTTTTGTTTCAGAGGAAGGTTTTTGGTTTGTTTGTTTTTGCTTTAGAATGTTTAAGAATCACCGCCATGAATTGTTCCTTTAGTCTGTTCCAAAGTCCTAGTGCTGTGCTCATTGTCAGCAAATCTCCCAAAGGTTGGGCTGGTCTTGTGATTTTCAGCATCTTTGGTTAATCATTTACAATAGTCCTGCTGAAGCAGCAGGAACCCATGATAGTTTGTAGGGCAGTGTATAGGATTTAACTCTGGTAACTCTTACAATCTATACTCGTGGCTTTCTCATACCATATTGCTTTGTGCTTAAAGCCTCCTGACTGAAGACCTTTTCTGTCTTATTCTATTTTGTATCATCTACTACAAGGCCCAGACTAGCCCTTTTACATAGTGACCTTTCAATAAATCTGTTGTTCAGTCATTTCAGTTGTATCTGACTTGGTGTGGGGTTTTCTTGGCAAAGATACTGGAGTGCTTTGCCATTTCCTTCTCCAGTTCCTTTTATAGATGAGGAAACAGAGGAAAACAGGATTAAGTAACTTGCCCCGAGTCACACAGCTAGTAATTTTCTGAGGCCAGATTTGAACTCAGGAACATGAGTCTTTCTGACTCTATGCACTATGGCGCCACCTAGATGCTCTCTAATAAATACTACATGACTAACTGATTACAGGCTAGTACACGACTATAGTTTTTATTCATGTGATTGTTAGGCTGAGTGTTTTGGTAACAATGTAAAATGATTTCTGGTTCTCGCCTCATCCATTCATAACAAACTTTCCAGGGCCAAATCATCAATATTTCCTTGTTCCTGAATGACTGTCTCGAAGTCTTGTGATTATATTAACAGCCAACATTCGGTTTTGAGTCAGATACATTTCCTTTAAGATAATGCCTCTTGCAAAACCAAGATCTAAAGCTGGAAATTACCTTAGACATCATCTAATCCAAGGTCCTTTTGTTCCAAATGAGGAAACTAAGAAGCTGAGAGATGAAGTGATGTAGGCAGTAAATAACAGAGCTGGGATTTAAATCCAGGTCCTCTGACTACAAATTCAGCATTCTTTGTCCATTGATCTCTAATAGGGTTTTCTTGTTACACTTTTAAGTGTTACTATATCTAACTGAAAGGATAAAATTAGAGTTTTTCCTTATGCCATAAGCTTGATAAAATAAAATACTACTTTTATCCATTTTTGAAGTTTTAAATAGTTTTATTATGAGTTAAGAAAGTATATAGAAATATATGTAATATGATTATAATAACTAAAAAAAGTTTATTTTATTTTTTAATGAAAAAAATTTATTCTCTCTCCTTTCCATCTTCCCTTCATTAGAATGAAAAAATATAAAAACCCTTGTAAAATGCAAGCAAACAAATTCCCTTTTTGGCCATTTCCAAAAGATATATGTCTCTAGGGGCTGAGCCAATATGGCAGAGTAGCAGGGAAAAAGCAGAACCACATTCCCCACTACAACTCTTCCACAAAGATCTAGCAAATGCACTAGATGGACAGAGTGTGGATTGAGAAAGCCAAGAAAAATTAGTGAGTTATTTTTTTCTAGCCCAGGTCAGCATAGGGAGACAAATATGTTGGTCTAGGACACTGACCAAGTCTAGCTAGGAGGACATCACAAAGTGTATTCCAAAGTAGGAACCTAAAGAGAACCAAGAATATGTGCCAGGGCAAGAAGAATTCTCATATCCACATGGATTAGCCCAACCTTGTGCAGGCTACAGGAACAAATGCCGACTGTTGTTCAGTCATTCACTATCTAGTTTGAGGTCACAGATCAGGGTGGACTGAGCAGGGGATCTATGCCTTGGGGTGGTGTTCTAGGATGAGTAGTGGTCTTGGCACCTTGACTGGGTACTGAGGAAGGACAAAGTTCATAAGCAAGCAGCAGCTCTTATATATTTCCTTCTATTGAATTCCTGCCCCCTCTTTATAAAGAAGACAGTGGTGTGAGAAGAGTATGTTTAGCGTTAGTGCTCTAGATTTGATGCAACCTACTTCTACTCCTCTGCCATTCTTCTTTTCCCCTCAACCCTCATACAGTCATGGGTTCTTATCCTTTCTTTTCTTTTAAACCTTTCTTCAGCAGGAATAGTTTACCTCTATCCTGATCACATGTCTCTCTGCTGATAGCCTTTATAACATTTCTCCTGCATGATTCTTCATTAGTAATACATCATACCCTACTCAAACCTACCATGTCTTTCTCCATTACCTTTTGGGTGATCCTCAACTTTATTCATAGACTGTGGTATTCCATGACTCAAAGTCACATAGTATTATTGGAAAAAAAATATTTATACCAAGAATATGGCCCTTTGATTCAGGGAGAAGTTTGGGGTCATTAAGAGTAGCATACCTACTAGTTATATACTCTAAAGAGGTCATTATAGATGGAAATTTCTATAAATACCAAAATATTTATAGCAACATTTTTTATAGTAGCAAAGAATTGGAAACAAAGTAGATTCCTACTGATTGGGGATAACTAAACAAATTATGTTACACGAATATAATGGGATATTATTATGCTAGAAGAAATAATTAATTTGATGAATACAATGAAGTATGGAAAGATCTACATGAACTGATGCAGGGTGAAGTAAGCAGAACCAAAAAATAAAATACACACTGTCTGTAATAAGCTAAATGAAAGGAACAATATTCACAAAATAATTGAAAGTGAATGTTGCAGAATTACAAAGAGCAAACATGTCCCCCAAAAGAGAGGTGAAAATCCAATCCATTCAATCCAATAAACATTTATTAAGCATCTAAGCACTACTTATTATACAATAAATAGATACTCCTTGCCCTCAATGAGCTTACAATCTCAAGGGGGAAGACAGCACACAAAAGAAAGCAGGAAAGTGGGGGACGATGGAAGGAGAGAACACCAAGGGGTACCTGGCATGGAATCATCTTGTTCCAAGGGGTTGAAACCAAGGAGGGCAGCAAATACAAAGTAGAGTGATCTAAGAATAAGGTTCTGTCCCATATAGATAGAGGAAGGTATTGGGAGGAGTTTGGTACTCCATCCTCCAGCCCTCTCCTCTAAACAGAGGGGAAGAGGAGCTGGGGGAGGTGGGGTCAATCAAAACTTGAGTTAACAACATGATGGTGCCTTTAGAAGTGATGAACTCATCATAGGAGCAGCATTTTGTTCCATGGTAGAGAAGACACTTCCTGCCACCCCAGACTCTCCCCTCCTTTGAAGAGGTGGAAGGTTCACACATCTGGAATACTGCTTATATTTTCAGACTTTTTTTTGAGGTACTGATGAGTTTTGCTGATTTTTTTTGTTTACTGTCTCTTTTTCTTAAAACTAAATATACTTTGTTATATTGGATAGTTCACTAGAAGAGGAATGGAAAGGACACAAGGAGAAATTTAGGCAATGTTAAAAGAAAATGTCACTAAAAATTATTTTTTGAAAAAAAAGTGTATACAATTTACCAAAATGCAATTTAGCCTGCTTTTTCTGTCTTTTTCAATTATGATCCAGTTCATTGCACATAAACAGTATTTGTCCTAGTATATGTTTGATAGAGCACTACAGATTGCATATTATAGTCTGAATGACAGACAATCTTCATTCACTTGACTTTCTTGTGTGAATTATTGGCTGAACTCTCTTGAGTAAGGCACTATACTCTCCTGAATATTTGGTGTTTTTTTAAGGGGTTTGTGTGACATATATTAATTTAAAATGATATATAGAGTTCTATTGTGGGAAATATGGCTATATAGAAGGAGCACTTAAACTTAGAGTTTGGGTCCCTCAATCATAAGGGGTTCAGAGATGTGCAAAGTGAAAGAAATCAAATGTTAATTGTGGGTAATCTATCTAGAAAGCAGATAAGTCCTGGAGTAATCTGAAGTTGACTGATTGTGATGCTGAATTTGAATAAAGTGTATTGTGACATTTTAATAACCTGGGCTTGATGGTAAAGGTCAGAGTTTCTTTTCATACTTCCAGATTCCATAAAACTTTCAATATCATGGGATTCTGGTCACCCATTAGTTTGTGTGTCTGGTTATGATTAGTTATATAGCTATTTTTATGGTTTTAGTAGAATATTTGTTTTCTTACTATTTTCATTTGTATGAAATACAGCATAGTGTAGTATCTAGAACTCTGGGCTTGGAGTTAGGAGACTAGAGTTTGAATCATACCTCATAAAAATACTAGCTTTGTGGTCATGGGTAAGTCACAATTTCTCAGGGTCTCAACGTTCTCATCTGTAAAATGAAGATAATAATACTTGTACTGCCTACGTCCCAGGGAGCACTTTGAAAATCTTGAAGTGTTATGGAAACATCAATTATTCTATTTGTCTTCTCTTCTTCCATTAGAGTCTATTTTTTTCTGAAGACACAGACTTTGTCTTCTTCCTTCACTGGTTCCTTCTTTTGCCTATGACCTAGGACCTTCTTTTCTGCATTGTAAGTGCCCAGTAAACATTGTTGCCCAGCATGTACAAGGTACAATAAAATAAAACATACAACAAATGCCTTTCACAGCTACATTATCTTGTGGTTACAGACTTCTCCTGTGAGGTTCCTGTTAGTACTTAAGTAGTTCACAAAAGTCCTATTCCTATGACTCATTGAGGAATTGACAAGACCATAAATTCTTTCTTTAAAATTTTTTTTTATTTTTTTGCTTTTTGGAAGGAGGAAGATAAGGCAATTGGGGTTAAATGACTTGCTCAAGGTCACACAGCTAGTTTTGTGTTAAGTGTCTGAAGCCGAATTTGAACTCAGGTTCTCCTGACTCCATGGCCAGTGCTCTATTCACTGCACCACCTAGCCACCCCGACCATAAATTTTTAAAGTCCATGTCAATGAATCAAGAGCTCTACCAGGATCTATGAAGCTGGTGAAATTTCAAGTATGATCCTGACCAGAGATTGTGCCTGAAGTTCAACAGCAAGCATACCTGAATTCAGAGAGACTCATTACCTGAAGGGTTGCCTTCCAGGTAATAAATTTTTTCCCCTTGGAGATCCATTAAATAATGTCATTTTTTAAAAAAAGGACAAAAGCCAAGTAATGCCAGAAATAGAATCTACATATTTATTTAATTTTTACATCAGTAATTACAAGAAACGATTTGATTTAGTAGGTGTCTATGACCCTTCTGAGAGAGCCCACTTTGGCATTCATGGCTCCCCAGTCCAGGTATCTTCTGTACTCGCCAGGTCTCAGCAGGAACTGTCTTCCTCTATAGTTGGGCATCTCATAGAGGACCCAGCAGCCATCCAAGACATTAAGAGAGTATATTTCATTCAGATGGAAGCGATCGTGGACACAAGAGCAGTCATCAGTGAGCTCCATCATTTGACCTCTGTAGTCTTCTCTCTCATATAGCCGCATCCTGTGGGAGCCAGTCTGTCATAGGGGGAAAAAACAAGAGAAGATGAAAAATAAACTGAAAAATGTTGTCTGGATTCGGGAAGGAGGGACGTAACGACCCTGTGTCTGTCTGCACTAGGTAAGTGGAGGGTTTCTAAAACATGCTGTCTTTCTTGCCCTCGGATGTTTCGCTTGTCTTCTGTTATATTGTTGTTTTACAGGGAGCTAGCATTAAAGATGGCAGTGGATAGAGTGCAGGGCCCAGAGTCAGGAAAACCTAAGTTCAAATCTGGCCTCAGACACTTATTAGTTGTGTGACTCTGGACAAATCACTTAACCCTGTTTGCCTCAGTTTCCTCAACTGTAAAATAAACTGGAGAAGGAAATGATAAACCTGTCCAGTATCTTTACCAAGAAAACTCCAAATGGAGCCATGAAGAGTCAGACACAACTGAACAACAACCTTAAAGATAAATCTGATTAGGAACCATTGACAGTCAAGAAACCACTGCCTTAAAAGCTCTCCTTGAGAGAACAGAAAAACATGAAATATGCGGGTGAAATGCTTTTCTTTTTGAGATATTGAATGTTGCAAATACATATATGCTAAATGTATAAAGAGGATTACATCCCACAGTTCCTTCCTTCGGTTCAATTTAATACTTATTAATTCCCTACTGTGTGACGGGCAATGCAGTGTAACAGTTAGCAAGCAGACCTGAAGGCCAAGACAGCCTAGGTTTAAGCTCTGTCTCTAACACATAGACCTTGTGATCTTGGGCAACTCTCTCTTGCAGAGATGGTGCCAACTTATATTAAAAAATGATATACCTCATGGAAGCTCCCTTCATCAAAGAAATCACCAATCTTGTCACTATCCCTTACAAGAGGTCAGTTAAACCTTTCATATCCTGTTTTCGTTTTTTTGTTTTTGAGGGGGGAAGGCTGGGCAATTGGGGTTAAGTGACTTGCCTAACGTCACACGGCTAGTAAGTGGTAAGTGTCGGAGGCTGGATTTGAACTCAGGTCCTCCTGACTCCAGGGCTGGTGCTCTATTTGCTGAGCCACCTACCAGCCCCAGGTTTTTTATTTTTGTTTTTACATTAAGGTTCACGGCATTTGTTTTTCTGCCCAAATGAATTATTTCAATTTTTCTCTTTTCGACTTTATCCTATTTACAATAGCCCATTTTCCAACCTGAATTTTAATTTGTTTCTCTCCTATGTCTATCCTCTGCACATAATTTAGTATAATCAGCAAATAGAATGAGCATAGTCTTGTTCCCATCAAAAACTTAAAAAAATATTAAAAGTAACACTAGAGGCTCAGATTCAATCTAGCTGAGATTCAGTCCGGCCCACTTACAACTGTCACAAATGCTTAGGCTTCTTAAGAGTCTATCCAATATGGTGAATCTTTAATAAACTTCATTTTACTTTGGCTAAAAAAAAAAAGTAACACTAGAGTGAGGACTAAGTAAAAATAAATTTTTCCCCACATTGACATGAACCTTAATAACTACATCTTGGAAATAAATTCCTTACAGATCTAAACGATGTTCTCCCATGTCCTTGACAAAGTACATCACAGAGGAATGAACAACTAAAATCAAGACATCTTGCATTTCTGCTACCTCATCTGAAACTCTTGTTTTGTTTCTCCATCACAGAAGGAAATTAGATGAACCTAGCAGAATCTGTTTTTCACCAAACCATGATGAATTTCACCCATGACTCAGGTGCCTTCTAGAGGTTTCTAAGTTTAACACCACATGCTATGCTATTGTGAAAGTTTCTAATGTTTACTAGCTTTGTGTCTTTGGGCAAATCACTTAACCTCTCTGAGGCCTGTTTCTTCATTGGTAAAATGAAAAGGCCTCTCATGTCCCTTCCAGCTATAGGTTTGCAATCCTATAAACATGGTGTGAAGCTCATGTTGGGTCTTAAAGACTGTGCCAGCAGCACCCAAACTTTCGCAGGCCTTCCCGGGCTAGAAAGGCTTTGAGTAGAGGCCTCACAACAGATTGCTTCTGTCATGATGGGGACTAGCCTACGCAAGGTTAGGAAGATAGAATGCCAGATGACAATTTTTTTTTGTTTGCAAAATGAGCTGGCGGAGGAAATGGTAAACCACAGTAACTCATGAAACTGTCTACTAAGGCATGGTGGGGTGGTGATATGCAGCTGTGGAGGAAGTACCCACACTACTGAAACCATATATCTTTTGAAGCATTTGAAATGAGAAGTGTTAGAACAGAATATTTATACGTTTCATTAAAAAAGTGTCAATTGTTTATTTAGCTGTTCATCATTCTCTTTTTCAAAAAAGTGTCAATTGTTTATTTAGCTGTTCATCATTCTCTTTTTCAAACACTCATGGACCTTAAGCAATTCATTTAATCTCTGCGAGACTCAGTTTCCCCTGTTAAATGAGAAAGGGGCAGATTCAATGCTTTCCAAGGCCCTTGTCAACTCTAAATCTATGAGCCTTTAATCCCAAATATTCCCTAACCTAGTCCTGACTCTTTTTTTTAAATTGGAATAAATAGAAATCATTTTGTGAATATGAACCCATGGCCACTGATACTAACTCATCATGCAACATGAAATGAAACTCACATAAGGGATTGCCCGGCAGGACTTGATGGAGTCATTGAAGCCCATCCATTCCTGGTAGTCTGGGTACTCTCCTCTTCTCAGGTAATATTGGTGCCCAGAGTAGTTGGGACGCTCGTAAATCATCCAGCAGCCACTGTCTACTCGGATGGAGTTGCAGCGGCTGAAGTAGGATTGTAGGTTAGCATGGTCACTGCTACACTCATAGCAGCGGCCCTGGAAACCTCGGTCCTCAAAGAAGATGATCTGCAAATGAATATCAAGAAGGTTATTGAGCATCCCCTTGGGAATCACAGTCTTCATTTAAGAGCAACAGCAACTTGATGGCATCCTTAAGCTTTGCTCACCTTTCCCATGTCTGGCTGGCGGCGGTGCAGAGTTCAGTGTAACAGCAGCGGCTGCTTGTATATATAGTGCAGGTCTGTTGCTGCATCGGCAAGAACAACACAAAAGAGGCCCAGTGTGGTGGATAGGGAGGGGATTTTCATGTTTTCTTTTTTTTTCCTTCTTGTATGAGGGCAGGGGGTTCATTGTCCAACTCCCTCTTGCTTTCTCTGGTACTTTCGAGTTGGCCTTGCTCTCCCACTGAAAGCTATTGAAGTCAGCAGAGCCATTATGGTGCTGGGCACAATGGGCCAGCTTCTCACCCTATGCAGCCATATAGAAACGCATGTTTTCATGAGTGGACTGACTTCATTTAGAGTTCTGTTCCTATAGAAACTGCTGAGGCTGAGCTATGTCTGCATTGAGGCTGAGTCAGGAGCAAAAGCACGTGAATGGGCATATTCCTAAATGACTTGAAGGGCAGATGGGGCAGTAGGGAATCCCAACAAGTTACTCTTGGATTTGGAAAACTGCATTGTTATTCCTATGGTGAAGTTGTGCGTTTTAAAGAGTCCAGAAAATGTCAACTGAGAAAATGGGGAAATATGCAATATGAATTAGTAAGACTGCAAAAGGAGACTGTATGCAGAGAGCAGAATGAATCATGTCATGGTGAGTTTTGAGTAGGATTGTTTGAACTTTTGGAAGGCAGCTTGATGTAGTGGATAGGAGACAGGAAAAATTGGATTAAATTCTGCCCGGGCAACTCTCTAGAACTATAAATTATAGTACAATTGCCAGTCTGCGTCGATAGAAGGAGTTGCCACATCTCTACAGCAATGGAATCACAGGTCCAAATCCCTCATTTCCCAAACAAACTTATACTTTCAGATATCTAGAGGCTTCAAAGATCAGAGAGTGTTGAATCTAACCCCATTCCTTTTACACATTAAGAAACTGAGTCATTGAGAGATTAAGTGGCTTAATCAGCATTAGTTATAAAGACTGAGGCAGGATCGGAACCAACCTCTTCCTGATTCTACATCTAGTACTCTGTCAAGTAATCCATTCTGCCTATTCAATATCGCCCTTTAAAAAAAATCAATTAATCATTTTATCCAAAATCCTAACTGAACTTCTGGTTTGAATTTGTCTATACATGCAATGGGAATTCATTTATTCATTTATTTAACAAGCTTTTACTAAACACCCATAATATGTTGGGCATTTTGCTAGGTGCTAGAGATACAAACCCCCAAATGAAATAAGTAGTCCCTGTCCTCAAGGAACTGACACATGATTTTAACAGAAAGCAACATATACATAGTTAAGCAAATGCAAAATAT
>CM053580.1:66018311-66041772 GCA_028627135.1 Pseudochirops cupreus | reverse complement strand
GAATAGCTGGGCTAAAAGGCATAGGCAGTTGTATAACTCTTTAGGCATAATTCCAAATTACTCTCTAAAGTGGTTAAATCAGTTCACAGTTCCACTAACAGTTAGTGTCCCAATTTTTCCACATCCCCTCCAATATTTGTCACTTTCCCCTTCTATCATTTTAGACAATTTGATAGTTGTAAAATGATATTTCAAGGTTGTTTTAATATGCATTTCTCTAATCAGTAATGATTTAAAGCATTTTTATAATTGTGTTGATATATTGTTTTGATTCCTTCATCAGAAAACTGCCTGTACATAACCTTTGACCATTTATAAATTGAGGAATGACTCATATTCTTATAGATTTGACAAAGCTCTTTATATACTTGAAATAGTGTAGCAGCAAGCACCTAGTATATGCAGGACAGCTGCTAGCACAGGTTCTTAGATCTGCTTTTCTAAAGGAAAGCAACTCAAAATGGGTTAACAGTCTTACTTTAATCAATCAAACATATATCATTTTCCTAGTTCAGGGGCAAAAATCAGCACCCTGAACTTCAGAGAATACAAACAGAAGTTACAAAAGAAAATAATACAATTCAGCAGACAGAGCTTCCAACTGTCTGACCATTACATCCATACCTAGTTAGCTACCAGAGAGGGAATCACCAACATCTGGGTTTTCAAAGCCAGGACGCTCAATGGCTGCCCAGAGTCTCATTGGCCAAATCACACAACTCTTCCCAAAGTGAGCCCCAAAGCAAAACCTCACATCAGGGTATATATAACCTTCTCCTGGGTCAGAGACTATCACAACCATCTTGACCCACTACCCAATCACAAAGTAACAAGGTGTGGGCATTCCTGGAAAAACAAGCCTCCTGCCAGTCTCCATGTGACCACACCCAGCCTATTAGGGGGCAGAATATATTTTCAAATCAGGGAAGGTTCTCAGATTCACTTAAGCCTATCAAGGGGCCAAGGGGCAGGGAAGATCTTCAGATTTCCATTACAGATAGGAGACTTTCATCCAAGAAACTGTCTATAAAAAGTTTCCCCAAAATTTCTGCTTTCCTTCTGATCTTGGTTACATTGGTTTTATTGTATAAACCCTTTTTAGTTTAATGTAGTCTGCACAATATATGACTCATGGGCTGCTTGTGGCTGCCTAGAAAAATGTAGGGTTACCACTGCACACTCTCTTGTTTGTCACGTGATCCGCAGCAACCAACCATTGGCAGTCCTTCTCTAATGTAAGCTATCAGTGGCCCAAAAAAGTCTACTAGTTGTGCAGATCTGATTTAATGTAATAAAAACTGTCCATTTTACCCCTCACAATGTTTTCTCTCTCTTGTTTACTCATAAATTGTTTACCTATCCATAAGTCTGATGAGTAATATGTTCCATTTTCTTTCAATATCTCCCTTTATAGCTAGGTCATATATCCATTTTGTCCTTATCTTGGTAAATGGTGTAAGATGCTGTAAATCTTAATGATAGTTTTCGATACCTTTTTTGGTCTTTCATTTCATTTTTTTCAATAAGCAAATTTTATTTTCTTTTTCTCTCACTTTTACCCCATCAGGAAAAAAAGAAAATCAAAGCCCTTGTAACCAATATGCACTATCAAGCAAAACAAATTCATGCATTGGCTACACTGGGAAAAAACCAACAATAATGTCTTCTGATTTTTACATCGACATCTCAGTCAGGAGACAGGAAGCCTGATTCATCATTGGTTTTTGGCAATCACGGTTGGTCATTGCATAGATAAGGGTCCACTAATCTTTTAAAGCTGTTGCTTCCATAGCCTACATCAGACTGCATACAGTCTTGGGGAGCAGGAAGGGGAGAAAATTTGAAACTCAAAAGCTTATGGAAGTGAATATTGAAAACTAAAAATAAATAGATTAATTGTTAAAAATTAAGCTGTTGTTTTGAAACCTTCTAAGGAAAAAAATGAAACTAGGCTATTCTATATGTCAAATATAGCTCCTACCATATATATTCACAAATAATTATGTTATAAAACAGAACAAGATAAGGATAGTGAAGAGATCCACACAAAGTACTATAAGAAATTTGTGGGGGAGAGGGATTACTTTTTATCCAGAAGAATCAGGTAAG
Source organism: Pseudochirops cupreus (assembly GCA_028627135.1). Taxonomy (NCBI): domain Eukaryota; kingdom Metazoa; phylum Chordata; class Mammalia; order Diprotodontia; family Pseudocheiridae; genus Pseudochirops; species Pseudochirops cupreus. The sequence goes on along the minus strand of CM053580.1, from coordinate 66,039,663 downwards.
GATTCATGGAAGAGGAGACATGAGTGTGATCTTGAAGGAGGGACAGATTTTAAAAGATGGTATTTAGGGTTAAGGGAGCAGAGGCAGGAGAGGTAGGATGAGAATAGGGAAGGTAAGTAGTCTAATTTGGCTGGAAAGTTTAAGTTAGAGGCCATGGAATTTGGATCATCTAATTCAACTTCTCCCCAGCCCCCCATTGTGCAGATGAGAAAACTGTGGTCCACAGAGATTATCCAAATTACCCAAGGTCACAAGCTGGTATTAGCTATTTTCTTTCACCATTAGAACCCATCTTCAAATTCCAAGTCCAGGACCTTTCTCTTAGCAAATCTGAGGGGACTATTAGCATATATAGTCTGAATTGCTTTCGTTTCTCAGTATTTGGTTCAGAAATGAAGCCCTCTCTCTCTACGTGAGAAAGGGGGTAATGTTAGAAAAGCATTCATAGCAGGCAGCAAGGACACAAAGAAATGAATTTGCTGTTGGATGTGCTTCTCCTAAGAATACTCCAGGCTCAACTTAACACATTGTCCCTTCTTCCACTGTTCACTAATCACATCCTAGGCTCTTCTACTACCAACATCAACTATGTAGTGAGGCAAAACACAAGCCTTGTGACTGATACAAAATATCATTTTGTGACTCCAAGAACTTTCTCAGTACTATGGGTCATTGCCTTTGTCACCATGAAAGCTTGAGCTAGTAGACCAGTTTATTGATGTCCTTTCTAACATATGGTACCCATAATTGACCATGATACTATAGATTTAGTCTGACTAAGACACTGTACAGTGGGATCATCATCTATTTATTTCCTAAAACTTTGTCTGTTATAATGCAGCCCAAGATCATATTAGCTTTTTCAGTTGCCTTATTCTGTTGAGTCACATTGAGTTAACAACACATTGAAACCCTAATATCTTTCTCAGATGACTTGTATAGCCACATTTCCCCCATTTTGTATTTATGAAGTTGATTTTTTAACATAGTGTAAGACTTTATATTTATTGCCATTAGATTTCATCTTAATAGATTTGTTCCTATATTCTAGACTATCAAGACCTTTTTGGTCTTAATTCAATTTTCTAGTTCATTACTCATTTTTCTCAGCTTTGTGTCATGCCATCTACACCTCAGTCCAAGCCATTGACAAAAATTGTAACTAGTAGAGGGCCAAGCGTAGATCCCAGGGGTATTTCTCTCAAGAATTCCTTACAAGTTTATTCTTTAGCCAATTGGCTAGTTCAGAATCTATCTACTTGTACTGTCACTTGGCTAGACCACATCTCTTCATCTTCTTCAAAAGAATAGCTTGAGAGACTTCATTAAATGCTTTGCTAAAATTGAGATAAACCATATTTGTAGTATTTCCATGCTCTACTAGATAAAAAAAATCTTGTTAGAAAAAAGTTAATCACTTTTACCCAAGTGTTCTTTTAATATTATGTAATCCATGGCTCAAAATTCACTTGCACAAATCTCTCCTCACTGGTGAAGATTGATTATTTAATGCTTTGTTGCTGAATTGGGGCAGAATTGGCAAGAGCCTGGGAGAGAAGAGAGATCCTAGTATGGCTTCTAGATTCAAGAGAAAGACATTTGATTCTAGACACTCTTTGAGAAGACCAGGATCTTATGTAAATAGTCTTTAAGTCATGGGTTAAAATTATAAGCATGATAACACCATCTATACACCTACATACCTTTGGATCTCTGGGTTTTTCTTAGGACAGCATAGAAGCAAAGGGACAAAAATGCAAATAGCAAATAATTATAAAGAAATGTATCCAAGTGATGTATCCAACAGTGTTGGAAAGCAGACAAGTTCCATTGCTGTCAAGCCACACATTTGCCAGAGTTTCTCAGCTGGTACTTTGGTAGTTCATTGCTATGTCTTCCTGTCTTGTTCTCTATGTGTAATTCATAGAACAAGTAATGTTCCATTGTGTTCTAAGATTGTCATATTCTAGGCAAAATGAATTCTGATGGTGTTTTCATCTGTGACTATACACATAAAGATATTACCATGTCACTTTCAACAAAAAGTTAACCCCATAGGGGTATTTTTTTATATGCTAGTGAAAATTTTCATGCAGCAAAAAAACTGGTACACATTCAAGGCTAACATTCATGATCTAGACCCATTTCCAGTTTAGTTCTTAAGGCATAGGTTTGCTAGTGGCAGCAAAGAATGCTTTTTACTAACAGCAAATGAAGATCTATAAATAGTGAGTGGCTGACATTTTTACAGAATTTCACATCTTCTCAGAAATCCTCTTTAAAGAATATTATTAGATTTGAAAAATTGTCATTTTAATACTGGGGAACTACTGATGGAAGGTCTCGCTTTATCAATCCATAGATACAACATGATAGATAAGTCCTAGGAAGTTAGCTGAGAAACACAGGACTTAGCTAACTGACCTCTCCATTACTTAGCAAAAGTGACAAGATGAGATGTCCTCTGAAAATAAAACCTTTTTGTTCTTGACTCTGTTATCCAATTTATTAGTCATCTTTCTCAGCTTTGTGTCATTTCTTCTATGTCTAAGTCCAAGTCACTGACAAAAATGATGACATATAGGGCCAAGCACAGATCCCAGGGGCACCTCACTTGAGAATTCCTTGTAAGTTGATTCTTTAGCTATTTGGCAAGTTTGGAAAATCAGCTATGTGTCTGCTCTCATTTGCCTTCTGAACAAACTAACAACTATTCTTTTCTTAATACCAGAACTTTGTCCCCATAAAATTTTGTTGAAAAAAGTCACCAAATATCTTTGATATGTACTTTATTGTAAATAATCACTGAGTAAATATATCTACATTAAGACACACTAGAAGCAAAAAAGGGTTTGTTCTTTTCCTTTTGGAGTTGTAACTTTTACTTGGGAAAATTAAGTTCTTACTCTCCCATTCCTATGAGAGAAAAAGGACATTCAGAGGTTAGCATTTGAAGAGTGCCAAGGAGTTGAGATGTGCTGAGATACAAAGCAAAGGGATAGAAGTACAAACAGCAAGTAATTAGGGGGAAATTTATTCAAATGTACTTCACAGTGCTAGGATATCTGCATAGAGCAGATTAGGTCCATGCCTTGCCAACAAATCACTGAGCAGGGCCAGGCCCACACCTATTTGAATAACCTGAGTCAGAGAAAAGAGCATTTTCTAGAAAAAAACAACAAAATAGCAGAAAACACACAAGTACAGCATTGGGGCAAGGCTGGTGTTGCTTGGAGCTGGTATCTACGGGAAGAGGTGTGCACAAAGTTTTGTCTTCTTAGAAGGCATTTTTTTCTTGTGTCTTTGGTCATCAATTCTCTCATTGCCTTGATCCCAAGTTTCAACTTCCTTGGAGACCTGTGGGACATAAGGAAACTGGTCTAGTGAAGAAGCACCTCAATTTGAATAGTTGAGATGATGGTTTTAAATTTGCTTCTAGGTTGGATGAAGGTAAGACATCAAACACTACTGTTATTTAAAAAGGTGGATGCCTTGATAAACTGGACTCTCCTCTGCAACGCACAGCTAAAAGACAACTCTACAAGTCTCAGGATGGAAGGAGATATCTACATTCAGAGAAAGATCTAGAAAGACTAGAGTTTAAATGGAGACTGAAGCAATACATGCTATCATTCTTTTTCATGTTTGGTTTTGTTTCTTTTTTCCCAGTGTCCACTAATTGGTTACAACCCCTTTATACAACCAGGCTATTGTACAATGTAAAAGTATTTGCAGATCCTATATACATGATTGCATGCCACCATGGTGGGGGGGAAGAGAGGGGAGAAAATCTGAAACTCAAGGAATTGTGGAACTGAATCTTGTAAACTAAAAGTAAATAAACAAGTCATTGAAAAAAAAGTAATAGTTTAATAGCTTCCACTCTGGGTTTCCAGACTTACTTTTGTCTTTGGCTGGTTTTCTGAGCTTTTTACTGACTTTGGATCCATTGTCTTTGTTGTTATTGAGCTGCTGGTGGCATTTCTATGGGCTGTTCTCCTTCGTAACTTGATACCTAGGGACAGACATGATGACTGTACAATGGTACTTTATCTGTACATGGTACTCTAATACATATGAATCTGCATACAGTACTTTAATACATCAAAAATTTGTGACTCCATTGATGGGGGGTGCTGCCTCCATTGACAAAGACAGCAATCTTTCCACCCCTGAGGAGACAGTTTCTTGAATGACAATAGTTAAAACACTCATCACTTGGTTGCCTATCCTTTGGGGATGACTTCTAGCACAAACCTAAGCTGGTCTTTCATTAGGCTCAAAGTTTTTACGAGTTAGTACCTACCAGTTGTCTTCTGATATAGGCTTAAAAAAATCCAGGTTCATTTCTACGCTGTGAGGAGGCATGAGTATAAGGCTCTTTTGGGGGGCCTGTATAGTATATAATACTATTGGAAAATGACTACTTCACACATCAAGAATGTCTTAGTTTCATTTTCAGTAGCTCTGATATAATTTCCCTCTGCTATAGATAATGGGAGAAACAGGTAATCTTTGTGAATCTCTCCCACAAAGCAACTAGGGTTAGCTAGTGCCTACAAACTTTTACTTTAATTATAAAATTATTGCCTTACCTTTTCTTTTGAAGTAAAGGGAAACAAGGAGCTCGATGACCAAAAAAAAAGGGAATAGCTCTGTATATAGCAAAATATTTATGGCAACACTTTTTGTTATAGCAAAGAACAATGTCCATTGATTGGGGAATGGCTAATCCTATTGGGATACGTGAATGTAATGGTATATTACCAGGGGTGGGGAACACATGAGACCTTCTAGGTCCTTGGGTGTGGCCTTTTGACTGAGTCCAAGTTTTACAGAACAAATCCTTACATTAAGGGGATTTGTTCTATGAAGTTTGGATTTAGTCAAAGGACCTCACTTGAGGGCCTAGAGGGCCACACGTGGCCGTGAGGCTGCAGGTTCCCCACCCCTGTGTTGTAAGAAGTGACAAACATGATGAATTCAGAGAAAAGTGGGAAGATTTATACGAACTTGTGAAAAATGAAATAAACAGAACCAGGAGTACATAAGAGTACAACAATGTAAATGGAAAGAAGAAAACAATTGAAACTAGATGATACGAAATATTAATGACCAAGCATTCGGAGGGATATGAGAAAGTACTTCTACCTATTTCTTTGAAAGGTGAGGGATAAAGCTTGGAATCCTGCATATAATGTCAGATTTTTATCCATATTTTGATTTCTTTTGACTCTTTTTTATTCTTTGTTCTAAAGGGTGAATTTTTTGAAGAGAGAGACATTATGAAATGTAGATGATATAAACACAAAAGGTGGTCAGTAAATCCCTTCCTGGTTTCAACTCCTCAGAGGAAGATACTCGTGACAGGTTAAGCTCATCACTTCTATGCCCAACTCAAGCCTTGATTGACTCCCTCAGCCTCCTTTTTTTTGAGGACTGGCAGACTATCAAACTCTTCCTGCGAATTTCCTTTATAGAGGTCAGAAACTAGGCTTTTCAGTTCACTGTGCTCTGTATCTGCTACTCTCCCTGGTTTCAACTCAATCGGACAAAATGCCCCTGCACTAGACACACCTGGTCCTTCCCTTCCCTCCTGCTTTCCTGCCTCCTTTTCTGTGTTGTCTCCCTGCATTAGATTGTAAGCTTCTTGAGGGCAGGGACCATCTTTTTTGTTAATTGTGTCTGTAGCCCTTAGAGTGCCTGGCACATCAAAGGTACTTATTTAATGTTTGTTCAAAATTGGAAAAATTCATTTTAAAATTGATTTTTTTTAAAAATTGGGGATGAGATGAAAATAACTAAACTTACTTTGTTTCTGAGCATGTTCTACTGCCTTGGAAGCTGTTAGCATGGCAAAAGGATGTGATGATAGATGAATATTTTGGGCCTGAGGAACCTGGAAGGAAAACAGGACAACTTTAAAATAATGAATGCATTTGGGCCTTGAAGAAAAGTTACTCATTTCCCTTGGCTTATTTAATCAGTCAATCAACAAATATTTTTTACGAGCCCATTATATGCCAGATATTATGCTAGGCACTAGGGATACAAGCACAAAGAATGAAGCAATCCTTGCTTGTTATTCAATCACCCTCTTAGTCATTAGATATAGCTAATATTCCATTTTATATACTACATTTTGTATTTCAATATAAACTTCATTCCTGTTCAGCTAAGCCCTATTCCTCCTCAAGTCCACTCTAATATAGTTCACCCCTCCCTCCCCCGCTTAAGGCCACTGGAATCCCTCCTTTATACTTAACGGTCTCCCCTATCCATATCCTTGAATGATTTGTTCAACACTCCTTCCATCTCCTTGTTGTAACTGAAACTTGTTTTTTCACTGAGCATACCATACTCCTTATAACCCTCTCCATTAGTGATCTCTCCTGGAACTTCCTGACTTGCAGCATCAGGAGAAGTTGGCATACTCTTTCCAATCCATTGCTACTTCCAGACCATTCTTTTATTATCTCTAAAATTGATGTAATTCATTTATTTCCAATCCTTCTGGTTGTTACCTTTGAACCTCCAGGTCAGTTTCCAAACATCCAGACTTATCTTCCTTATCCATAAGACCAATCATATTACACTTCTTTTCAAAATCCTTCCACAGCTCCCTGTTGTCTAACAAATAAAGTTCATACTCCTTTGCTGGGCATTCGAGGGCCTCCATGTTCTGGCACTGAATGAATACTGTAGGATTGTACCCAGCCCCACAACCATGTAATCTAAACTGGACCAGTCACCCCATCCCCAATACACAGTTTGCATTTTTTCCACATCCGTGTCCTTGTTCATGCTTTCCTCCCCATGACTGTACAGACTTGTTCTTCTACACTTAAAGCTGGAATTTCTGTCCAATTTTAGAGCTCAGATTGAAAGAATAATTCCCCTGATTCCCAATGACTAGGACTCACTTAGAACTCTTCATTTCTCTTGTGAGCTTGTGCTTTATTTACAATTACATTTATTTATGTGCCAGCTTCCTCCATTAGGTTGTAATTTCCATGAGAGAGGACCATATCTAAACATCACACTTCATTTAGAGTCCTCTGTACACAGTAATGACTGAATAAATGTTTGCCAAATTGAATTGAAATACTTTTTTAAGTTCATGATTTCACTGGATCTGGTATGCCCCTCATTATGAAGATTGCAACCTTTTAGTCTTCTGCTAAGTTGTTGGGGCCAAAACCAATTAATTATCTGGTAGCCAACCTTTAAGGTCTGAGCCTCTCTAGATGAATCTAGGCTGGAGGTCAAATATGCAGTCTGCATATCTGTACTCAAAGCCTTTCCAGTTTGGAAAGCTTTTCCAGCACTTGCATTTTGTTAGCATAATCTTAGAAAACCCAATGGCTACCTCTTTGTCACAAGGAAGTATTAGGACAGAACTTTAGTGGAGGGCTGCATTTTAAAAAATTTTGCCTTATAGTTTTCTTTATGATTTATGTTATCTCTTTATGTGGGTTTCATTCCACTTTAACCTATGATGCCTTTAGCAGGACCTTGCCTCATCCTACCCGTGAGAGGAGATTAATTGCCAAAATGAAAATGATTAATGGCTGAAAAAGTTGAAGTACATCTATGACAAACAATTTTTCTGCATGCTCAATGACAGGTTCAGTCTCTATGGTCAGAACATGGAACCTCTGACTCCAAACCTAGAGTGTTTCTACTATACCATCCAAGGACGTAGGGGGAAAAAATCCAATTTAAATCCCCAGTCAAATGCTTGCTCATTTCTATTCTTGGCAACATAAACAAACATCTAATCTTATACCTCTCACAAATATAGTATGTCATCTTACAATTCGTTGTGTAGCAGTCTACACAACAAACCTTAAAGGCCAGAGACTGTCTTGGGAAGAGATAGAAGTTGTCACGAACTTAATCTGTGGGTAGACTTATTGGCCCCCATGTATAACCAAGAAATGATCAACTAACCTTCATTTGGCATGAGGGATGGCATTTTGTTATTTCCCCATATCCTGTCTTTTTACAAATGATGGTCTCTATGACCTTATATTACAAGATCACAGATTCTGAGCTGAAAGGGATTTCAGAAGTCGTCTAGTCTAAATCCTTTCCCAATTTTACAGATGAGGATATTTAAGCCCAGAGAGGGTTAGTGGTTAATTTGTCCAAGTTCATACTGGTAGTAAGTTGCAGAGCCAGGATTGAACCTAAGTCCTGACTCCATCAGCTATATTTTCCTCTGCTCCCCCCACACTTCCCTCTCTCATGTGTGTGTGTGTGTGTGTGTGTGTGTGTGTGTGTGTGTGTGTGTGTGTGTGTATACACCCATACTTGATGACAGTGGAAATTACAGCACTCCTCAGAGGACAAGAAGCAGACACTCAAGGTCAATAATGTAAATGTTCGAACTCAGTAGAAGTGGACTATGAAGCAGTTGGTTTCCATTTGGTCTTGTCTGTCCTTCAATAAATACATCTAGTCTTAAAACCATAAATCTTCCTCATGTTTTAATTTCTCACATCTTGTCATTTAAATCTATGATTAGCTGGCCCCTGAAGCTAATATGTAATGCAATTCAACATATACTGAGCACCTACTATGTGCAAAGCACTGTAGTAGGTTATTTGTGGGATACAAAGAAAAAGGTCTGGTTCCTGCCTGTAGGATGCTTAAATTATATTTAAGATATTCACACATACATAACTTTTCTGATTGTCAATTAGCAGTGTACAGAAAGATACAGGTTGGTGAGTCTTTTGTTTTTTGTTTCTGTACTTTTGTACAGCTGAACTGGACTTTCTGCTGTCCGTGGTACTGAGAGCAAACTGAGGTCACTAGTCTGATTTTTATAACTTCTGAACCATTAAGCCTATTTTTCAGAAAATCAGGATAAGTCCAAGTAAATGCTTGTTGTCTGACTGAAAATTATCTTAGTGACTCATCCAATTCTTTCAGACTAAGCTACTGAGAAGTAGCTGATCTTTATCAATGGAGAAACTTTATACATTAGGACGATTCCAATACTAATGGGATCAGAGATCTGGCTCACCTCCTCACCCCAAAGCATTTATCACCGTTTATACATCCATACTTTTAAAAAAATCTTGACAATTCCTGGGTGAATGAAAAATTATGTTCTCTCTAGTATGGATGTTTTTTTTCTGTATGTATTTTGTCAAGTCTAGCGGCCTCTTCCATTAAGAGTCACTGACACCCCCTCCCAGAGTATATTGGGTGAATGAGGTTTGATGTCAAAACGTGACAGTTCCATTCTCATCACTGATATGAATAGATTTATATTAGAAGACTAGCAGATCTGTTCCATTTCATGTTTCTTTGTTACTTCCTTTTGATTTCATCTCCATATGCTCTTGGAATCAACTAAGTTAGATCTGATGCCAGGTTCCTTGCAAGTTTGTTTTCCTTTCAACTGATTTTTATTGTTTTGTACAGTGACATTGCTCATAATATTCCATCTTTCTCTTCTATAATGTTTTGTTAATATGCTTCTACTCTGTGTTGCCTTGGATGCCACATTTTTACATCTGCCAACTAAAATGATTTAACCAGTCAGCCTCTTCAAAATTGAAATTATTTTGCCTCAGGAAACTTCTCTAAGAAATGGGAATAGAGTCAACATCTTTTTCATTTTTTTCATTCCTTATTTTTTTCCAGACTTGACAGCATATCATGTTGGATGTGCTATAGAAATGTTCAGTGCTGTTTTTCTATCTTTATTTTTTTTCTTCTAATTTGGTGCAAAGATTTTGGAGGTGGGAGGACAGAAAGGATTTTAAACAGTACCAAGGTCAGGGTGGGATAGGCATTTCAGTGAAGGGTGCAGAGAAAAGGGACTACTAGAAGAGGAATCTGGTGTTCTAAACCCATTCTAGTCTTTTCCTTCTCCTTCTAGTATTCTCTATTTCACCTTCCTCTTTTATTTATTATCTTTTTAATTTTCCCTGATTTTCTTTTTTTCCTCTGTTTTCTCACCCCTCACTATCTACTTCATTCTCTCTACCTTAAATGACAATGATATGTAGCAAATATGTATATATTTTCCTAGTTTTTAAATTTTAAAGTAGATGAATTGAACAGTTTAGATTTAGCTCCACTTTTTTTTCAAATGAACTTAAAAGCTATATATAATATCTATTTTCTTTTACTTATTTATAGTCCTCAATTTCTTGTTTTGTTTTGTTTTAGTTTTACTTTTTTGCTTTTTGGAGGGGGGAAGGCAGGGCAATTGGGGTTAAGCACCTTGCCCAAGGTCACACAGCTAGCAAGTGCTTAGTGTCTGAGGCCAGACCTAAACTCAGGTCCTCCCTACTCCAGGGCTGGTGCTCCACTCACTGTGCCACCTAGCTGCTTCTAGTCCTCAATTTTTTAAAGACATTTTAAAAAAATTCTGTGGACTAGTGACCAATAAAAATTGAGACAGAAACCCAACTCTTTATTATGATACAATACTGAGTTGTAGTAATGCTATGGATACACTAGATGACAGTAAAGGTTAACAATAGGAGCCATTAAGGTTATACTGTATCTCTCTCTACCTATATTGATCAAGTTGTACTTTGCAGATTTTAAAGTGCTATGGAAATGCTGACCATTATTGTGTTCTACTGCCAAATACCACTTATGAATAATTTAGGAGATTATAATTAGGGTTCAATGTGGGGTAGAGTACAATGTTTTACAACCCAAATTACAGTCCCAATTTGGCAAAATATGTACATTTTCCATGCTGAAGTTCTCTGCCCTCTGATAGGGTTGCCGGGAGCAGGAGTCAGTCTTTTAAGTTCCCAAACTCTAAGTAGTGGGAATATCTGGTAGTCAAATTTTGGGAAATGGCAAACATTTATCACTGATCTTTAATGGGGTTCAGTGGTTGGAAAACACTCCTATAAAACTGGTATCCCAAACTAGAGAAATAACTAGTCCTTTACATTCTCTAGCACATCAAGATTTGTAGCATGTTCTTCACAAGCTGTCTTGCCTGGTACATACGTGGTATGTCATAGATAGGCAAAGAGAAGAATCTTAGGCTCATCCTCAGGTGTATTTTGACTCTGCCCCTCACTATCTGTAGATCACTCCATTCCTCCACTATTCAATTTCCTTATCTGTAAGTTAGCAGATTGGACTAAAGAAGCTTTAAATTCCCTTCCAGCTTCAAAATCCCATGACCCAGCCATTTCCCCTCATCAACTGGCCACATGACACGTTAGGCCAACAGGTGGCTAATGACAGAATGCTAGACCCAGAATCACAAGAAGACCTGAGGTGAAATCCAGCCTCAGATACTAGCTTCATGACTCTGGGTAGGCCACCTTAACTTCTGTCTGCCTCAGTTTCCTCATCTGTAAAATGGGAAATGTAAAATAGTACCAACTTCCCAGGATTGCTGTGAGGGTAGGATGAGATAATATTTGAAAGGTGCTTTATAACCCTTAAAGAGCTATATAAATGCCAACTACTTTTATTACATAAAATTTAAGCAAAAACAGTGGAGTTGTCTTTTAAAAAAACAAGAATTTTTGCTACCATGTAAAGGTGTTATGTTAAACCTCCAATAAATCCTCTAAGAGATAATGACCATTTGAATCTTAAATAAATGCCTTCCTTTTTCTTTTTGGAGGGGGGAAGGTAGGGCAATTGGGGTTAAGTGACTTGCCCAAGGTCACATGGCTAGTGTGTCAAGTGTCTGAGGTAGGATTTGAACTCAGGTCCTCCTGACTCCAGAGCCAGTGCTCTATTCACTGCTCCACCTAGCTGCCCCAATAAATGCCTTTCAAATGAGAATTTAAAAAAAATTTTTCATGTAGTTTTTCATTTTCCATAAAAGGTATGACATCTAGCTATTGCTTCATCTAATGAGTTGCAGCAAGAAAAAAAGAACTGACCTGGGCTTATTATTAATATATAAATGTTTATTATTAAGAGCCTACTATGTGCCAGGTACTATGCTAAGAGCTGGGGATACCAAAAAAGTATAAAATAGCTTGTTAAAGAGCTTACAATCTATTGGGGGAATTATTATTATCTAGTGTTCCTCCTTTCACTCACTGTAGGAATTTTCTCTACAACACCCTTGACAGCTGATGCTGAAACATTTCCATTGGCAAAAGCTCACTAGTTTTCAAGGAAGGATAACTCTCCTAAGATCATAGAATCATAGCTTTAAAGCTCAAGGTCTCAGAGATCATTTAGTCTAACAGCCTTTATTTTTTATATATGAATCAATCCAGGCTTAGAGAAATTAAGTGACTTGCCCAAGGCCACAGGGCTCGTAAGTTACAAGCACAGGAATTCATACTCAGGGTCTATCACTCCCAGTTGAATAAACTCTACTGAACCACAGACATGGAGGGGAAATCTGCCCAATGAACTTATATTCTTTGGTCCTAGTTCTTCCCTCTGGAGCTACGTAAAGTAAGTCTATTCCATTTATCCACGTCATGGGTCTTCAAATATTTGAAAACACCTATCAACTCTTCCCTTGTTCTTCTTTACTCCAGCTGCAACAGCTCTATGATAGTTTCTAGACCTCTCACTATCCTCGTTACAGTCTTCAGGATATAACTTCTTTGAAATTGTCTCCTCTAAAACTGGTATCCCAAACTAGGTGCAAAATTCTAGCTTTGATGTGGAAACAACTTGTGGATTAATGCAACCTACAATTGCATTAGCTTTTTTTTTTCTTTTTAAGTAGTTGGATCACACTGTTGGCTCCTAATGAGTTTATAATCAATCAAACCTCTAAGTCTTAGTCTCACAAACTGCTAGTAAGCCAATTCTCCCACAGTCTATACTTATGTAATTGACTAAAGAAAAAAATGTTTAAGGAATGTGTCTTTGAAAAAATAAAATAAAATAAAATAAATAAAATAAAATAAAAGGGGGTGGCTAGGTGGCGCAGTGAATAGAGCACTGGCCCTGGAGTCGGGAGGACCTGAGTTCAAATATGGCCTCAGACACTTTAACACTTACTAGCCTTGTGACCTTGGGCGAGTCACTTAACCCCAATTGTCCTGCCTTCCCCCTTCCAAAAAGCATATATATGTGTGTGTGTGTGTGTGTGTGTGTGCGTGTGTGTGTGTGTGTGTGTGTATGTGTGTATATATATATATATATATATATACAGATAGATAGATAGAGATAGATAGAGATATGCCTTTGTGTTTGAATGCAATCTTATTTATGAAAAATAAAGACAAAATAGTGGTAAGTGAGGGAGAAGTTAGAGACACAGGCTAAGAAAGAGAAAGAAAGAAAGAAAAAGAGAGAAGGAAAGACAGAAAGAAAGAAAAGAGGACCATTGAAGTATTTTTTAAATGCACAGAAGAGAACAGTAGTAATCACAGACAAGCAGAACAGCTTTAAAAGTTAAACGTGTTGAATTTATCACTTTCTTAGAAAGAAAATCGAGATGTATATAATAGATTTTTGGTTTTGTGCACAGTTCTCTTTATCCCTTCTACTATGTATATGGAAATGTTCATTTTGTCTGGTGTTTATTAAGTTCAGAATAAAAATATTTTTAAAAAAAGATAAATAAGCAACCTGTTAACAACTTACCTTCTTAGCACCAGGCCAGTTCTTTGCAGAGGGGTGAATATTATAAATTTCAAAGATTTCTTCAATTGGGAGACTGTTCTGTTAAACAAACATCATTATGTCACGTTTTTCTGCATCTTAAAAAATAGATACCATGTTCCCAATTAATATCAGGAGTCTTTATCATAATCATCTTAATCTTTATCTTAATCAAACCTTAATCATGAGGTTTACAGTATTAATTATTTCACAATGATACTCCAATGATAACATATTTTTTACATTTTTACCTTTCAAATAAATGTCACTAAAATGAGTCTACTAATAACACTTAAACAGGTTTTGTAAATAATAGTAAAATATGATTTAGAATCACTGAATCATAAGACTAAATTCATAAAGGATCTTGTATATAATCCAATCCAATTCCTCTCCACTGAGGTCCCCACCACCACCACCAAACTATGCCTCTCACCCCATCCCCATCCCCAATTGTGGATGATGAAACTGAGGGCAGAAAGGTTAGTTGATTTTCAAAAGATTATTCAGCTATACCAGAGCCTGGATTTGAATCCAAGCCATGTGTCCTCCAATACAAGGCTCTTTCTGTTACATCAAATTCTTTAACTTTGCTTTTAAAAGTATCAGATGTATATGTAAGTCAGAAACATCCAACAAACAAGAGGGGTGAATACCTTTTAACAAAAATTTTATTTCCCCCCTTACCATTAGGATCCCAGCGTAAAATGATAAAATCATAGCTTCTCGTTCAAGGTGGTTAGGAAATACATGCTTGCAATGGAATGGTACCTTCCTAGAAAGGAAAACATATGAATAATTTCGGCTAACCCCAGATTGAAGATGATCACGTATATAGTATTTATATGCTGCTTAATTTGCATATCAAGATAATGTGACCCATTTGACACACATCAGTAAGTAGGTCATGTACTAAACATTACTCTGCCTATAACCCCCAGTACCTATGATAGATTCATAGTGATTTATTTTAGGTTTTCCACTCTGTCTTCACTGTGACCAATTGTACACATTTGCAAAATTGCCCTCCAAATGAAGTTGCCCAATTTGAGACTATGAAAGAGAGTGAAACTAATTGACTATAGGAACTAAGCCCGTGACCACAATTTTATTAAATTTATTATTAAATTATTTAAATTATTAAATACTCTAACCCAATGTTGCCAAAGTGGGGGCCTTCTGATCACATATGGCATTGTGGCTTGACTTTAAAAGATGTGGGATCCATCAATCACAGGTTAGGAAGATCACTTTCCCCACAATAGTCAATTGTTGGTCTTAATCTCCAACACAAACATGCCTGCTCTTACCTTCTAAAACTACACCTTTCCTCCAGTTTTTAAGCTTTACCTTCCCCACATTGGAGTGTCAGCCCCTCTGGGCAATTTTAACCTAGCTACTCCCTGGAACTCACAGAAGCAGCTGTGCAGAGCCATTGGGAAAATTCTCTCTCTCCTAACTCCATACTCCCTCCATCCACCAATTTCCTAAACATACCCATCTTCTATGCTCAAATCACCTTATGGCTGAAGCAGGCTTTGTTTGGAGAGCAAGCCCTGTGATCTGGATGTGAGAACTGATAAGACCCCCTCATTTTTTTCCTTTTGAGTGGGAAAGAATGAATACCACAGGAAGAGAAGACATCAATCATAGGATTAGAAAGAGAGAGCTGGGAAGGACTTCACAGGTGATCTAGTACAACTCCATCATTTTACAAAGTAGAAAATGGAATTCCAGGGAGGATCAAATGAGATATCAAATGTGAAGTGCGTGCAGACCTTAAAGCCACAATTATTGCTATTATTGTTACTGTGCAGATAATAGTTGGATGCATTCCAGATCTTGTCGCATTATCTTCCCCCCCATCTCTCCTTCTTCCACATTTCCTGATTATTACCAAGAATATTGCCATCCTTCCAAGTTACCCAGATTTGCAACCTTGGGGTCATATTTGAGTCCTCCCTTGACCTAACCCCACACAAACAATCAATTGTCAAATCTGGTCATGTCTCCTCCACGTTTCTTGGCATCTATCCCTTTCTCTCTACTCACACAGCTACCAGTCTAGTTCAGGATATCCTCTCATCTGAATTGCTTCAGCAACCCCTTAATTGGTCTTCCTATGCCAGGTTTCTTCTCTCTTCGCCAAGCCATTTTCCTTGCAGATGCCAAAGTGATTTTCTGAAAATGCAGGTCTGATCATGTAACTACTCCACTCAATAAACTCTGGTGGCACCCCACAGACTACGATCAAATACCTTATCATTTTAAAATTTCTGCATTTAAAAAATTTAAACATCAACTTTGTTGTGTAAGTGTTATAATGCATATATATATGTATATTTACATACATACACAATTACTTACATAATAGCACATTATATAATTTAAAAATAAGCAAATATACATATATGCATATATATGTATATTTACATACATACACAATTACTTACATAATAGCACATTATGTAATTTAAAAATAAGCAAATATACATGAATTAGGGGTGGATACTCAAAAATTTTTCTAGATGAGGTATACAATCAAAAAAGTTTGGAGGCTGCCGCTCTAAACAATTTTGGACTGATAGATTAAGACACTAATAACTCTGAAAAGGAGCTTCCATGAGCCAAACTGGTAGATGTAGCCTGGTACACATATCTGTTTAATTCCCTAGAGCCTTTTATTAATAGTCCTTAGGAAATCAATGCCATCATTGTAAAAAAGACTTAGCCCTTAATAATCAGGGACATTTGAACAATAAGTCGCAAGAGATCTTCTAAGTCTCATAGTTTTGAGGTAGGGTATTCTAGCCATAGTAATTTGGTTTGATTTTTTTTAGAGGAAAACTGTGGAGGGCCATGTCTGAAATTCCTTGAGCTCAGCTTGGATACTAGGAACATGCAAGGTCTCTTCCCCCAGACAGAAGTCCTTGGACTCTCTCCCCGACAAGTAGCAAATAATAACCAATGTTCAGAAAAACACCTACATGCCCTGTGACTGCCAGTACTTGGAAAACAGGAAGAAGTCAAGACAGTGCTATGAAACATCAACAAGAAAAATATGTTATTCTTGCATTTCTGCTTTTCCCATGAATTATGTACACTAGGATGAAGGTCAAGGTTCGTCTGCCATTGCTTGAATAAACCAGTCAAGTGCAACTTGACTCACCTAGCCCAATTATTTGTGACACCATCCATCCTACACCACCAGGTGCTGGCAGAAAATTAATTATTAGTGATGTTTGGGGTATGAATATCCACATTTTCCAAGTCAGTGGCAGTTTTGTAGAACTTAGAGCTGGAACTAGAGCTTATCTAGACCTAACTCCATCATAGCCCCTTACAGATGAGGATACTTTCTTGGCCCAGAAAGGTTTAAGTGATTTGCTAGAGTTACACAATAAGTTCCTGGGCTAGGTAGGACCCAAACTCAAGTCTTCTGATTGTCAACTAGTATTTTTTCACTCCAATCCACTGCTTTGCAAGCACAGTATCATAGAATGGCAAGGCTGAGAGAGGCCCTTAAGATCTACAACAGGAAAGTCATTTTCAAGTTCAGGAGATCTCTTTAACTATTAAAGTAAAAAGAGTCTCAAGACACTCACACTTTGTCCCAATCCAAATGTATTTGGTCTTCTTTGTAACCGAGCCATTGTAGCGCAACACTGATGGCCAAATCATAATGAGCCTGAAAGCAAAGATGTTTTTCATGAAAAAAAAAATAATCATGGCAGCCAGAGACTGGCTGTAACACCAATTTAGCAAATTGTCAAGATACTAACATTTGTCATGTATTAAGTATAAAACAATGGATAACCATGTTTCTTGCTTATACGTCTTACCAACAACTTACATGGCCCTTCTAGAGACTGTACACATTATTAGACTGACATCTGGAAAGGACTTAAAGGCCATCTCCTTCATTTTACAGATGAGGAAATGAAGGCCCAGGGACACAGGTAGAGTTGGTAGGATCAAATGCAGGTTCCCTGGCTGTATTGAGAAGCAAACTTATTTGCTGCTTAATTTAGTATTGGTTCAGAAATGACACAGAGTCTTAAGTTTTATATATATATATATATATATATATATATATATATATATGTATATATATATATGTATATATATACATATATATATATATATATATATATATATCAGTAAGTCCCAGTAGTTATATTACAATCAATAAATCTCAATAGGTATGTCACAATCAGTAAATCTCAACAGTTATGCCACAATCAGTAAATCTCAATAGGTATGTCACAATCAGTAAGTCTCAATAGTTATGTCACAGTATTATCATTGATCAGCACTGATAGGGGTATTATCTACATCTGGATCTTATGACTGGGGAGTCCTGGGTTAGCTTCCAGAGTCCCGACAGGAAGGTCCTGGACTACTCATCTGTACCACTGGGTTGGGGGGGACTCCCAAAGATGGCTCAGGACTACCCACCTTTAGTAGTTTCTTCTAATCAAGAAGGCATTTTGCCAATTAAATGTGTGGTCAATGGGAAAGGAGCTATTCTCAAAATATCCTTGAGAGCATTTCTGTTTTAGGACTGTCTGATTCTGGGAGAAGTGGCTAGTCCTCCCCAGTAGCAGACATCATAAACAGTCCTTCAGCATCTGGGTAGGAATAAGATTAGAGTCAGATTGTAGGCATACCGATTTAGGTCAGAATGTTCTAAATGAATTTATGCATCACACTGACCAGAACCAATACTTTCCCCTATTGTACTGCTTTTGCCTATTTAAAGTAATAACTTGAGATTTATTACATTTTTAAGAGACTTGAATAAAATCAAATGATGGGAAATAAACCTGGAATGAACCAATCTATTTTTCTCAACAAAAACAAACCCGAATAAAGTTTTTGTTGAACTGTGAACCAAATTAAATTATTAGGTTCTTCCACACCAACGTTTATCAGTAATTGAAAACATTTTTCAAAAGTACTTAAATAGAATAAAACTGTAACATAAAAAGATTTCTCAAATGAACCCTGAAAAAAACTTGATATTTCCCTTAGTTCCTGGTCTGAATATGTCTTAGAATTGGCTAATAGGTAATACTAACCTCAAGGGTTTACAAATGGCTATTTTTATGAATTCTAATAATAATTTAATAAATTTATAGAATGTTAGATTTAGAAGGGACCTTGAAAAACATCTGGTCAGCCTCAGTTGTTTTCATGGATGAGAAAATTCAAATTCAAATGGGTCAAGTTATTTACCTAAGGCCTCCTGGGTAGATAGGGAAAAAACTAGGGGTAGAACTCAGGACCTCTGATCCAACTCAGGGCTCTTTGTACAGTAACACTTCTTTCAGTCTTCTCCTCCCAGTAGGATTTAGTAGGCACTAACTAAACATTAATGTAGTAATTTATGCTTGAAGTTTGTCCAACAACCTGATAAGAGCTCCATCGCATTCTTGAGTGAGTTCTTCTCCAAAAGAAGGTCAAAAACAAAACAAAATAAAACCCAAGCCTAGCCACAACATACATTTAAAAATCTATTATTTTATTTTTTGTATGGAAAAATACCATCCTTTTTTTAAAACCTCTATCCCTTATTTGAGAACTTAGAAACCACGATGAGAAAAAAAAGCATATATAACATTTACAGAATACTTTGAAATTTGTAAAGTGGACCAGGCACAGTAATATCTTCAAGTGTTCTCCGTACTAACATATTCTTAGCCCATTGTTCCTTACTGCTTCTTTACATTTTTAGATCATAGATTTTTATTTAAAATGGCCAAAAATAAGCATGTTCTTTTCATATCATCTCAAAGGAAGAATTATCTGTAGAAGTAACAGTGATGCTTACTGAGAAATTTCTGCTAGTGGGGAAGCTGAGACTGGTTGATCACTTGGGTTTGGAAATTCTGAGTTAAAGTAAAATTAAGCCATTCCACACTAATATAGCAAGTCTCTAGGAGTGGAGGACCACCAGGCTTTCAAAGCAAGAGTGAATCGGTACAGACTTGGGGATGGGGGATGGGGGTGGGGGAAAGGAGCAGGTTAAAGATCAGTGCTGGGATTGGGCTGTGAGTGGTCACTACACTTCTGGCCTGGGTGAGATAACGAGAAATAGTTTCAAAAAAACAAAATAAAATGTGCAAAGTATTTTTATGCATTACTTTGGTTCACAACAATCCTATGAAACAGATGCTACAGGTGTACTATTCCCGTTCTAGAGCTGAGAAAACTGAGGCTTAATGGGACAAAGTGATGTATCTACAGTTACTCAACTGCTAAGTGTAAGACTTGGAATTTGTCTTTCTGACTCCAAATCCAGCATTTATGTTGCCCTTTGATAAATAACTCCCCCCATCCCATTGTCATTTGACTCAGAGATTATTTCAACATCTATATATGAAATCTCAATGTATTTATGGTTTGGTTTCTTAAAAACTATGCCTCTTCTGTGAGCTGAGGCAAAAAATCAATTGTGATAGTGGGGAAGGGAAGGGGATACACATTTGTCAATCCCCTACTTTGTCCAAGCACTGTGCTAAATGTTTTATAAATATCTTCTCATACAATGAGCCATCATTCTGTCTAGTGAGCAAAGCAAAAAATGATATTTCTAACCCTGAAAAGGTTGATTGATTGCCGTCCTCCCCACCAAAAAGCCTTAACATTCATTTGGATTTATTCTTCTTCTGTGATCACATTAAATCCCCAAAAGCTTAGTGAACAGGAGGACAGACTAGCATTTGTAAAGTGCTTTATGATGATATAAAATTATTGTACTTTATCCTCATAACCTAAGAGATAGGTACCATTATTATCTCTATTATACTGATGAGGAAACTGAGGCAAACAGAGGTTAAGTAGTTTTCCCAGCCAGAGTCACGCAGCTGGTGTCTGAGGCCACATTTGAACCCAGGCTTTACCGACTCCATCCAACCCCAGCGCTTTTTCTACTGAGCCACCTCGTTGCCTAGCAGGCAAACAGATGTTAAGTGACTTGCCCAAGGTCACACAGCTAGTAAGTGTCTGTGTCTGAGGCCAAATTTGAACTCAGGTCTTCCTGATTCTAGGCCACCTTAGGAGTAAGATCAGAGCTCTATTTATCATATCTCTAATGGTCTCATTCACAATATCCTATTAATAAACACATGAATAATACAAATATGATTAGCATAAATGTGTCTTTCTTTACCATATCATCTAGATAGGTGAGTTGCCTTCTTCCCTGTGGGTCAAATGCATTTTCCCGAAGTCTGATGCCCACATAATCACACCTTAAAAAGCAAGAGAGCATTGTTGAGCCATTGCACATGCCTAGGTCACATTTCCCTGTCCTGCTTTCATCCTCTTAGAATTAAGAAGACTTAAGGAATCCTAAGTGCATTTAAATTTTGAATTAATATTACATAGGATTGTAGATTTAGGGCTGAAAGGAATGTTTGAGGTCATCCAGTCTAACTCCTTCCTTTCACAGAAGCCTAGAGTTGATGTGGCTTGCCCAAGGTCACATATCCAATATGTGGCAGATCCAGGCTTTGAACCCAGGTCCTCTGACTCCAGATCTACTCTATTTTCTATTGTACCACAGACCTAAAAGAGTGAGTTTTGGTACACTGAAGCATGTTGTCAATTTCCCCAAGAGATATTATGAAATTCTCTGAACCCTCTAAAGATGGCTTCCTTTAAGTCTCAACTAAAACCTCAATATATTTTACAGGAAGCCTTTCCCAACCCCTCTTAATCCTAGTGTTTTCCCTCCTAATTATTTCCTATTTATCCTGCATAT
>CM053580.1:65986768-66017811 GCA_028627135.1 Pseudochirops cupreus | reverse complement strand
GATTTATTAAGTGAAGCCCATGGCATAGCAGCAAATATTGGGAAAGCTTAGTAGGGGAGGGAGAGGAGAGAAGAGGAAGACAGAATCAAATGAGCCACAATCCTGTTTTCATGACTCTGGTAAAGTTGACATCCACCAGTCTAAAAATAAATCACCTTCTCCCCCATTTAGGAAGACATTGAAAAATATTAGGAGCAAAGCTATTGAAACCTG
The DNA here is from genome assembly GCA_028627135.1 of Pseudochirops cupreus. Taxonomy (NCBI): domain Eukaryota; kingdom Metazoa; phylum Chordata; class Mammalia; order Diprotodontia; family Pseudocheiridae; genus Pseudochirops; species Pseudochirops cupreus. The sequence continues at coordinate 66,017,598 of CM053580.1, read as the reverse complement.
AAATCCCACAATCCAACATTCATCCCCTTGGCTTCTGGGGGGCAGGAACAAGTGAGGCCCAAGAATACTTACCTCTATCTTTATCAGATCGTTTCTGGAGACTTTGGCAGGGGAAAGGTCATGAGAGCAAAAAGGGTCCACCTGAGAGGGACCCTTCTAAGGGGGAGAGATGTCAAGGAATGAAGAAGCTTTGGACACTAAAGTAAGTGAAAAGCTGGAGGCACAGAAAGACAGGGTCCTCAAAGAAAACATTTACCTACTTTCATAATTTTGCTTAAGGCTAGCCCTGATTATAAAAACATAAATTGTGCCAAAAAAGTTAAGCCAAATAAGTCTGTGGGAAAAGATTTCTTATGAATCCTGAAGAACTTTGATTTGGGTCATAAGATTTGAAGGCTCAAGTAACTATTGTATATTAAAAGATCTGAAACATTTTTTCACACTTCTGGGAGGCATGTTGTTTTATTCCAAGTAAAACGGTCATTGATCATAAAAATACACTTATTTAGTGTTTAGGTTCACAAAATTTTGGTTTACTCCAAAACAACCTTATTAAGTAAATTGTGTTATTATTCCCATTTTATAGATGGGGAAAACTAAGGTACAAAGAGATTAAATAAATTGCCTAGGGTTACCTGAATGTTAAATGTTGAAGCTGGAATTTGAACCCAAGATTCCCAACTTCAAGCCCAGCAATCTCTCCACTGCACCATGATAGATTCTTTAGATGAAGTAAATAAAATAGCTGACATAAATGATTATATTTTGCTTCTGATTGCCTGAGTATTACTTATACATCTCCAACTCCTGTTTTCAATGCTAGAGGCATAACTAGGAGGCAGAGCCAAGATGGCAGAGTAAAAGCAGGAATTTATCTGAGCTCCCACTCCAACCACCTCTAACACCTGTAAAATATGACTTTAAACAAATTTTAGAGCTACAGAACCCACAAAGTGACAGAGAGAAACAAATATCCTGCTTAAGGCAGCCTGGCAGGCCTACAGAAAGGGTCTATCACACCAAGCTGGGAGCTCAGCACAGTCCTGGGTGAGACATGGGGGCCTGGATCCGAGGAGGCCTGACCAGTGGCCCAGACCAACAGGAGCAGACTTCAGGAGAGTAAATCACCAATAGCTGTGGCAGTTTCCAGACTTTTCAACCCATAAACACCAAAGAGAAAGTAAAAGGTCAATGGGGAACTCTGTTGGAACTGGGTGACAGAAGAGCGCAATCTGGCCCCTGCCCCAGGGTGAGAGGTGGGCGGCTGTGTGAGGTGGCTGCAGCTGCTGCCATGAGGCTGCCTGGAGAGCTCCTGGCCTGCAGATAGTAGTGGGACCAAGTAACCATTTAGAGGGAAATTGCTCTTGCTTTGACCTGCTTGGATCTGGATTGCGGTCTTGGGTAGTGGTCCTGGGGTGTGTGGCCAGTGTGCCAGAGCTTGGGGTGTCTATAGAGAGCATGCCCTCCTCATAGCTCTGACAACATTTGCGAAAACTCCAGTGATTTGTGACACAGCTCTCTCCATTCTGGAAGCAGAGTTGTACTATGGCAAAGAGTTCAAAAGTCAAGTAATTGGCTGGCAAGATGAGCAAGCAGAGGAAGTGCAATCAGACCACAGAATCCTTTTTTGGGGACAAAAAGGATCAAAACATGGAACCAGAAGAAGTCCACAAAGTCAAAACTCTTGCATCAAAAGCTTCCAAGAAAAATTTGAATTGGTTACAGGCCATGGAGGAGCTCAAGAAGGATTTTGAAAATCAAGTAAGAAAAGTGAAGGAAATATTGGGAAGAGAAATGAGAATGTTGGAAGAAAATCATGAAAAGTGACTCAACAGCCTGCTAAAGGAGATCCCAAAAAATACTGAAGAAAATAACACCTTAAAAAATAGACTCAAATGGCAAAAGAGGCCGAAAAAGCCAATAAGGAGAAGAATGCCTTAAAAAGCTGAATACCCTGGATGGAAAAGGAATTTCAAAAACTCATAGAGTTTTTTAGAATAATCCCTTTGAAATTATATTAGAGGCATAACTACTGCCCAAATGGCCTTCACAGTTCTTGGGAGTACAGTCATTCATTCAACAATCATTACAAGGATATAAAGACAAAAACAAAATTGTTCCTGCCCTCTAGGAGCTGAAGTTCTATTGGAATGATCAAAAGATTCCCTCACAGTAGAGGGAAAGGGGCACTATTTTCTATGTAGGTCCTTTCCTGATCCCCATTCCACCCCAGATACTTGAGAATTATTTTCACTTTTGTTTTTGTGTCCCCAGGACTTAGCACAGTGTAGGTGTTTAATAAATGCTGATTGATTGACAGTGGGCTAGAAAAGAGACCCTTGGTAACTTGCCACTGATATGCATTGCTGGTTTATGAAACAATAATATTGACTTCCCTACCCCTCAACCAATACCTCTGAGTTTCTCCCACTTCCCACCTAATCTCTAGACTAGAAAATGAATCAGAGAAAATATATTTGGAGAAACAAATTATTGGCAAGGGAAAACTTGATTTTTATCCTAACTATTTTGTTTCTGGATCTGGAAGGTAGAGACCATGCGGAAAGACAAAGAATAATTGATAAAGTAAAAACTTCTTGAGGAAAGGGACTATTTCTTTTTTTTTTCTGTCTCCTCTGTAACTTTGTCATATGGTAGACTTGAATAAATGCTTGTTGATTGTTGTTCAGTCAATAGGTTTGACTTTAAGAAAATCAGTGATTAGAATTTAAAACTGGGCCTTTGGAGATAATCTTTAGAAATGTCTCCCTTACCTTTGCTAATTTCAAACTCAAGAGATTCTCAATAGAGAGAGGCCCATGACTCCCTGTAACAAACAAAATGATTGTGTGGATTTTGTGTCTGTGGAGGGAGACATGCTAAAGAATGAGAAAGTTAAAACACACAGGGGATGTCCAGGTGCTCACTGAACCTGCCTGACTGAAATGTGAAGCCTTCTGTCTCTGTGGGAAGTATTACAGCTTCTGATCCCACATGAAGAGATTTCTTCCCTTGAGTATTCTGTAAGTAATCAGATTGTTAGTCACAAAATACAGAATGAAAATATACATATTTTCCCAAATTTATACTTACAAAAGTTTTTTAATTTCTCTTTTCAGGAGTCTTCTTTCCATGAATAAAGATTATCTGATGGATTAGAAAGATATTGCTTCCACTGCCCCTGAAGACTTTGAGTGGCAAAAAGCAGAGAATTTGGAGTCAGAATTGCTACCACTCCCCAGATTAGTCATGGAATCCTGGCCTCTTGGACTTGGAAGGGATCTGAAAGTATACAGAATCCATGAGTAGTGTGAGGGACAGGGAGAATATCTCCACCTAAATAAATGTTCCAGAGATATTTTCAGGCACTGATTATTCTGTCAAGATGACACCTTATATTTATATGAACCTTCATCCTCTTAAAAAAGAATCAAACCACTTTATATGTATTAGCTAATTTGCACTAGAAACAACTGAATCAAGACAAACAGGAGAGGTGTAACTAGAGATTCACCATTACTTATAGAGTTATCTTCTTCCCCTTCCCCTCTTCTTTTTGGTGCATGCTCAGTCACTATTCTTGGTAACCATGGAAACTTGAGTATGTAAATTTCCTCTGCTTGCCTTAGGCTATGAATGATATCACTGTGAGGGTTGAGTCCATCTTTCATTGCTGAACTAGAATTTCTGGTATATACTAAAGTAGCAACCTACTCCTCTTCCTTTCCAACTTCCAGATATGAAGGACTGTTTTGGATCTGTGCCAGGAAGACTAAGGTAAGGGAATGGCAGAAGCTTCGTTTCCCACCTGGTCACATATAGCCATGGGAATGGGACCTACCTAGGCCAGCCTTATGCCTGGGATAGAACTGCCTTTTTTCCCCTCCTTATTTTTCCTTTTACATGACTAAGCAACCCAGAGATGGATGAATCCAGGTGATTTTGTGAGTTTCAGGAAGAAATAAAGTCCTGTGATGTCCCTCAGATGTTCGATTGTAGTTGCTATGATAGCAAAGTGAGTTGGTGCCAAGGGAACAGTCAGCATTGGAGAGAGAAGGCCAAACATAAAGATCATGCTTGAATCACATTTGGCAATTGATTAGACTGTTCTCAATAGAGATGGAATGTGAAATAGCTAATCAGGAGAACTGCCAAACCATATCATGTCTTGATGAGGCTTATTGCCAGACTCTCAGCAGATTGTAACCTAACTATAAACTGATTTTCTGAATGCTGTTTAAATCATTCTGTTAATGCACACTGTGATTCTCTTTTACTTATCATTGCTTTCTATATGGGAATAAAACAACCTATCTTACACCTAATGCTTTGGATATTTCTTTTATTTCCCCCTTCCTTTGGGGGTAAACCCTAGACTACAGACAAAAATGAAACTATCCCCAGAATAGCTGTGTATTCAGTCATTTTTCTCTCATGTCTGACTCTTCATGACCCCATTTGGGGTTTTCTTAGCAAAGATACTGGTGTGGTTTACCATTTTATTCTCTAGCTCATTTTACAGATGAGGAAACTGAGGCAAATAGGGTTAAGTGACTTGCCTGGTGTCACATAGCTAATAAATATCTGAGGCCATATTTGAACTCAAGTCTTCCTGACTCCAGGTCTAGCACTTTACCACCTAGCTGCTGTCAGAATAACAGGGGTGGAGATAATAAGCCAATGAATATGCCAATTAGAGTGCCTACTTTCCCTGTCAAGAAGGTTGGCTTCCTCAGAGTTATACTTTGGGTAAAATATAATGGCAGGATCAGAATTGAAGTAGGTTCCTATAACCTCAAACAAGCAGTACCTACTAGTCACTGTGATAGACTTATCTACTTGTTTCAATTGATTTCATGATCGCCAAATGCTCAAGTTAATAGTCATTGGGAAACCTCAGTTATACCATTTTTCAAATGTCCCATGGAAATGTTTGGGTACTGCACCAAGAGATTCATTGGCCTCTCTTCTGAATTTGTGTGAACTCTTCTGTGCCCATTCACAGTTAATTCAGGAGGAAAACACTTTGACCCTTAAGAGAACAGCCATCTTCAATCACTATTCCCTGTACTCCCTAGCCCCATGAAGAATCTAGGATGCTCGAAACTATAATAATGAAGTATCAAAGCAGATTGCCATGTCCTTGAGTACTCATTCCTATCTTGCATAAGGTACAAGATTCTGAGGCGTAAAAGCCAGTGCTGAAGGGGTGTGCAACTAAACATTTTAAAATCATCACTCTATGAAGAATAGGTGATAGAAATCTACTCGGAATCAATGTTAAAGTTTTGGCGCATAAAGTATTGTCTAATCATGAAGTTTTATTTAAAAATTGCTGGGGGGAGGGGAGAATCTTTTGTTTTTACACCGCTTTCATTTCCCAGGATATCTCTCGCCCCTTCCCCATCCACAGATCCAACCCTTATAACCAAAGCTGAAAAGGCAATTCAGCAAAACTAACCAAGAGAGGGAAACAGAGAGACAGAGACAGAGACACAGAAGCTGTGGTGAGGTTGTGGCTTGCCTACGGCTAGGACAGATCAGAGGTGAAACAAATGCAGAGAGAGAGAGAGAGAGAGAGAGAGAGAGAGAGAGAGAGAGAGAGAGTGAGAGAGGGAGAAAGAAAGAGAGAGAGAGAGTGAGTATCATGGAGCTTCATTTGTTTCCTAATAAGGATTAGCCCTAATATGGGACAAAAAAAAAAAAGCAACACATGATTGTTTTTAAAAACTAGCCTACCCATTTGACTATTTTTTTTCTGCTTTTTGAAGGACAATTGGGGTTAAGTGACTTCCCCAAAATCATGTGGCTAGTAAGTGTGTCAAGTGTCTGAGGCTGAATTTGAACTCATGTCCTACTGACTCCAGGGCCGGTGCTCTATTCACTGTGCCACCTAGGTGCACCCCCATTTGACTATTTAGGATCTTCTGTTGTTGCTCTTTTGAAACCTGAGAGTGTGGGAAGCCTGACTATGGAGGAAGTGAATAGACTCTAGCTTCTCTTAGGGTAAGAGGGATAATTTAAATGCTCATAGAATTGTCAGTTTTCAGAGGATATCACCAGCCATACAACTCAACTGTATAGGACAGTTGAGAGTTTGACAAATATTATATAAGAGAATAAGCACTAAACTAAGAATCAGGGGTCAGGACTATAGTCTTTAAGTAGCACATCACCCTTTCTGGGAGCTGCTTCCCTTTTCAGGCTCAGTTTTCCCATCTGTGAATTGAGGGGGTTTGGACCAGATGGCCTCCAAGGCCCTTTTCAGCTCTAACATTTTATGATCCTGTGATATTTAAAAGCTTCCAGCAGTAGAAGTGAGCCCTGTTTTCTGATGGGGAGATGGTCAAATCCATCCAGAACATGGCACTTGTTTTAATGCCATCTTACCCTGGGTCTTAGAGTGAGTTCATGTGTTCAAAAAAGCATAATGTAAAAGACTTAGAGTTGGAAAGAACCGTCTAGTTCAACTTCCTCATTTGCATATGAGGAAACAAACTCAGAGAGGCTGTGGCAAGGTTGTGGCTTGCCCCCAGCTAGGACATATCAGAGGTGAACCCTGAACCTGGGCCTTCCTGAGTCTTCTAGACCTTAAGTCCAGCACCCTACCCAGACGGTACCATGCTGCCTTTCTAACACAAGTTGGATCGTTTGTAAAAAGTGAAACTTACCTCTGTGATAATCATGAGAAACAGGATAACCGCAGAGCCCTGAACAATCATGAAATGCTACAGAAATTATCCATCATATGCATATCTATTGATGTCTTTGCACATTTGTAAGGGAACTATTTTGATGTGGGTAAGGGAGACTGGGTTTGGTCTAGTGAATGAGTTTGGAAGTCATTATTTTCCCCACCTTGTTTAGACTAAAAAAAAAAAAGTTAGGAAAGAGCTACTAGGAAAAAATCTGTTCATTTTAACCCTTAGGTACATAATGGGAGTAGTGATGGTAGTGGCAGTGGTAGTGGTAGTGATAGTAGTAGAAGTAGTAGTAGTGGTAGTAGTGAGGGTGGTGGTGGTAGTAGTAGTAGTAGTAGCATAAGGGAATAGAGAACAAGACTCCAGTTAGGAAAACCTAGGCTTACGGTTTCTCTTCTGAATATATTTGTGTAAGGCCCTGGAGGAAGACACTTGACCCCTTATCACCCCCAGCAACTTTCTAAGGCTATAAGTTACAGAAAAGATATTGACCTGTTTTAATAGACGAGTATTTCCTCATCTGGAGTTTTCTCTTTCAATGAGATCCCAAGCCTAATCCTCCTCCCTACCATCTCACCCCCAAATCAACAATTCTCATTTCTATAATGCTTGAAAATCTGCAAAAACAGTTGACTTCACATATATTTTCTTATTTGAGCTTCAAAGCAACACTACGAAATAGCTACTATAATGATTGCTATTATTGTCATCATTATTTATGTTTTACATATGGATTTGCAACCTGAGACTCAGAGAGAACAAGGGACTTTGCCCATGGTTGCGCAATTAGTAAGTATGGCAGAGGCAAGATTTTAATCTGGGTCTACCCACTCCAGTTCCAGCATTCTACCCTCCATGCTCAAACCTAGCAATATCAGTTCAAACATTCTGGGGCAATGACTCATGTAGATCCCTGAGTAGCCTCTCTGCCTATATATCTGGTATGACATATATCCTCTCTAGCACAGTAAGGTTTCTATCTTTTGCCTGTTGAAGTCGAGTTCTTAAGCCTTTGACTTGACTGGGTAGTAAGAGACCCCTAAAAGAAGAAGACCAAGGTTGGAGTTCTAAATCTGGGGTCCATGAACTGTTTTCTTTAACAAATATTTTGAAAATGCTCTCTCAAAATAATTGGTTTCTTTAATAATCCAACGTATTTTATTTTATGCATCTGAAACATTTTTGCAGGAAGGATCCGTGTAATTGTTATTCAGTCGTATGTGACTCTTTGTGATCCCATTTAGGATTTTCTTGGCACAAATACTGCAGTGGTTTGCCATTTTCTTCTCCAGATCATTTTACATATGAGGAACTGAGGCAAACAAGGTTAAGTGACTTGCCCAGGGTCACACTGACAATAAGTATCTGAGGCCAGATTTGAACTCATCAGAGAGATAAACCTTTCTGGCATCTATCTATTGCACCACCTAGCTGCCCAAGAAGGATCCATAGGCTTCCCCAGAGTTCCCCAGGGGTCTACAACAAAAAAAGTTTAAGGACCTCCTGGTCTAGAGAGAATGTAGAAATCGGAGTAGCTGCTTAGGGAAAGGCATACCTTCCTATACATAGCAGTCACATGTAATTCTGGTGAGACTGCCCTAATTTCCAGAGTTCCCATGCCTTTGGTACCTGTATCTTACATTTCACTGCATTTATGTTTCAAGAAGCAATTCCCCTTTATTTCTCCTTTCCTATCCAATATATCTCTCATTGTTGAGATGCTTATCTGTTTGTATCTGTTATCTGTAAAAGACAAAAAGGGAAAGGGTCTCTTGACTGAGAAAGAATCCTAACCCACTGTGAGGTATTGTCCCCCTTTTCTTTTTTTTATTTTATTTATTTTTTATTTTTCCCCCCATTTCATAACAGCCAGAATCCTCTCAAAGTGCCCGCCCCTCAAATATTCCTAAATCATCAAAAAAAAAAGAGGGATGGAAAAAAGGAAAAGTCAAAAGGAACCAGACTACTATTAAAAAGTCTTTGGCAGAGCCCACCTCAGTGCCCCGGAGTTATCCTAACGGTGTCCCAACCCTTATAGAATTAGTATTTTAGAATTTCTCACCAGCTTAAGCCTTCAGGTCGTGAAGCTTCCCTTCTCTTTTTCTTCTGCAAGCCTCTTTTCCTTCTCTCCTTTCCTCAGCTCCTGTTCACTGACATCAGAAAAAAGGAGGTATGTCCCTGGTTGCTAAGAAACCAGATGATAGAATTAAATGAAATGTAAAAAAAAAAAAAAAAGCACCTTCAAGTAGGAGGGAAACCAATCCAGAAGTCAGTGCCAGGATGTTGCTATCCTGACCTAGAGTTTACATTATTTTTTTTACATATCCAGGCATTGGATTTCTCAGCTAAATGATTAACCTGAAACATTTATGAAGGCCGACAAGTATAAGAAGTCCATCTCCCTGGGCTCCTGAGAGTACTTGTATACTGACGGTTGACTAGATTTAGCAAACATAGCTGGGGAAAACTTGCACAGCTTCTAATCTAATAGCTTCACACTGTAGTAACAGGCAATGCTCTTTTGCACATGAATGAAAAGCATTCTAATCTCAAACCACTTTAAGCTGTTACATCTTTTAATGGGCCAGACATGCAGGAGTAGTAAGTAATAATAGAAGAAGAATCATTTTTTCAATAATATGACTTTAGGTCCTAGTACTTTTATTTAATTATAAAAAGTAGCTATTTTCTTCTCATGTATAATAGTGCACAGCAAATGAAATAGAGAGAGAATGATAGCAGGATAGTCACCTTGTCACAGGACCATTTTCATCTGAACTCCACTGAAAAAGATGAGAATATGATGAATAATAATTACTGGCATACATGGATGACATCATGTCATATAGTTCCACCAAAAATGCATTAAATAGTTCCTTTATTTTGCACAATCTTTCTCCAAGATCCCCAAATATCTTTTGGACCCAAATGTAAAAATCTTAACGTATAGAGAATAAAAACAAATACTGAAGTCTTTGACCTTAGATTTGGAGGTCAAATTGAACCAATGGATGAAGGTGTTATTTACAAATAGGTCTTTTCCAGGCAAGACATATTGGGCCTAAAAGTATCAAGGAGAAAGTTTGGATTGTTTATGTCAAGAGATATATAGGTAACCTAAAATAAAGCAGTATGGGAATTCTGAAGATGCTTAAAGCAATTAACAATTATGAAAGACCAGTCCAAACAAGAGATTTAGAAAGCATCTTAGCAAAATGAAGCACCACCCTAAGACAGCTAGAGAAAGATGAACATTTCCTCATCAAAAAGTAAGATTTATAGATGTTCTATGAGCACATGATCAATGGATTAAAAACTTACAGAAGGGGCAGCTAGATGATGCAGTGAATAGAGCACCAGCCCTGGATTCAGGAGCACCTGAGTTCAAATCTGCCTCAGACACTTAACACAAAAACCAGCCATGTGACCTTGGGCAAGTCACTTAACCTCAATTGCCCTCCAAAAAAAAGGCAAAAAAAAAAACCTTACAGAAATACTTTTGGAACAGGTATGATGTCATAGAGCAATGATGAAGGCTGTTCAATATTTACACACCATCGGTTTTGTCAAATGTAACCAAAAGTAGTTCACCTTTAAATGTATCCTGTGAAATGGCTAAGATCCAGGAGTGGAATTAAAAACACTCTCCAAGGGCATTATCTACACAAACTCAACTAATAATATGTTGACAAAACAGTCCCACAAATCTGGGTCATCATGAGGATTTGTTTATAGAAACAGAGGAATTTATAGTAGAAATTCAGGATGAGAAACCTGAATGTCACCAGAAATTGCAGAAAGTTTATCCTTAAGGAGCCAGAAATGATTAATCAATCCAGATTATGCAAGGTAATGGTATAAACTGTGCAACATATCCCTGAAAATGGTAAAAATCAAACATATACCTAATCCCTAGAAAGATACAATTATTTGGTTAGAATTATATATTAGGAACTCACTATTTTCCCTAAATTAACATGAAAATGCCCATCCTACAAACATGCACTCCAAAACTCATCCTGAGAATTCAAAAAGTAAATTATACTGGAACTGCAATATTGCCACAGATAAAAACAAAACTCTTACCTACTTAACAACGTAAGAATTTAAGAATGAATTTGATACATATCGCTACCCAAATATACCATCATCTCCAATCCTCCATAAGTCTCCAAATTAAAAGCTTTAAAATTCTAGCTAAAAAAATCAAAATCATGTAGCCGGAGGAGGAGGAACATGTCATTCCCATTATATTGTCTGCTGCTGAAATTGTCCCAAAGGTGCTGGCAGCGAGCCTATAAAGATAAGCTTACAACCCGACACTTTTATTCATTTACTGTAAGGGAGCTATTTTATCTGCCTACTGTGAGGAAAACAATTATTTGTATTGTATTATTAATGAGTTACTGTATCATTTGAACTAGCTAGATGTGACTAGAAAACTGTCAAACCCCAAGCTTATGGTGGAGGTCAGGTTGACCTCAGAGACACTCTGGGGGAAGTCAGGTAACTGCAAGGAAAGCTCAGATACCACCAAGGTCTTGTTTTAGGTTTACCCAAAAGCTTGTGTTTGGGTTCCCCAAATATTAATGTTTGTACAATTAACCCTTCCTTATCTGGGGTTAAGGGCATGGTGCCTCCACAATCTGGAAAATCTGCGTAAAATTTTTTGGCCCTCCCTTTGTATCAGAAAAGACTGATTTTTTTCTTTTTCTTTTATGGGGTGTTTAGAGTATCAACATATATTTTTTGCATTTCTGAGTTTCTAAACTTTTTCTGTGTCATTTGCAGCTTCTTCAATACTCCCCCCAAATTCCCATTTAATTTCGTATGCCAACCTGTGATGTTTTGAAACTGGGATGGGGAAAATTGAGATGTGAAAGGGATAACTGTGTGTATACACACACACACACACACACACACACACACACACACACACACACATACACACACACACACACACACACACACACATAAACTGCCCTTCTCTGGAAACTACCTACTGCCTACATGAGGCTAATCACTCAGACATCGTAGCATCCTTGTCTGAACTCTATATGATGTAACCTTACAGAGACTCAGGAGGGAGTCACATCTTTTTCTTTTGGCTCTTTCCTTTACCAAATGACCTAACAAAACCCTTTCTAAAACTATTTCAGATTCGAGGTTTGTTCTTGTGACTAACACTATGTGATAGTTTACGAAGCATTAAATGTAAAAGAATGGCAGGATAACAACTTGTCTCAGAAACATTTCTAGCTGAACTCCCTTGAAAAATATGAGAGGAATGGGAAAGCAACAATAACAGTGGCAGAACCAAGAGAACAATATACACAGTGATTCCAATCATGTAAATGAAAAGAATGTTCAAACGAAGCCCTCTATCACCGAGCCATTGTAATGGCCAATGTGATCTGCACTCTGTTCTTGTTTAGACAGAGGTTGGGGACTTGGAACTTGGAATACTGTATGTACTTTCATATGAAGTCACTGTGTCAACTGATTTAGCTGAATTGTATTTTGTCAGTCAAAAGGCATTTATTAAGCACTTTCCGTGTACTAAGCATTGGGCTAAGGCACAGAGAAAGCCAAAGGACAGTCCCTGCCCTCCAGAGCTCATATTCTAATGAGGGACACAACATGTGCCCGGTTATATACAAACAGACAATAGAAAGGCAACCTGGAGAGAATCAACAGAGTAAGGAAAGCACTCAAATTAAGGGGAATCAGGTTCCTGTAGAAGGTAAGATTCAGTTGGGACTTGAAGGAAGTCAGAGAAGCAAGGAGGTAGAGATGACAAGGAAAAGCATTCAAATATATATATATATATTTGATCCTGGAGGTGATAGGGAGCCACTGGAGTTTATTGAGTAGGTGGGGAGGGGTGACAAGGTCAAACCCTTTTTTAGGAAGATCATTTTGACAGGTGGAGGACAGAGTAGAGTGGGGGAGAGACTTTTAGCAGGCAGATAAACCAGCATTCTATTGCAAAAGTAAGGTGCAGAGTATATTCTAAGAGGCAAAAGAAAGGAAGGAGTATATTCCAGGCACTAGGGACTATTTGTGTTATAGAGCTTAGTAATTCCCACAAGTATGACCCATAGTCTACTATGAGGGAGCTACTTTTCTACCTTACAGTCTCTTTGTATATTAGACATCTAGATCATTAGTCTCCAAACTGTTTTTATTATGCATCCCAACGGTAAAAAAAAAAAACACAACAACCCATATATGTATATTTACTTATTTAAGTTATATACATGTACTACTGTACAAATAATGTGATACATCACAAAACTTACACTTAAAAGGACAAGATAAAGATAATACTATTTTCATCCTAAAGTTAATAAAAGCCTAGGAAAATTACATGTCAGGCTTGCACTTTAGGAAAATCACTTCGGCAGTTGTGTGGAGGGTGAATTGATTTGAGGAGAGATGAGGTAGGGAGAGCAATTAGGAAACCATTACAATAGTCTGGCGAGAGGTGAAGAAGAAATGTCCAGGTGGTGGCTATGTGATCAGAAAGAAGGGAACTTGCTGAGGAGGTAGATACAACAAGATTTAGCAGCTGATTGTATATCTGGGGTGAGAGAGATTGAGAATTCTTGAGATGATACTATGGTAGGGAGCCTAGGGGATTGGAATTATGGTGGTGTCCTTGACAATGTGATGGATGCCTGCTCATCATGTATGACTGACTTGCTATGTTCTATCAAAGATGAAAAAGGATTTAGAACCATGGGTGGAGAACCTGAGGCTTCAAGGCCACATGGGGCCCTCTAGGTCCTCAAGTGTGGCACTCAAAGGGCCCTACTAGAGGACCTAGAGAGCCCCACCTGGCTTGGGGGCTGCAGGTTCCCCACCCCTGGTTTAGACCATAGAGGTTTACTCAGTAGCCTCTGCCTCAGAGTGCAGAGCCAGATGAGAGACACCTGCTTGTGCTACAAGGTAACCTGGGAGGTAGGTTGTAGATATTCTGGGATTGAGTGGGAGGTGAGGTGAATTTTCCCAGAGGCACCTGTGCAGCTAATGGAGCTGGTGCCCAAGCTGAGGTTAGGTTATTACCGTCCTAAAGGTAAAAAAGGGACAGATTTAAAACTTGCAGAGCTTTGGAGGGGGCAGAATGGGGGAAAATTAGGCAGATAATAGGTGAAGAAGGTGGTGATTCAGTGTTGGCAACAAGACTCAGGATGGTTCATCTTCCCAATCCCTGACTGGTTGATTACCTATCCCTTAGGGTCATGCTACTGTCCATAGGAAGCTGTCTTCCCATCCCTTACTTTGGAGACCACTGATTTGGGATAATAAGGATCTTTTTCAGTTGTCTTGAATGCCCACCCAGTACACCAGGAGTGCTCTTTAGCTCTTAAGCAGTAAAAACAATACCACCAAGAAAAATGTTCTGTAGTAAGCGTAAGGAGAACCTTTTAAAATCTGGCTCTCTGAACTGCGCTAGATTTAATATAAAATCTTACAGTGGATGCCAAAGTGGGCTTGCTATTTACTACAGAGAAACGCAGACCAAAAATATGACCTATAACTAGTGCAGGAAAATATGAATGAGGCCATAAAGGCTTCATTACCCAGAAGCCTCTGAGACAAAGCCTCCTCTATATAGTTAGAAAGTGACATTGTTACTGATTACAGGCATTGCTTAATATTAGAAGGCAGGCTGCAACCCAGGTAAGTGAATAAAATGTGGCTTTTCAAGGCTAATGTTGGACCCAGGGAAGAGAAATCCATTTTATTTTTCTTCCTTTGTTATTATATGTGATCTTCAGCAAGAGAGCAATAAGTTTCAACCTCTGAGGATTTTTATTCAATCTGAGTCATCAGTAAATGATTTTCTAGTCTTTTTAAAAGGTAATCTTAAAGCCCAAGTGTTAGAATAGACTTGGATTTATGAACTTTTTTTTTCACCCAGAAGGAAACTTAGGGGTCATCTAATCAAGACTCCCCTCCCCATTTTGCAGGTAGAGAAACTGAGGTCCCTAGAAGTTAAGTGAAGTAACTTAAAGTTATGTAGCTAATTAGTGGCAAGGCCAGAACTAGATTCCAGATCTCTAAGGCTAGTCTGTCTTGATCTCCATTAGCTTGACTCTTTTTACATGATGAAGAAGAAAAAGAGACCTATGCAAACCTGTGTCCTACCCTTGAAACATGATTTGGAAAGGGGAAAAAGTAACAGTATTGAATGATTAATTAGCATTGTAAGAAATAAATCCACTCCTACCCCCTCCATCCTTCTTTAAAGTTCAGGCTTTCCTGCTCTCCCCACCCACTATGGCCTTTCCACGACAACAACAACATCATGCATTTATTTTGTATATGTTGATATGTATATATGTTGCTTCTACTGATAGAATCTAGGCTCCTTGAAGGAAGAAACTGTCTCATTTTTACTTTTGTGTCTTCAGCTCTGTGCTAGGCATGTAGGAGGTACTTAATATGTTGTTGATCATATGAATTTCCTTAACTCTACAAAATGTTATAGAGTTTTAATTTAATAGTTTAGTTAATAGCATTTAAGTTACTTTAATATGTTTAATAGAATTTAAATTACTTTAATATGTTTAATAGATTAAATTACTTTATTTGGCACCATGTGGAGAGACCCATATATGTATATGTATGCATATGTATGTTCAAGCATTAGAATGAGACTTTGGGTGGGGGTGGGGATTTGTTTGTTGGGGGATTTTTTTGGTTGTTGTTGCTAACGTGATTTTCTGTAGGGCCTGTGGTTTTCTCTTGCCACATCTGGTTTAGCCACAAGAGGGAACCAACAAACAAAAATTACTAGGCCTTGATGTGCTTTTTTTTTTTAAGCATTAACAAAAAATGAATAGGTACCAACCCCCTAGATTCTTTTTTCACAAAGTCTTTTTTTCCTTCTCCTAAGCTTTCAATCATTGTTTGCAATGAAATATTAGCCCAGTTGTCTCCCACAGACACGTAAATGGAAGACACTGTGGCTTGGGCTGTCTTGCCCCAGAATAGGTCATGTATTTGTTACCTTAAAGAGAAGTACATTCATTAGTCATCCATGGAAGTTGCCACACAACCTGGAGAAACCTGATCTTATCTTTTCTTCTAGAGTACTCCCAAGCCGACTTTCCTTAAGAGGGTTCTGTAGCAAACATAAACCTGTCCTTCCTCCATGTGCCACCCACAGGGGAAATAGCCCAGCTGCTGGGAGTTTAGTTTGAGACTACCTTTGTTTTTTCTCCTGTAAGAGGTTCATGCAACAGGAACAAGCAGCTAGGTTTCTTACCTGACTTGGGTAAAACTTCAAGGCTGAGTCCATTAGTTGGGTTTTAGAAGGAACTTCATTTTTGTTTTTCAGTTCAGGCCCAGAAGAGCCAATAGTAAAAAGTATCGAATCTCAGTAGTGAACATTGGTCATTAGCTGCTTCTGCTGTTCATGTAGATTTGATTGGACAGATTGGACATATTCATTACTGATCACAGGTTGGGGTGGGAGGGAAGGGCAGGGCATTTTGGGAGCTTAAGCATTTCTAGACACTGAAACCTGGAATAGTTAAATACCTCCACAGCCTTGCTAATAATGTTTCCCACTTTTTCCCCTCTTACCTCTGGGTTACTTTCATCTAATAAGTCTACATATTTTATAATATTACACAACCACCCTCATTCACTTAACATGTGCAGCTCTTAAGGAATCCCTTCAAAGACCTTATCTTGCTACTCCAGGACATTTTCTCTTGTTTTACAAACTCAACCTTCAGCAGGAAATCTTTCCTTCTCTCCTGCCTCTACAGCCTTAGGGCTTCCTCATCACTGTTTATCTGCTCTCTTCTCTGATGGTATTTTTGTATCTAGCCGATTTGAGTTGGAGATCCTTGTGGGCTGGGATTGTTTTTGCCTTTCCTTGTATCCCTTATGTTTTCAACACTGTACCTGGCATAGAGTGCTAAATCACTGTTTGTTCATTTACTGTGGCAATGAAGAGCAGCAGGTCACTGACCCCTGTCTTCCTAACTTTGAAAAAGCACTGCCATCCCTGGCCCTCCAACCAATAATCCCTATACCACTGAGTCTACTTGTTGGCATTCCTCCTCACTCATCTCCTTTAAGAACCAGCAGCTCAGCAGTTTATCCAAAACTGGATTTTGCCCAGAGAGGTATTGAAATGCTCCTTTAATGTTTTTTTTCCTTTTGTTTCCCTAACCCTGCTTTTAGACTCACAACCTGGAATGCTTGGCAGAGAAGGGCTTTACCAGGCATGAAGAGGGGAGTATTTGTCGAGCAAATTTGTAGTATCCATTTGTTTAATGAAACACAGTCCCGTCCTCCAGTCTCTTCTCCTCCAAGATTTCTCCCCATCTACTCTGTAACTTCCTTGTAATGTAGCTATTCTCAGTTAAAATGTAAGTTTCTTGAAGGCAACTACTAGTTTTCTTTTTACTTTGTAGCTATAGTACATAGTACTGTCCCTGGTACATTGTAAGATCTTGATAAATGCTTTTGGAGAGATTTATTAAGTCATGGAAAAGTGAGAGGTAAGAAGAGGGGAGATTTCCATAAACTTTAAGGTTTGCAAAGTACTTTTAGATATAGTCTCTTCGGATCCTTTTAACAGCTCTACAAAGTAGGTACTCCAGGTCTTTGTAGAAGAAGAAAGCAAGACTCAGAGAGATGAGTTAAATGACTTAGTCACTGTCACGCTTTTCAATATTAGAGGCAAGATTTGAAGCAGAGTCCTTCTAGATTCCAAGTCCAGTGTTCTGCTTACTTTCACAAGTTGCAGTGGAGGAAAGACAAATATTACAGAAGTGGAGGAAGGAAATAAAAAAAAGAAGAAAGGCACCAGATGAAAAGAATAGAAATGCCGCTGTCCTAATGTCAATACCCAATGGGAGGTGCTGTGGGACATTCAAGCTCTACTTCGCTGTTGCAAAACGTTCTTTAGGGAATAGCACAGCAACGAAGAGTTAGCTACAGACTCATTTGGGCTCCAGCCTCACCCCTAGACCTTACAGTAGAGTCTGACTTTCAGGTTTAAGGACAAACACTATGTTAATATTAAGAAAAATTGCCATGAATGTTCAAAACTCATACTAACCAATTCAATTCATCATATGAATGTTTAAGACCCACTGATCATTTCAGTTCATCATTTTCTAATTTATAATCATAGAAACAGGACTGGAAACTAGAAGGGACCTTGAAGGTCGTCCTTCATTTTATAGACAAGAAAATTGAGGCTGAGGTGGGGGGAATGGCTTAGAGTGGCATGACATTGTTTAATTACCACTACTATGGCATTTGCTTTCAGTGATTTTTTTGAACAAGGGATGATGAATTTTTACTGACTTCTCTGTTTTTTTCATATTCATCTTATATCACTCTTGTTTATGTCTCATTTCTCCCCTTCCTGTCCCCACCCCCAATTGAAAGCTCCTTTCAAAGCCTTCTTCAAAGAAGCTGGATCAAAGCTGATTTTGTATTTGTAAGGCTTAGCACATAGTAGATAATTAATCTGGATTCCTTTTCTCACCTGGTCTCCCTTGTAATCAAGAGTATTACGTTCAAAAGGAAGGAATAGTTGATTAAGCTTAGGGATTCTGTCTCCTGCCCGTGAAACAGAGCAAAACTAACCGGCTCATTGAAATAGAGAACTAAGACTTTCGTTTTGCATAGTGTTCTAACCAGTTAGGCCAGATGTTTTGGTGTTGAACAGTTCATTAAACTGCTGATCAACCAAACTGCTCTAAATGGGTTGAGACCTTATGGACACAATGCATGTATGCAGTCATACATGAACTTTTAGCCTGATTAATATTTCACATATCACCTCAGACTACTAGGAAAATGAGATCCTATTGTTGGCATTATTGACTTTGCACCAATGAAAAGCAATGACTCCATATACCCTGCAGACCAAATGTAAATTCCTCTGACTGGATTTCATTGGTTGAGGGAACTCTCAGATGAGGAAATTTCCGCTACCAATATAATCCAGTCAGTACCTTTTTTGCAGTTTATAATCTTCAAGAATCACCTACAGCACTGAGAAGTTAAGTGAGTTGCCTGCAATCACATAGCTAATATATGTCAGAGATGAGACCTGACCTACCTTTAAGGTTCTTTTAAGGCTAACTCTCTATCCCCTGTGTCACACTACCACCTGTGTTTGTTCTTTTTTGGGGGGGCAAGGCAATTGGGAATAAGTGACTTGCTCAGGGTCACACAGCTAGTAAGTGGGTCAAGTGTCTGAGGCTGGATTTGAACTCAGGCTCCCTGACTCCAGGGCAGGTGCTCTATTCACTATGCCACCTACCTGCCCCTCTGTGTTTGTTCTTTTAAAAAAAAATCATTTGTTTTGGCCTCTCACCTATGTTCCCTCAATCATCTGTGATTCCCACCAACCTCTTGACCAGAAACTGGTTCAGGGAAAAGGTATCTCAAGAAACACATTAGTTATCCTTCCACATTGCAACTTTCCCCCATCAAAGTTTCAATATATTGTGAGTCAGCCTAAGAAATTAAATTGGAGTTTTGGGGGAGTTTTATGGAAGCCCAAATGACACAGAAAAAGTTTAGAAACTCAGAAATGCATAAAATATGTGTATAGTATTGTATAATAGCAACACATTTTATCTTTTAATGCCATAATAATTAAGACTTCTCTGGTGAAGGGAAGGCTAACAAATTTTACTTGGATTCTCTGGGGGTGCTGAGCCTTTAACCCCTGCAATGTGGAAGGGATAACTGTATTGTCAAGAGATAGGCCAATTTCATTTTATTTGGTCTGTTTCAGTGCTTGCAAGGTAGAGGGTATGTGGTAATAAATTGACAACAGAGACTTTTATATTGGCATCTCCAGCAGTAGTAGGAACCTAAAGGTTTGATGATTGATAAGCCTTTAGGATACTCAGGAAGGCTGTTAAAAGAAGTATTGCAACAGTGAGCTATGAGGAAAGATTTTGCTTGTATTTTTTTTCTTGTGGGGGGGTGGATAGTGGGTTTAGAAATGGAAGAAAAGACAAAGAAGCTTTGAAAGCAGTAACAATTTAGCAGAGCTGACTCTGGGAGCGGACACTTAGAAATGAGGGAAGAAACTCCCTCCTGATTATATAACCCAGTCTAATATAATTAGGATTAGAAATCAGCAACCCAGGGAGCTTTCCAGGCTGTATTGTACAATGGGTGCAACAAGGGACCCTTCTTAATTCAGGGCATACCCAAAGCCTTTTTAAAGCTTAAAACCACACTAAGACTTTTGGGGTAATTGAACTTTTTTATAACTTTACATATTTTTAACACTAGAAAAATCCACAATTTCATTCTGTAATGGTACATAGACACTTTGTACTCTCCATTTGCCTATATCATAATTGGAAGCCTAATGTTTCTGTTAGATTGTGACATCTAGGGAATACAGTTTTCAAAAATGGGGGAGTGGTAGAATTTTCTAAAGGCCTTATTCAGACTCTGGAGCATGGCTGCCAATCTAGGTACCCAGAATTCAGTTTTCTGCTTTCTTCCCCCCTTCAGTGCTTTAGAAAAAATTTCTCCAAAAAATATATGGCTGTGGACCTGGCATACCTGAAATTTCCTCTCAGTGTCCTTAAAAATTCTCTTATGGTCTGCCTTTGGCACACATGTAAAATGTTGCTAAGGAAACCCTTGTGTTAAGAAAAACAATAGAAATTGTTCCCTGAGATTAGAGTTGCCATATCTGATATTGGAGAACATGGGATGTTAATATGACCTGGTGTGGCTAAATGAGTGGAAGGGATTCTGTGCTACAAGTAGTTATTTGGCAATGTCTAGATTTGCTATGTGATTTGACATAGTGGAAAATCAGCCAACAACAATTGAAATGGGAAGAACAATAACCATAAAACAATTAAAAGTGATGTTTCGAAATTACAAAGAATAAGCATGGTCCCAAAGAAGAGATTTGAGAAGAGAATGCTTTTAGCTCTTTTGCAGAGATGAGAGGTCCATGGTTATGAAACGTTGTGTAACTAGACCTGAAATCAGGAAGACTTGAGTTCAAATACAGCCTTATGTACTTACTAGTTGTGTGACCCTGGACAAGTAACTTAACCTGTGTCTGCTTTAGTTTTCTCAATTGTAAATAAAATAATAATAATAATAGTAAAAGCACCCACCTCCCAGGATTGTTGTGAGAATCAAATGAATTAATATTTGTAAAGCACTTAGTAAAGTGCCTGTCACATAATAAATATTTATTTCCTTCCTCGTAATATAAGATTGGTCTTTGGGAGGGAAAAGAAGGGATACAAGGGAAAATTTAGGGTATGTAAAAACAAAAGACTGATAAAATTTATTTTTTTAAATGGAAAGCAGTTGGTCAAATATCTATTTATGTATATATATGCATGAGATATCTGGGGATCTTAGACTATATCTCTGTCTTCTATGAATCATCAGCAAAGAGCTTTAGCCAATATGTTATAAGCCTTCCTTTAAATCTTTTAATGTTTTATGGATGCCAATGCAACATCCTATCTGTTCTTTATCATTGTTGCTCTCTGTGAGCAGCCCACTTCCTTTTATAGTCTGATGTGTCTTTGATCATGCCTTTTAGACCACTTCTTGCCCTTAAGTTATCACTGGCACCATCTTATAACATACTTAGATTCACCATATAATTCTTCATTGTTCTTTGTGCCATCTGTGATTTTTATTATTTGGAGAATGGGGTATTGCACAATTTATAACCATACAGAACTACTGAGAGGCTACTGGTGCCTGAAGGAATTGTCTTTGGCAATAGGGGTACAGCCTGTAATGGCTGAAAGTGCTGAACAGTTTCCAGAATATAATCTCTTTTTTTTTTCCTTTTGGCATTGTTACCTTGCAAATGTTAATGGTACCTAGAGGTACCAGACCACTTGTATACCAAACCAAGGAAGGTCCCTTCATTTGCTGCTACTGAGTGTGTGTGTGTGTGTGTGTGTGTGCGCGCGCATGTTTATATATACACATATACATGCAGGAGTGATGGTATAATTGACCTCGTGGTCAGTCATAGGCTTTAGTGTACTGATCTGTCAAAGTTACTAATGAATGTTACTTTCACTCCCTTAATCCCACATCCTGTCCCTAGAGCTACTTGGCAACTAATTCCTGCTTAGAGGTCAGCTGGTTGGGATAGATTTTAAGGGGCTGCAGGTCTCAAGGGTATTTTAATTAGAGACCTCTCCTTTTCAGTCTCAAATAATCCCTAATGGCAGAATTTCAAGCACTAGGAAAAACTGTTGAGAGATTTTTTTTGAGGGGGGGGAACAACCTGTTGGTACCCCTCAAATTACTCCAGATAACCTCTGAGCATCGTATTTTAGGAAGGACATTATTAGCTAGAGAAAAGGGGAGGAAGGGAACCCTGTATAATTAAAGATTATGACATAGGAGGATCAGTTGAAGGACTTGGGGACATCCAACCTACAGAAGAGAAGTTTCAGGGAGAAATGATAGATGTCTTCAAGTATTTGAAGAGCTGGCATCTAGAAGGTAGAATAAATCTGTTCTTATTGCCCTGAGGGAAGTTAGGATAAATGGGTAGAAATTAAAGAGAGGTGGGCCAGCTAGATGGCACAGTAGAGAGAATATTGGCCCTGGATGGAGTCAGGAGGACCTGAGCTCAAATTTGGCCTCAGACACTTGCCTTTTACTTGCTGTATGACCTTGGGCAAGTCACTTAACCCCAATTGCCTCAGGGGAAAAAAAAGAAAAGAAAAGAAATTGAAGAAAAGCAAAGAGAAGCAAAATGAGTTTAGAGGTAAGGAAAAAACTTTCTAATAATTAAAGCTATCCTCCAGACGTCCTTTTATTAGAGGTTCTCAAGCAAAAGCTAGATGGCTTCTTGTTGGGTGAATCTTAAAAGGGAGGGAAGGGTACATGGCCCCTGAGGTGCTTTCCATCTCAGATATTTGTGTGGTTCTGATTTCCTATGGTCCAGACAACGCAATTTTCTATTTTAGAGGTACTTATTGGGGTCACCACATTCCTTTCCAGAGGCAGCTGATTTGGCAAGGGGCAGGGGGGATGGGATGTGTGGGGCAGGGATGGCAGTACAGAGGGCATGTGGTTCTTTGGCTGATACTTGAATAGCACCCTGCTGGTGCTGTAATGAAGAAACTTGGAATTCTAATTTGGAAAGTTGTTTTTAAATGACCTTAAATATCAATCTTGGCTCAGGGCCTGTCACGTTCTGCCATGACCTAGCTTGCCCATTGAAAAGTTAACAGCTTTATTTTCTAGAATATAACTCATATTGACTTTATATCTAATGAACAACAAATAGACTTTAGCTGACTTGATTGTTTTTTTTGGACTAGAATAACAAGAGCTGACATGGAAATTGAATGATTTGTTAGTTGCCTGATAACCTGTAAGTAAAAGTTTGAAGTGCTTATGTTTTATTATTTTTAAACATTTTATTTTCTGCTAGAATAAAGACCATGGATGTCCAGGTAGCTACTGACACCTCCTCTAAGCTATGTAATATCAGAGAAGATGAAGGAGAAAAGACGTGGATCTTTGAAGACTGCAAAACAGAACGCTTCTCTTGCATCCAAAATAAAAAATAAAATAATAAGTAAGTTTTACTTCATTTAAATAGCGCTATCATTCTTTGTTTTAAGGGATAGCTATATGGATGGGAGAAAGGGAGGGGACGTATTGGGAAATGAAGGTGATATAAAAAAGATATTTAAAAATCAGCCAAAAACTTCAAATAGTATAGTTGACAAACTTTGACAGCTACCAATGTCCTTCCATCCTTTAATATAGAAGGAATTCTAACATGTGAAATACCTATAAAGAAAATAATACATTGCATTTACATAGCACTTTTATGGTTTTCAAATTTTATTTGATTATCTCTAAATAAAGTGACCTTTTTTTAAAGTCCAAATACATTAGGACTGATTCATTCAACTGAAAAGAATGAAGTTGTTGATCTCTGAGGTCTGTTCCAATATTAAATCTACAATTTTAGGATTGGGCCCCCATTCTACAGAGACAACTTAGAATGCTGCTTTGCTCAATTTTTTTTTCTTTAAAATTCCTCTTGGAATTGCCTTCAGAACTTACCATACATTCTTATTGATACCTGGCATAGCAGCAGGTCTTCATGTTCCACAGGTGGATTTCAGCTGCAAAAAGGAAAGTTATTTGGTACTAAGTCTGATCAATGAGGTTGGTTATCAGTCAGAGGAATATTGCTTTGGATTGCCCTGTCCTCCCCCCTCCAAAAAAAAAGCGAAAAATTTTTAAAAATAATAAATTTTAGGGGTGATGAGGTGGTGCAGTGACCCTGGAGTCAGGAGGACCTGAGTTCAAATCTGACCTCAGACACTTGACACTTACTAGCCGTGTGACCTTGGGCAAGTCACTTAACCCCAATTGCCCTGCCTTCTCCCCTCCAAAAAGCCAAAAAAAAAATTGCTTTGGATTAAAAAATGAAACATGCTGAATAAAATAACAAAGGTGATGACTTTTTTTTGTGTCCTAAAACTATCTTTTAGGAGAACTCCAGAAATATCTGGAGTTGGGGTCATGTATGGGGTGTTCAGGTAAGATTAGCACCTCTGGTGTGGGAGCTCAATGAACTCTTTTCAGGGCTGCTCATCCATCTTTGGTATCTACCTATCACCCAATTCTCACCTATGGCTCCGAGAAGCTGCAGTAGCCACACCCCAGGAAAATCATCTCAGCAGACGGGCTAAACCAGCTAAGGGTAACAGATAGGCCTCATACCTATCGGTGAATTAGGGAGATGTCTACCCAAGCATGTGATGACTTTCCCCAGTGGAATGGATGGTTGAGAAGAACTTGTTCCAATGACCGTAAAGGCCGCTGAAGCAGGTGCTATGGAGTGCTTAGAGCTGGGTCAGACACTGAAGATGCCAAGGTCATCCTGGGCCATCACCAGTCATCCTGACTTTGTCTTTCCACTGGACTTTGCTGACTCTGGAAGAGAATGAGGTTGATGACTTTGTGCAATCCCTGATCACTCAGATCCAATTCACACCGTGAGTGAAGATATTATGTCACTGATCCTCTTTGAAAACAAAGGCAAAACAACAACATAGATAGAGTTTTCTGAGGTGTTTCCTTTTAAAAATACAAGCTCGAAATTCCAGTAGGGAGCTTTATAAAATAGTGCAGCTGACTTAAGTTCTTGTTTCAGGCTTCTTTAGATGAACTGCCATATTCTTTATTATGAATGTAGCCATTTTTTGGCAAAGCTGGACTGACTGCTTCCACGCAGGCATAGATCTCTAAAAATCCTAGGGTTTGAATTTCTTCCCAGACAAGAAGAGACGGCATGAAGAAGAGAGGATCGCATGATCCTCTGCTGGTTAATATGTATTTGAATCATTGCTGAGGGAGGAAGTTTTAGTACTAGAACGATGAACACATCTTTGAAATGGAAGTCGAGAAATCTGCTGTCATCCACTACAGTGTGTAATTCTGTTTCATTGTGTCTAGCTAGGCAACTAATATTCAGCTAGCTGGGGCAATGGATAGAGTACTTGAGCTGGGCTCAGTACGATATGAATTCAAATCCAACCTTAGATATTTTTTGTGATTTATATCAATTCTGCCTACCTCAGTTTCCTTATTGCATAATGGGGATAATAATAATACCTACTCCTCAGGGTTGCTGTGAGGATTGAGATAATGTTTATAAAATGCTCTGCAAACCTTAAAACATTATATAAATGGTGGCTATTGTCATCATTCTAAGGAGATTAGGACGTAAATTGTTGGTTACATTAGGTATACACAAACATGTTTGTGCAGTCTTTCTGGGTCGAATATCAGTATGTCCTGAAAGAGACGGAATTATTGTTTAGATAGGTTGCTTTGCAAGGCAAACTCTAATCATTTAGGATAATAATTATCCTTTTAAACCAATATTTCTGAAACTGATTGTACCCTGATTATAGAAAGTAAGGATTTCATTAAAGTGATTTGGTTTTTTTTAAATGGTCCCCAGTTGATTAAACAAATTAAGTCTTCTCTTGTTGATTAATCTTTGAGGCTAATAGTCTCTTTAGACTGTTTATAATTATTTCTTTGGGTATTCAGAGAAAATGTTTCTGACAAAACTGAATAAAAACAACTTACTTTAAATTGGTTGTGGCTTTTGTTCCTTCTTGAAATTTTATGCCTTGATTAAGCACTATCACTAGTGAATTTAACCTTCTCTGGTACTTCATTCTTTCCTCTATAATTTCTCCTAGTCTTTATACCTAAAATAGCAAGCTATAAATTATTTTTCATGTTCCTAAAAGTTGGCTGTATGAAAAAAGTTATTCAGAAAGAATGGACAAATATTCTACTGTGAGTCCCATGGTCTTTTGTATGGACTAAGAATTTAGAATGAATGAACTCACTATTTCACTGAGAGAGAAAGAGAGAGAGAGAGAGAGAGAGAGAGAGAGAGAGAGGGTGGGAGGAGAGGTAGGGGAGCTGGACCTGTTAATTTCTTCTATGTGGGAAACACCCAGCATGGAAACACTCTCCATGTGTAGATCAGCAACTTGTCTGTAACTAAGAGTCTTAAGAAATTACCCTGAGACCCTAAAAAGTCCAATGACTTTCTTCCCATGGTCACAGTTACCGTGTGTCAAAGGCAAGATTCACAGCTAGATCTTCCTGACTCTCTACCTTGCCATGCTGTTTCTCCAACATAAAATAATGATTCATAAAGTCGTCTCCAGAGAAATTCAAGGAATTAAGCTAAGAGTTGTTTTCCTCCATTCCCTCTTTTTTTTTTATGATTCTACAATGTTAATAAACAAATATTTATTAAGCACTTATGATGTTCTAGGCACTGTAGTAAAGGGTCTCTACCCTCAAAAAGTTAACATCCTAATGAGGGAGACAAAATGAAAACATCTATGTACATACAGATACATACAGGTCAAATAGGAGATAATTTCAGAAGAAAGGTACGAGTGATGGGGGAGACCAAGAAAGACCTTTTGGTGAAGGTGGGATTTCAGCTGATTCTTGAAGCAGTCCAGAGAGAAGGTTGAGGCAAGGAGTATTTTGTACTATTTATTTTTTTTTAGTGAGTCTAAATGAAAATTATAAAGCCAATTCTGCTCACACTTCACAGAGCTCAGTGTTAATCAGACCACCTATTCTGAGTCTTGACTTAGACTGAATGATTAAAGGGTTCCCTAGATATAATGCTAGATTTTGAAAACAGTATTTTTAAAAGGTAGATGCCAGCAACTTTCATGAATTTTAAGCGTGGTCTAGAAAAGTACTTACAATTCAAGGACTATGGGAATCTTTAACCAAAAAATGAATTCTGGTCTCAAGCAAGAGAAAGCATTTTTTTGCTTTTGTGCCTGAGAGATAGATGTATTACTAAAAAAAAAAAAAAAAAAGAGTGGGCAGGCAAGAAGCTAACACGGACGTTGAGTAGAAAACAGGCAGGGGGCTAAGAAAGAGGAATAACTATAGTTATATGGACAGAAGGTTGCATTGGGAGTTGGGTCTCCTCTACCCCCTTGTGAACATTATTTAACCAGCTTTCAGAAATATGAGTTTACACTAAAAACTGTGTGGTTTTTAGTGCTGGCAATTCTGGCCTAACTTGTATCTAATATTTTATCCACAGGAGCATAGTAGGAAAAATCTCAAAGAAGAAGAATAGAAATCCCTTGCTAAAATATTTTGTTTTTGTGTGTGTTTGTCACCTGATCTGCAGATAACTCTTCTGTCATTAAGGTATCTCTGAAACAAAACAACAAAGCCTTGGCCGTTGCCCTCAATTCTGAGAAGGTTCTCAGTCAGAAGCTTATAGAAGACAGGAAGCTTCTGATGAAAGAAATTGAGATGGGGATGTTTAAGAATGCCAGGCTCCGGAGAACCATCTCTTATACGGTAGGAAAGTGAGAAGTCTCTCCCCTTATGTTTTGTTTGATTCCTGGGACTTGAGCAATTTATAATACTGGGGCATCCAATTTTTCTATTTAGAAAATAATAAGTAGGGAGTAGAGTAGGACTATTAGAGGGTCAGTCTTAGCAACAGGAAGACCTGTGTTCAAGACTTTACCTATGGATAAATCAATGCCTCAGTGCCCTAGTCAATGTCTTTAAGAATATATACATCTATGGGGCCGCTAGGTGGCGCAGTGAATAGAGGACCAGCTCTGGAGTCAGGAGGACCTGAGTTCAAATCCAGCCTCAGACACCTAACACAAAAAAACTAGCCTTGTGACCTTGGGCAAGTCACTTAACCCCAATTGCCCTCCAAAAAAAAAGCCAAAAAGAAAAAAAGGAATATATACATCTATCTATATACTATCTAGATCTATATGTGTCTATATGTATGTATATACATACATATATGCATATATATGTACATATAGTTATATACATATACACAAGAGTATATATCTACATATACAACACATATTGTATATAAACTTATTTACATATGCAAATATATATGTTAATATATGTGTGTACACACTAACAAAACCTTTCTGCATGTGCATGTGCCATATACACATGTGTGTGCACGTGATTTTGAGACCTGGTCTCCCTATCTGACATAGGCTACAAATATGGGAGTCACTTACAACCCTGATCCCAGTGCTGATGGCCTAGAAGCTTTGACCTACTCCTTTTTCAATTTGGGCCAGTTTTCTCTTTCTAAGGAATCCTGGTGGCCCCAAATTGGAGCCAAATTGCCTGTAGACACAGCCCTCTCCACCTCCCCAGTAGCAGAGATTGCAAAAGTGACCAATCTCCTTGCTTCTCTCCCCCACTGCCCCTAGGCTCTAGAAGACTAAAAATTATAGAGGGGTTTGTCCTAGAGAAGAGGAGTTTTCTACATCAATGAAATCCCAGGTCTACACCAAACTTCTGCTCCTATTCAAGCCCCTGCCTTCTATGCCTTCATATCCATATGGCAAATTAAGGTTTAAAACTTTGATTTTGATTATGTGATTGGGATCACTCATGTCATGGATTTGTTTCTTCTTTTGGTTAAATTCACCAGAAGAATTCATATGATAAATAACTATCTAGAAAGATTTTTCTAGGTACAACATGTTGAGAACTATACAAAGTATGATTATTTCCCAGCTAGTTCACTGAGTACCCATTGCATACCAGGTGTTGCCGGGATAGAGACATGAGCGTTGGCTTTGGAGTCAAAGAACCAGGAAAAAACACAGGGCTTGTTGTAAATTTAAGTAATTTATTGCAATGCTGGGTCAATTTCAGAATCTTATAGAACAGTGGTTCTCAACCTTCCCAATGCCACAACCCTTTAATACTTATATGTGGGTGTATCTACATGTGGGTGGACCACCTGGAGACACATAGAGGAACAGTGTCTCAGTTCCTAAGATCATCGGAAATATATGTTTTCCGATGGTCTTAGGCGACCCCTGTGATCCCTGCGAAAGGGTTGTTTGACCCCCAAAGGGGTCGCGACCCACAGGTTGAGAACCACTGTTATAGAAGGATATGTTCAGCTGTAAGGACATCATCTCTTCTGGCTCAGCAGCCAGTCAGGAAAACTCTTTGTCAACTGCCATTTTGGAAACTGAACCCTCCAGGCTTCTATGTGGTCTCCAGGAATGGCACTGAGCATGCTTCATGGGGGGAAGGGGAAAGAAGACCCTGGCTACATAAGGATTAAGAGCTTTGGTCTCTAAGATCTGAACCTATGGCATTTGCTATCTTGACCTGGTCCATTGTTGACTCAGCTTTCTTGATAAGCCATGTAGTATATTTGCAGTTAACGTTAAAAAAAAATTATCACCGTTTGTTTTTCAATGGGATTAATTCCTTTTTTTTTACTTTTTAAGCAGATTGAGGTCCTCAGAGAACTGGAAGCTTGTATAAGTGCTAAACTCCTGTGTGCAATTAGAGAGAGCGATCCCTTTACAGTAAGTGCCTGTTGTCTGAGCATCACCCAAAGGAACTGTGCTTGGAAGTCCATTACTTGTATGTAATATCCTCTAGTGCTGGGAGTGGGGAATCTGCAGCCTTCAGGCCACATGTGGCCTGAAGGCCATAGGTTCCCCACACCTGCTCTAGTGTATGTATGATGCTCGGCTATATGGAGCATTAGATTGTACTGTGGGCCAGAGCAAGTCTATTTCTTCAGAGGATACAGGGCCTCTCTGTACTATAATATAGAAAACCAATTGCATTTGTCTTATCCTTGCCTATTCTCATCTTGCCCTCTTTTGCCTCAGGGCTTTTGGTTATAATATCCCCACACTTGACATGGCCCTCTTCCTTTACCTGCCCAACTCCTTTCTTTGAAGGGTCTCCCCCTCCTTTTTTTTTTCAAGGCCCAACTCAGTTGTTCTCTTCTTCATGTAGCCTTCCCTGATTCATAGGGTCATAACTTTTTTTTTTGGAGGGGCAATTGGGGTTAAGTGACTTGCCCAAGGTCACATGGCTAGTGTTGTGTCTGAGTCCGGAATTGAACTCAGGTCCTCCTGACTCCAGGGCTGGTGCTCTATTCACTGTGCCACCTAGCCGCCCCATGGTCATAAATTTAGAACCAGACAGGACCTTAAAGGCTATCTAACTTAATCCCTTCATTTTATGGATGAGGATCTGAGTCCCAGAGAGGCTGTCACTTGCAGTGATACGACCTATTTTGCCTGTCACCCGTGGTTCAGAGAAAGGATGGGTAGGATTCCACTGATTAAAATTTTATAGGGAGAGTTAGCCCAGGAAGAATGGAAAAATCTCAAGAATGAAATTCTGAAGATGCAAAAAGAAACAGTTCCAAGGAGACTTGTTGCATTGAATCATTGAAGAAAGCTAATGGAATCTCAAGCTGCATGAAAAGAGGTATGCCCTCCAGAAATAAGAAAGTGATACCTTCATTGTACTCTGCTCTCCTCAGTCCACATTTGGAATAGGATGTTCATTTCTTTTTTTTTTTTATTAATCCCTTGAGT
Source organism: Pseudochirops cupreus (assembly GCA_028627135.1). Classification (NCBI taxonomy): domain Eukaryota; kingdom Metazoa; phylum Chordata; class Mammalia; order Diprotodontia; family Pseudocheiridae; genus Pseudochirops; species Pseudochirops cupreus. Next base: position 65,986,931 of record CM053580.1, on the reverse strand, counting down.
TTCAAATTTATCAATTCAAATTATCAATCCCTTGAGTTTCAAATTTTCTCCCCTCCCTCACCACCCCCTCCCCATGGCAGCATGCAATCAAGTATAGGATCTGCAAATACTTTCACATTGGACATTAGTCTGGTTGTATAGAAGGGCCATAATCAATAAAGTG
>CM053580.1:65908180-65986268 GCA_028627135.1 Pseudochirops cupreus | reverse complement strand
TAACTGAAATTTGTAACTTAAATGAGAATTTTAACTCAGGAGAGTGTTCTGCTGATCTCCAACATCCTCTTCTTATCTCTGTATCACTTGGGCCTTTTATTTTCTTTGTTTAAATTGGCTTCTATTCCTTCTAACAGATTTCAGAGGATATCAGTATGGAAAATTTGTTCACTGATGACAATGAAGACAAGCACAGGACCAGCTCACCACATGGGTAGGTATAATGGCCTTTTCTCTATTTTTGCCTACTTTGGTTTCTCTATAGCATTTTACTCTTCTCATTGAAAGTCTCTCTACCTTTGGGTTTTGTAACATTGTCCTGTCCTAATTCTCTTCCTACCTCATAGACCATTCTTCTTCAGTCTCCTTCTCTGGCTCTGCTTTTCTCTCCTTTATAACCAAATGTATGCATATCCTGAGACCCAGTCTCTAGTTCACTATCCCACTTATTCTAGGCTCTCTGTACCTTTAGGGTGTCTTTGTAGTTCTACATAGTTTACTCCCAGATCTATCCATCCAGATCTGATCTCTCCTCATGGATCCATTTCACCTGTCTAGCTGTTTGCTGGACATCTTCTCCTATGTGATCTATTGTTACAACAATTTCAACCTGCCTAAACCACCTCCATCATCTTCCCCCCTCCCCCGTCCCTAACCTGGCCTCTTTTCTAGACTTCCTTATTTTTATTGATGGTACCATCATTATCCCACTTACTCACATTCAAACTTTAGAGCAATCATTAGTTTCTCTTTTCTCCTCTGCTTCTGTGTTCTCTTAGTCAAGGTAACTTACTGCTCTTTCCTTAACAGCTTGCTTCCGTCTCTTGTCTAGTCCCACTATCCTCACCCTGCCATTATCCCTTATCACCATTGGCATCATCTACTGCAATAGCAAAACTAGTCTTCCTGATCCTAATCCCTGCCCCCTCCCTCAACCTTTTCTGTGTACTACTGTCAAATTAATTTTTGGAAAACATTTCTTTGTGCACAGAAATCTCCAATAGCTTCCTATAATACTCTTATTCAAGGCTTCTACAACCTAGTCCCTACCTAACTTCTCAACCTACTCTCCCAAATAAAACTTACATCCCAGTCAAATGGGTGTATTTATTTTTCTTTATGTACTTTTCCCACCCCTTCTCTCCTAGAGTCTTTGTTGATACCATACTTTTGCCTGCAATGCACTCCCCTCCTTCATGTTCCCCTAAGCCTTTTTCTTCTCCAAGGCCTAGCTAAAATTCTACATCCTTGATCATTTTTCTGGCCCATGATGATCTCTCTCTTCTCTTAATTTCCATATAGCTTATTTATAGTGTACATTTAGACCTTGGCATATGCTCCTTTGAAGCACATATTTCACCCTTCTGTTGAGATTATGAAGCCTTTAAATGTAGAAGCCATATATTATGCTGCTTTGCGGATCCCCCCTCCCCCCTTCAAAAAAAAACCCCCTGCAGTTTTCTCTGCATACTTAGGTGTTCAGTAAGTGTTAGGTGTGGTGGTTTTGCAACCTTCTGCAACAGAATTTAGAGTTTCTAAGCTGCTGATTAGGATCGTTCAGCTATGGATCCCTTTCTTTGATGCTATCCAAGTGAGTTTGTTACTGGGAAAACCAGAAGGCTCTGTCATACTCTTTCATTAGTAAGACTGTTGTATACTTTTCTATTTGGCAATTAGGGATACAAGTAGAAAATGATACACATCAAATTGTCCAACTTACCCTTGTCTGTTTTTCAGGGGTATGCTAGAACCAGCTTAAACCAGCTAGTGAGAGCCAGTTACATTTTTGGTGAGAGCATTTACACCTCAGAAATTGGCAAACACTATAAATCAGGGCTTGATTTATTATTTTGTTGATTGTCTGAACTAAGAAAATAGTGGAGAAAATATTACTAATTCAGACTACATTTAAAAGTGTCTTGTGACTATATAGAAATACAAATGTGTGTGTGTAACATATGTATTATATGTAATATATATATATGTGTGTATGTATATATATATTACATATATGTAATTTTTTTTCAGAGAACCAGTTGTTAAACATTCACCAGCACACTCCTACTTATTATACAATTTGGGTCGTGATTTACTAGGTGTTTTTTGAAGTAAATAATCTGTTTTCTTAATATTCAAAGCAATATAGGATAGTTTACTCCACTTAACCTTAAAATAGTAACTCAAAAAAACTCAAATGCTGAGATTTGAAAAGGCAGTAGCTTGTGAGGATTTTGTGTTCTCTCACTATATCTAGAATATCTTGTTCTTTTGCTAATTGAATTCCAGTCAATGACCTATTCCAAAACTTGGTTTCTATTCAACAGTGATAGAGAAATCAAGTCAGGTATTTATTTCTCTGCCCACTTCCAGAACCATTGCAGAATGGTGTTTGTCATATTTAAAATTATGATCCTGAATGTCTGGCAAAATCTCTTTTTCTTATTTCAGGTCCACCAAGTCATCACTGCCGGATCCAACTGCTGATGTGGAAAACGGGAAACAGCCAGGTGTTACCCTCAAAGATCTCTTCCTTCAACAGACAAAAAGCCCCCAAACATATCACTTGGGGTTGGAGGAACCTTCAGATTCTGGGAGGTTGAGTGAATTGAAAAAAAAAAATAAGCATCTTTGTTGAACTCCAATGCATAATTTATTTCCTTTGTTCTTCTACTTTTCTTCCCTTAACATGCTTATAATAACCTGGGGTATGATATACATATGCCCGAAATACATAAGAACAGGCAACAAGATTATATAAATATCCCTTATAACTCTAAACTTATGAACCTATGATCCTATGTTGATTCATTTCCAAAAATTTTAAATACACCTATGTATTTGACACATGGAACAGAGTAAAGAAGAAGATGGTCTATTTGAACAATGGTTTCTTGAGAGACCTCCATTTGAGCTGGATAAGGACAGGACAACTAGCAGCAATTAGTGGATTGAAGAGAACCAAATCTCCATACTCCCAATGGTCAGTTCAACTCTGGAGTAGCCCCAGCATGAAGAGGGCACAATTCAGTCTGTTTGTAGTAAAGGATCTTATTGCCATGTGTATTGCAAAGATTACTAATTCCTATTGTTAAAATGACAGTCATGGAGCAGATAGCAGGACCAGTCTTGGCGTCAAGAAGTTGTATGTTCAAGTCTTGACTCTGGATCATCAGAGTATAGATTCAAAGCTAGAAGTAACCTCATCATGTCCAACTCCTTCATTATACAAATGAGGAAACTGAAAACTAGAATGGGAAGGAAACTCAGACATTATCTAGGCCAATCATTTCATTTTACAGATTAGGACACTGAGGTCTAAAGAGGTAAAGTGATTTACTCAAGGTTATGAAAGTAATATGGGCATCTAGGTGGTACAATGAATAGAATGCTGGGCCTGGAGTCAGGAAGACCCAAGTTAAAATACAGCCTGAGACACTTACTAGCTGTGTGACTCTGGGCAAGTCATTTAATTCTGCCTCAGTTTCCACATCTATAAAATGAACTGGAGAAGGAAATGGTAAATCACTATGCCAAGTAAACCTCAAATGAAGTCATGAAGAATCAGACATGACTAAAAAAAATGACCAAACAACAAAACAAATGTAGCTAATAAGAGACAGAGGCAAGATTTGGACCCAGGCCCTCTGACTCTTGAGCTAGAACTATGACGTACAGGCAAGTTACTGCTCTAGTCACAGAAGGTGTGTCAACAGTGGGAGTTTCTTATACTTAAGACATCAAAGATCCAGCCTCCTCTCCCCCCAAAGTACAATACATTTATGTTCAATATCTTAAAGGCTTTTGCTCTGTGAGAAAGGAGAATATACACTACTCTTCTGCAAGTTAATTATTTCAGTAAATGAAATGTGTTTTGTTTTTCTTTTTATAGAAAGTAAGCAGGGGCATGCCATAAGTATCATGGAATCTGAAGTGGCTGATGCTTTCTCTGTAAGGAAGGATCGCAAGACTGGGGAGCCTTGCTATGAAAACAAGTCACCATTTGGGGCAAATGTCACTCGGAGGAAGAAATGGGCCTCTTCCCCTTACCCGAACTGTCAGACTATAGCTGTCAACTTTGAGACAGATGTGTGCTCCAGTCATTTCTCCCGGTGGACCACTGGCCCTGGAAGTCCTGTGAGAGAAATGAATAGACAAGAAGCTTCCACCTTCTCCTGGCTCCCTGATCAGCACTGTGATTCCAAGAGCAATACCTCTCTATTAAAGGAGGCAATACATTCTGGGCAGCTGCCAGAGGAAATAATGGGTAATGAGAATAGGTCTTTAAGTACTGTTGAGCAGGGTAGATCAATCACAACCTCGACAGAGGACCAAAACAAAATCACCATTGGTGCTGACAAAGATGGTGCCTCACCTTTGAGATTTGTGAAGTGTGTTTTTACAGAACAGGAGGTCCTAGACAGAGTTGGAATACATCCTATTGAGCATTCAGACAATAATAGCAAAAGACAGTCCCAGAGTCTTATAACACTGAGCCCAGCGGCCCAGACATCAAGTAAATCAGAACTGACATCATCTGTGTTTCCAATGGAGATGGACTCTTTGGGAGAAAACTCAATCCCCACAAGCGGTGGACCTCCTGAGGACCAGCTTTACCAAATAAGTGACAGAATTAAAAAATGTAGGCAAACCTATTTGTGGAGTGAGGTATGTTCAGACAGCCAAGAAAAGATAGCAACCCCTCCCTCTGAAAAGAGAAGGAAAACATTTTCAGAAAAACCAATTGAGGTGAAGAACAAAAGTCCAAATTGTGATTCTACTTGTAAGTCTTTGTGTGGGAGGTCTGGTGTGAAACAATTATCTCAAAAGAATAAGGTCACTGATAAACAGATGTTCTCAAATGAGATAAATAAGGAAATAAAACAGATAAGAAACAGGATGTCTACTGATTTACTCAAGGCTCCTAGCAGAGTAAATGACTACAAAGAAAAAAGCAGAAAAAAGTCAGAAAGAATAGTGATAAATATGGACCAGAAGATCCCAAATACAAATAATCAGGCTCCCCAGTGTTTACCTTGTGTGAGAACACTTGGTGTGGAAATGGCTGACAGGCCTTTGAAAAGGGAAGTAAGCAAGAGGGCTCATGATAATAAAGATTGTGACTCCAGAGAGGAAAACATGATTCCATTGGAATGCAACGTGAAGCATGATTCCCAAATGCACAAAACTAAAGGAAAACAAGTAAAACAGAGTAAGAGTCATCCAAGGAAAACATGCTCACTGAAGGGTAAAATGGAAGCTTATAACTTGGACAGTAAACAAAGCAGTACAGGGGATTCACCGAGCAGAAAGAAGCAAAGCCTGAAAAGCCATGTAGGCAACTCTAAAATTCCTACACTGGCTTCTAGTTCTGTGGAACCAGGCTTAAATAACATGTGCCATGCTTCTGCTAAGAGTATGAAGGACATCCAAAATAATGGGAATAAAAAACAGACTCCATCAACAATTCAGGTCAATGAAACCAGGAATGTGTCACCATCAATGACTAAAGCAAAGCAAAAGATTGAAAATGTTCTTTCAGTCAAAGACCAATCTGATTTTGAAAAGAAAGTTGTTTCTGGGATTGTTTCAGGAGGACATAAATCCACAGAAGTTGGCCAAGTGATGCAGAATGAAATACATAATAGTCTTTCTAAACCAGAGAGAAACTTCTCCCAGAGAGCCATCAAAAAATTGATCCCAAATAGTCCTAGGTCTTTGGAACCCTCCTATGTGATCTTGTCCCCAGAGCAACCTGTTAGGACTTCTCTAGCTTTCCAAGTTCAGGAATCTTATCTGGTAAATTGCAGAGTTTCAACAACCCCTTCTGCTGGGCTAGAAAGTTGCCAAATCACCAAAGAAAGGACCTCCCCTGTTAGCCCAAAAGATAGTTCGAGAGTGGCAGTTCATCCTCGAGGCTCTTCTCCAAGTAAAAACACTCCAAAGAAAGGTAAGAAATGAGACCAGGTGGCCTTGGACAAATCTTTTTTGCCACCCTGTAGCCTCCTTGACAATCTTTTTCTCACAAAATAACCCAACAGCTCAAAGCATCACATTTGAAGACTTACCAGTTGGATTGAAACCAGGGTTTTGCCCTGATACACCATCCACCCACTTAGCAAACTTCTTGCCCTCTGGCATCTGGACTTGCTATTCTGAACTTGGTTTTGCCAAGGACCTATACTCAGTCCTTTACTTTATAGCAGCTTCCTGCACTATAGGCCACACTCTTTCTGGATAGCCTCTTCTCTTGATTTTTCATGACAAATCTACCTCTTGGTTCTCTTCCTACCTATCTGATTGCTCTTCTCTGTCATTGGTTCTTCATCTTCTTCCTACCCTTTAAGCATAGATGGCTCCTCTATCCCCTAATCTTAAACTTTCTCTTCTTTTCTCTATGAAGAAGAGATTGAAGATGAAGGAGTGTAGATGGTTAAACTCCTCAGATGAGACGGGGTTCAAGTACATGAGTAGAGGAGTTAGCTGTGGCAGAGAGATGGGTCCCTTTTCTTCTGATAAGGGCACAAAGGAGGAGAGGAGATAGGTAATGAAGTTTTGGGGTGTGGAGTAGGGAAACTGAAAAATAACACAAGGCATTTGAAGGATGGACAGGGTTTGGAGCTCCAGGTAACCTTGACTCATGGGTGAGTTCCTGCTGTACCACAACCCCACTCAGCAACCTCTATCCATCTCATCCCCTTCCATCAGTTGGGTTTTTATGATCTTTCTCAAGTTGGCTCTTGTTTTTATTTCTACATTGTACTTAGCATCATCTCTTGTTCTCCATGAATATCTGTTGAAACGAATCACTCAGACCATGTGGATCTTGCCTCCCCAGAACTCCTGTGTCCCATTTTATCCACACCACACAATTTAGATAGAATACTATCTATTCTTTAAAAAGTTGTGTGCATTTATTTTATCTTATATTTATATATGTGTATGTGTGTATCTAATTCCCCCTGCAAGGTTGCAAACTCCATCAGTACAAAGACTGTCTTAAATTTTTTGCTGTCTGCTACAGTAACTAGCATGATACTTCAACACGTGCACACACAATGGGGGAATCAACAAATTGGTTTCACCGAATTCCAATTTTTTTCCTTTGTAGAGTCCATAATTAACAACTTATTTTCACTTGTTTTGGAAACTTTAGTTAGTGACTCATAGGTTATATGTGTTCTTTGCATGCACCCAGAAAGCCATGAGTCACATAACCTGGAAAACACCAGATTTTCTTCCCCTTTTCCTACATCAAAATATCTGAGAGATTCTCAAACCACGTTGAGACGTTCAGTGAGAAGAAAAGAAAACATCGTTAGCTATCAAGAACCAAAACTCAATTGGTAAGTAATATTTTTGTCATTATTTCCTCCCCTAATTGGCGTTTGTTTGTGTTACGATGCCTGAACTTTTGTTAGACATCCTTATTTTGGAAGCTTCTGGTGTTGTCATACTTTGAACATACCAACTTTTCCCACTGTATATCCCTTTTCGTATCTGTCCAGATTTTCCAAATCCTTTTGAGATGTTGCCATCTCAGAAATAACTGTATCTTATTTCTGCTGTTCTATTGCATGGTATTCCCTCTGGGATTGGCTTCTTTCCTCCACACTGTTGCCTTAAGTCAGATTTTTCACTGTTAAGTCTTCATGGTGATGTTTCTGTTGCCTTCTAAGAAGTAAAGGCAGGGGCAGCTAGGTGGCACAGTGGATAGAGCACTAGCCCTGGAGTGAGGAGGACATGAATTCAAAGATAGCTTCAGACACTTACTAGTTGTGTGACTCTGGGCAAGTCACTTAACCCTCTTTGCCTAAAAAAAAAAGGAAGTAAATGCAACTTTCTTAGTAAGATAGTGTGTTACAAATAGGACCACTTGTGTATCACTTTTCAGTGTGTCTGAATAATTTCCCATAATAGTGCTTCATGGGAAGCACGTGGATAGCCTCTGAACTGGGACCATCTGGTGTATTTGTGCTGTGCTAGTTCAACCTGGTTCTTGAAAATCTACTGTTAAATTTTTTTTGGGAACATTTTCATCTTGGAAATGGGTCAACACTATAAATCAGAGTTTGATGTATATTGTTTGGTGATTGTTTAGATTTGATAAAGTGATGGAGAAAATGTTAATAATTTAGCTTAATTTTTTTGAGAGAAAAGTTGGTTATGAAAACATTTAACAGCATACCCGTATGTGATTTTACTCACGTCTTTTAACCTCTTAATACTCTAAGCAACTCTCTTAATGCTTTAAATTGAGGAACAGTTGTGATTTGCATTAAGAGATTTTTCTCACTGGGTACTACCTATATGTCACTGAAATCATAGATCCACACCAAGATATTTCACAGTGTCTTAGAAAAGAGATCTGGAAGGAACCGTAGAAATCATCTAATCCAGCCTTCTTACTTCTCAGACAAAGAAACTAAGATGCAGAAAGCTAAAGTTATTGCCCATGGCAACATAGCTAGTAAGTAGCAGATGCAGGATTTGACCCCAGATCTAGTACTCTTTCTATCACACCAAGCTACCAAAAAGCTTGCCACTTCTGCAAAATTTCTGAACTTCAGCAAATGATTTGAGGTGAGTTTTTAGGTTTAGGTTGAAATCTAGGGTAGGGCTCTATAAATGAATTATTAAATAAAGGTCAATAGGAACAGGGAATGTGCTATAATCACTCAGAAATGAACTCCCTGTCCACAAAATCCTAATGGGTCAGGACTTTTTAGAAGTCATTTACAACTTTCTGCATTAAAATAACTTTCTGCAGGGCAAAGGAGAAGAAAAATGATGCTCTTTTTCCTGTTCTACAGCAAATTGAGATGTGGAGACCCATTCACAGATACACGGGTTCTTCATTCTCCAATAAACAGAAGAAAGCGAATAATGAAAAATAGTAAAAGGCACCAAATAAAGGAAGAGCTATGAGTCTCACAAAATTTGGTTTAAAAGGTTTTAATTTATTTAAAAAGTTCTTTTGACACATAACAGATTTTGAGCCTGTGGTATTTTGAAGGTTTGATGGAACCCTGTGGCTTATTTCTTCACTTTGCCCTTTTTAAAAATATATATATATATTAAAGCTAAAGTTTAAAATAAAGACAAATCTTTCAATTCACAATTTTATATGAAACGGTTTAATTTTTTTGTTGTTTGTGTGAAGCTTTTTTTAGATATGGATGAAATAAGGACATCACACATATGTAAACATATAAAAAGATTCAGAGAATAGTTTCTAAAAATAGTTATATTAGGGAAAACTTACACTTTATTGCTATCAATAGATTTAACTTAACTAAACTTTCTCACTAAATTTTACAAAGTTTACATAAAATTTCCAAACAATCCCCGAGTCATGGAAGTCATATTCATTCTAAAGGAGAGACGGCCCCCAACTCCAAAAGCATCCCAATAGAATGTAAGTCCTTTGAAGATAGGGTCTCTCACTTATTTATATTTGTATCCCTAGAACCCAAGATGGTGTCTATAACACTGTAGGTGCTTAATAAATGCTTGCCGATTGATTGGGATCTTGCACAGCCATCTTTTTACCTGTCCCTACTATCACCCAGATGGCACCCAGAAAGTCTGATTTTCCATTCCCTGTGTCTCCTGCTAGGTCAACAGTTTTGATGTCTTTATTAGGGAATATTTGCACAGCAGGTTTTGTTTTTTTAAGACTGAAAGAATAATTTAAAAGGATATAATCTATGAATTTATAAGTTGCTGAACAAGTGAATGAGTGAATGGCAAAGCATTTATTAAGCTCTTACTATGTGCAAACCACTGTAATAAATTCCCTGTCCACAAAATCCTACTGAATCAGGACTTTTTAAAAGTCCTTTACAACTTTCTGCATTAAAATAACTTTCTGTGGGGCAAAGGAGAAGAAAAATTATGCTCTTTTTCCTACAAAAGCAAAGGACAGTTTCTGCCCTCCAGTTTATATTTTAAGAGGGGGAAGACAGTGCATATAGGGGAGAGGTGGACAGGGAAAGAAGGATACTCTGTTTCTGAAAGTTACTGTGATGGCTTGTAGGGGCCATTAGGAATTATATTGACATAACCCATCCAGGTACAATGGTACAGTTGATTTAATCATGCAGGTGGGGGGGTGTGATTTGTCAAGGGCTAAGGTGGCAAAATGTCAGTGGTGCTACAAAGGATAGGAGGATGAAGTGAAGCATGACTAGGGCTTTTGATAGGAGAGATAGATAAAGAAATTGTATTAGTACTTACTACATGCTGGGCATTGTGCTCATTGCTGAAGACACAAATGCAAGCAGCCCCCAAGAAGCTTATATTCTAATGAAGACAATATGTAAAGGAAGCTAGAAGGGAGGTGGAGGAATGGAATGATGTATATGGTAGCACAGTTTGTGACTGATGCCTGGAAAATCCGGCGAAAGTCTGATTTTCAGCAAGGGGAGGTGAAAACTCCCGTATCAGCACCTACGGTGGTTCCAGGAGACAGTGGTCCAGGAGAGGCATTCACCAACCTGGAGAACAATACTAAATACTGTTTTTTAATAATACTAAATACTGTTTTTTAAAAAAAGTTTTTTTTTTAAAAGAAATCAGTAAGATGTAGAATTTGTACTTAGGGCAATTGCCATAAAAAAAAGAACTTTAAAAAGTTCTTAAAAGGAATCAAGCAACATTTATCTAGCACCTCAGGCTCTATGCTAAGCACTGTATAAATCACTTCGTCAACAGTTCAGTTAAATGATACATTCCCCAAAATTTCTATAATATTTTCTGATTTAAAGGCAGCTGTTGTTGAGCAGACATTGGGATAAACTTCTCTATCAACAAGCTTTTAAAATGTTGCTTTATTGATTTCTAGCCAAGGATGGACAGCTGGTATGGTATAGTAGAAAGAACACTAGATTAACAGGAGATTTAGGATCTAATCTTACCTCTGCTACCAACTAGTCATGTCTTCAGGGAAATCAGCTTTTTATGTCTGTTTCTTTATCAATAAAATTAGGGATAAGCTGTCCTATCTACTACTGAAGGCTCTTGTGGAAATCAAAAGAGAACATAAATATGAAAATCATTTTGAAGAACATAAAGTATCATTCCATTATAGCTGTGGGAGAGATACAATAACAGTTTGGCAAGCTAGGTGGCATAGTGAATAGAGTGCCTGGTCTGGAGTCAGAAAGACTCATCTTCCTGAGTTCAAATCCAGTCTCAGACACTTACTAGCTGTGTGACCCTGGCCCAGTCACTTAACCCTGTTTGCCTCAGTTTCCTCATCTATAAAATGAGCTGAAGAAGGAACTGGTAAACCATTCCAGTATCTGTGCCAAGAAGACCCCAAATGGGGTCACAAAGATTTGGACATGACTGAACAATAACAACAAAGTATAGTTTCATAAAAGTATAGTTTCATAAAAGTTCAAGTTCGAGTGAAATAAAAGTATGGGAAAATATGTTAAAAATCATCTTGGAACTGACAAGACAATTTGAGACTGGTGAAAATATTATAGAAATTTTGGGGAATGTATCATTTAACTGAACTGTTGACGAAGTGATTTATACAGTGCTTAGCATAGAGCCTGAGGTGCTAGATAAATGTTGCTTGATTCCTTTTAAGAACTTTTTAAAGTTCTTTTTTTATGGCAATTGCCCTAAGTACAAATTCTACATCTTCCTGATTTCTTTAAAAAAAAAACAAACTTTTTTTAAAAAACAGGTGGATGGGATCATAGGGATCATCCATTTTGAGATAAGGAACTTGAGGTCTAGGGAAGAGAGACTGGGCCCACAGTCTAAGAAGTAATAAAATGCAGAGCCAGATTCAGGCCCACATCCTCTGACTCTATCTAGACATCTCTCCACTGCACTGTTTCTAACACATTACCTTTTTGGGTGACTCAGGGTCATCTCTATGAATATCTGTTACACTGTGCAATATCTAACACACTGATGACCTTAGAGATCATTAGAATATATAGGTCTAGGGGTGACTAGGTGGCACAGTGAATAAAGCACCAGCCCTGGAGTCAGGAGCACCTGAGTTCAAATCCGGTCTCAGACATTTGACATACTTACCAGCCGTGTGACTTTGGGCAAGTCACTCAACCCCAGTTGCCTTCCAAAATCCAAAACAAGCAAACAAAAAATGCTTGCTTCAGTTAATGATTCTGCTGCCACCTTATATAAGCATCAAAGCTTCTCCCATCATGTCCCCTTTGTTTTTTTCGGTCAATATATTTTTTTTTCCAATTTATTTATTTTTAGTTTTCAACATTCATTTCCACCAGATTTTGAGTTACCAATTTTTCTCCCCACCTTTCCTCTACCCTACCCCAAAACAGCAAGCCTACTGAATACCCCTTCCCCCAATCTGCCCTCCCTTCTATCATTCCCCCTCTTATCCCCTTCCCCCATATTTTCCTGTAGGGTAAGATACCCAGTTGAGTGTTTATGTTATTCCCTACTTAAGCCAAATTCAATGAGAGTAAGGTTGTCCCATTCCCTTTCACCTTCCTGCTCTTCCCCTCCATTGTAACAGTTTTCTTTTGAATTTTATATAATTTACCCTAATATATCTCTTCCTTTCTCCTCCCAATAAATTCCTCTTTCACCTCTTAATTTTTTTAGATATCATCCCTTCTTTTCAACTCATCCCGTACCCTCTATATATACATATGCCCATACCCACATCATGTATTTATATACATACATAATATATGTATATGTGTGTGTGTGTATATATATGTATATGTATATATATATATATATACACACTATACCACATGAGTAAACTGAATTTTATATAGGGTTCTAAATCCTCCTATAATCTCATTACTTTTACTATAAGTAAAATACATGGGCTTTGCGACAGCTGTTTTCCTCAATGGTTTTTTTTCTTCATTTCAAAGCTATGTTCTAGTTGGCTCAAGCTGCTAGATGCTTGGTTTCTAAATAAATGAATTATCACTCTAAAAATATTTACCTTAGACTTCTAAAGCAAAGTAATTAATTAGATGCATGTTTATGTTCACGTTTCATAGTGATCATTTATTTGAGGTTAGGTCTTCTTAGTTTATGAGATTTGTCACTGCCTACATAATAGAATATACAGGAGCTTCCAAGTTCACACAAATTTTATATGCACTCTTCTGAACAAAGGGAAGAAATTAAATAGAGGCAGATTTAATCTTTATGTAGGGCCAACCATCTTGATGAGAGCCATCCCAAAATAAAACGGGTTGCTTTGGGAGGTTGAGGGTTTCCCCTTTATAGAAGACCTTCAGAAAGTGTCAGGAATATTACAAGTCAAGAAGGATGGAAAAGTGAATCCTGCTTAGGCAGTTGTTGGAGTAGATTGCCCTTAAGACTCTTCCTTATTCAGGCTCTACAAAAATCAGGTGGTGGTGCTAAATGATGGCTGAGATTCCTCCTAGCTCCAATCATCTGTGACCTGTGACCCCAAATCACCAAAGACAGTAAACATGGCATGGCTTCTTATGTTGGCAAAATGGAGTCTCTTTTGGAAAAGCCATCAATGAGACCCTTATTTGTGACCTTCCTGACAGTTTCCTGTATTAGAGTCCCAATCACAGGGTTTTTATAGTATAAGTGTACCTATTAGTATAAATAATTCAGCTGTATGTTTGGAGTTAGATACACACATGTCTTTGAACCTAATTTAATACTAAATTTAGTCATTTCAGTCTCATCCCACCCCTCTTTCTTGGCTGTGAAATGAAAACAGCCCAGGGAAGAGCCAGGACTCATAGGCTTCCTTGGCTGATGGGCAAAAGATTAGGGAAAACAACTTGATTGAGGTATTCTCAGCATGATGACTTTTATGTCAAACACAGTTTTCAACAATTGCATTCCTGGGACTCTTTAAGACTCAGAATAACAGTGACCACAGTTACTAGGACTTAAATTTTAATTCAAAATTGCATTACAGTTCAGACAAAGACCAGGATGAAATTAGTGTTTAACAATAATTCTAAAGCATCACAGTTATACAAAAGAAATAAACGGGCCTGCAGGGTTCCAAAAAAGCAGCTTGTTTTATTGCACCTGGGAGAAATATGCCATTTTGGTAGTACCTATTATATTGGTAGTACCAATAACACCTATTGCACCACATAAGGAAAGGAGGGAAACCTGTAAGTCACCATTGTTCTAAAATCCTAACTCATGTGGGCCCTGTGGGAAAAAAAAGTGTATCTCTAAACATTCAACAAAAGCTCTTTAACCACTGCTGAAGAACTTTTAACATACCTTCCTTACAGTCACGCTTTGGTTCCTGATTCACATAGAAATTTACTTTGTTAAGTCTACTTTTCACATGATGCAATATCTGCTAATACCAGAACCATCCAGTGACCTGGTCCAGTAACAGGGCCAGGAAGGGAGGAACGTTTGGGCTTATTTTTAACTGATTTTACAACCCAGCACCATGGCTGCCGTTTCTCCTTCTGTATTAAATACCCTTGATTTTGGTCATCTGCGGACGAGGAAAAATGACAGTGAGGAAAATAAACAATAAAAACAACAAAATCAGTAAGAAAGTAATTCCTTGGCTGCCATACAGAAAAGGTCAGTCACACTAAATGTGACTGGCAAACGAGGAGTGAGCCATAGGAGCCATATGAAAAGACTAAACTCACAGAAAAGGGAACTTGTCGTCTAGAGAAATTATGAAATTGATTTTCATTAAAAACTTGAGTGCCATACAGAAAAACCGAAACCCAAAGAAACTTATTACCCCACAGGGCAGCCTCTTTGATGGGCAGGGATGTGGTATTAAAGTTTGGCCTGTGCTAGTTTGGCCTTCAAGTTTTCTCCAAGTTTGTCCATAAAATCAAATGTATTCAGGTAGTCGGATCGCTTCACGCTAAAGGAAGAAGAAAAAAACAAAACAAAACCCATCATTCAGTGAGACTTAGTTGTAGAGTGATAACATCCTGCAACCAAAAGAATAGGAAAAAAATCCCTAGGAACAAAGCCACTGAAAAATATCTATCTCCAATTTATCCTTCGCATATCTGGTTTGTACATCCTTGTATTCATGTTGTGTTCTCATTAGAATGTAAGCTCCCTGAGGGCAGGGACTGTCTTTTGCCTTACCTTGTATCTCCAGCACTTAGCAGACCAAATGCATAGTCACAGTATAGTGTTCATGGTTCTACAGAGTCGGCTCCCAGCAACACTACTTGAGATTGATTTATTTCCACCTTTAATGCTGGAATTCTTTGACCTTTAGGCCAAAGCACTCTACTATCTAGCTACAGTACAGCAAAGTAATGGTTATAACCTTGGAGACCGAGGGACACCAATATTTTGGCTGTCATACTCTAGCCCACCCACTACTACCCTTTCATTCATGTGTTAGGAAGTTCTCCCATGTCCTTGAAATCATTGCAGGGCTTACATTTCTAAATCACAAGCATTGGCTCCAACAGTGCAATGGACCTGTGCCTACCCTCAAAGGCCAAGTATTTTCTGCAAAAGTTTGTTCTATACCTCAATGTAGGAATGATAAGAAGATTTTGAAAATTCATTGTTGCCACTATAATGTAAGATTTTTTTTTTTAATTAAAGAGACTCAATGGTTGGCTATTCCCATATAACTGTTGGCATTCAAACAATATCAGGCTCACTTTGTTACAGAATAGGGTTCCGGTTATATTCCTGTTAACTTCCTGAAGAGGAGTTGTGGGGTTCTGAAGAAAGGTGATGTTTTCTATCAGGAGATGAATGTGGGACATCAGCAAGCAAGTCCTTAGTAGACTGCTGCGTACTATGTGTACTGTATACATATTCAAACTACTGTTAAATAGGCATTAATGTCAGACCCAGTTAATGAGAAGGCTGTATTCAATGAGTTATCCTGTACTTTTGTAGCCAAGAAAATCAAACAGTTTCCTCATCTGCTAAATGAGAGGCTTTACTAAGGTCCATCTCCCTATGATGCTACATGTAATTAAATAGAATTTGGCAACCAGATGTTTTTCAAATAAATAAAATAAAACCACTGGTATTTTCCCCTTCTGGTCCTTTTTCTTGACTTTATGGACTTCAAAACCATGCGTCTACTACTATCTCATCTTGGAACTTCCCTCAGGGTCAGTGACCTCTTCACCCTGGAACTTCCTACCACCTCGACAGTGTCCTCACCATGGAATATCCCTTTGGAAGGGCTGCTTCCCCACCAGTGAATTCATTCTGGACCCTCCGTTTTGTGGAGGGACCCAAAATAAACTGCCTTTACCCCTCTCCCAGACTTGCTCATGACTTTCTGGACTTAAACCATGCCAGGCCCCTGCCCCACATCAGGTACCTTTCACATCCCCATTCTTCCTACCTGGCCCCCACATTTTTCAGCTGTTTTTTGTGTCCTGTCCTCACCCCATAGAGTGTAATCTCCTTGAGGGCAGAGACTCTCTTTCTGCTCATATTTGTACTCTTGGCACTTAGTCTGATGCACAAAGCAGGCACTTAATGTTTGCTTCCTCACTAACTTCAATAGTGCATTTTTTTTTTAGTGTTAATGCCTCATACTCCAGGGTGTCTGTAAGTTCATTGAGGTGAGTGTACCCAAGGGCAGCTAGGTGGCACAGTGCATAGAGCACTGACCCTAGAGTCAGGAAAACCTGAGTTCGAATCCAACCTCAGATACTTAACACTTATTAGCTGTGTGACCCTGGGCAAGTCACTTAACCCCAATTGCCCTGCCTTCCCCCCTCCAAAAAATTAAAAAAAAAAAGAGGTGGGTGTACCCTCCAATACAAATTGCATCCAATTCCATGCCTACCCATCCCATGCAACTCTTATCTATGAATTCCCATAATTCCATTACGAGGAATCCATACAATGTGCTGGGGTTCTTCCATCCCTGTCTAGCACCTTACAGTTTAGAGAACACTTTCATATTCATTATCTCACTGGATTTATATGACAGACATTTGAAGTGGGTAGGGCGGGCACTGCCCCAATCCCCATGCCAAATTTACTGATTAATTACAGATTAAATGACTTATCTCTAGTCACAAAGGTGAGAGAGTCAGAATTTGGAACCATTCTGTCTTTCTATCATATAACAATAAATAAAATTCCAATTAACACTAATATTCTGGGTCGAGTTTTGTTTCAGGAAAGGCATCATTTCCAACAGAGAAAAGAAGAGCTGTACTTACTTGGGTAAACCTTTAATACAGGCAGCTAAGTCCTTGGTCATGAAGCCAGACTCAATGGTCTCAACACAAACTTCTTCCAAAATTCTTGCAAATGTTTCGAGTTCTGTATTGTCATCCAGTTTAGCTCTGTGAGCTAACCCTCTGGTCCAGGCGAAAATGGAGGCTGTGGAAGAAAAGAGTAGGGCTTGATACCAGGGCTTAGATGTGATGGAGATCAGCTGCGGGGTGGCTAGGTGGTGCAGTGAATAGAGAGCTGGCCCTTGAGTCAGGTAGACCTGAGTTCAAATCCAGCATCAGATACTTAACACTTACTGGCTGTGTGACTGTGGGCAAGTCTCTTAACCCCAATTGCCGTGCCTTCCCCCCTCCAAAAAAAAAAATCAGATGCCACTCTTTAAAAAGATAAACCCACAAATAAACCAACTTAAATTTTCAAATGCATTACAAATTACAGATAAGATTTCTTTTTAAAAGAGGTTTAAGATTCAACTGGAACATGGTATCGACAACAGTGCATTTTCCTCACTGGGGCATTTGATACAGGACATCTGGGGTACATAATGAGCAGCAGAGGTTAGTCTCTCTCCCTTCCACTGTCTCTATCTGTCCCTTCTCTTCAGGCTACAAGCTCTTTTCAGAGAGCTGACCTTGAAATCGGAATGGAAGAATACATCTACATGGCACTTACCTGCTTAGCTTCATGTTCCTTTATACTGGATAGAAGAACCATGATCACTAGTAATTCTCTGTGTATATATGTGTGTATATATTCATGCACTTATTCATTCATTCATTTACATGCTGTACCATAGAAACTCTGTGCCACAGCAACATGGACAGTAAGTCAATGCCAAGAGAACAGCTAAAAGAGTTCTTATGATCTGGGACAAAGTCCAATGGTTAGTGTAAAGTAACACTCAAGTCAGGGAAATGCTGACAACTTGGTACAAAGAACCTAGCAACGATAAGGAACCATTTAAGATCAGAGTTCTCTCTAGTCAAAAACAGCAAAGAGCATCTTACCAATAGGATTGGTAGACGTCTCTTGACCTTTCTGGTACATGCGGTAGTGACGTGTTACCGTACCATGGGCAGCCTCTGATTCCACTGTTTTGCCATCTGGGCAGATCAGCACACTAGTCATCATTCCCAGAGACCCATAGCCTGTAAGTGATAAAGCACAGGGTGTCAAGTTCATCTAAAAATAGTATTGAGCCCCTGATGGAAGAGAGGTAGGAAGGAGGGGAGAATTGGGGTAAGGATATAAAAAGACCAAAGCAAATCATTTCCCTTGACATGTCAATGACTACTGTCCCACTAATGATATTCATGGCCTATAGACTGGGGTGAGCCATTTAGGTAGAACATAAGTTAGAAGGCTCAAGGATTGTACTCCTTTTGTGAACTGATCCAGCCTTTTGGAAGTATGCCCAAAGGGCTATAAAACTGTGCATGCTCTTTGATCCAGCGATACCACTAAGAGGTCTGTATCTCAAAGAGATTAAAAAAAGGTGGGGGGAGAAGAAGAGAAGAACCTATTTGTATCAAAAATATTTATAGCAGCTCTTTTTGTGTTTGCTAAGAATTAGAAATTATGGGGATATCCATCAATTGGGGAATGGTTAAATAAGCTGTGGCACACGATTGTAATGTTTTCAGAAAAGCCTGGAAAGACTTAAATGAACGATAGAGAGTGAAGTAAGCAGAATCAGGAGAACGTTGTAAACACTAACAGCAATACTGGACAGTGACCAACTATGAATGACTTAGCTCTTCTCAGCAATACAATGATCCAAGACAATCCCAAAGGACTTATGATGAAGAATGCTATCCACCTTCAGAGAAAGAACTGATGGCATCCAAATACAGACTGAAGCATACTATTTTTCTCTTTCTTTTCCTTCTTTCCTTTTTTTTTGAGTCTTCTTCCACAAAATGACTAATATGGAAATATTTTTACATGACTGCACACGTATAACCTGAATCAGATTGCTTATCATCGAACGGAGGGGAGAAAGGGATCGAATTCAGAGAAACTTACATTAGAAAATGTTTTTATGTGTAATTGGGGGGAAAATAAAGTATTTTAAAAAAAGAAAATATATGAGGATATTAATGGACCTCAAATTTAATGAGTCAACACTGTCATATGGCAGCCAAAAAATTTGGTGTTAGACCTCATTAAAATAAAACTGTTGGAAAAATAATATGCTCCTTTATTGGCAAAGAAACAACTGAACTGAGAACCTAGTTAACAAGAATAACTAATTAAAATGGAAAACTTTAAGACTGAGAACACTGCTATTAACACCTGTCTTTGAGCCAACTAATTCCCCCTGATACTCAAGAGATTTTGTGGTATAGTAGCTAAGACAACCAGAAGCCATGAAAACTTGGTTCCTGTCTTGACTTTTACTCATCCTGGCTCCCTGAATCTGAGTTTAAGTCCCTTACCAGTTAGTCCTCTAGGCAATTCTCTTAAATTCTAAGTCCAAGAGGATGGGCCAACCCATATTCACAAAGAAAATTTCCTCAGCCAGGAGTTCCCTTTTACCAGTGAAATCAGAGGTCTTGTCTTAGTTCATTCCATCTTGCAATTCACGAGTCACAAAGCTGATTTGAAGGGTGGTGTGTTGGTACCAAATTAGCTTCAGCTAATAGGGCTATTTTCACAGGCAGATGGAAAGGCTTATGGGACCCCATTCTATCTCTCGGCTCCTTTTTTTTTTTTAGGTAATTTACTTCATCTCTCTGGGCCTCAGTTTCTTCATCTGTAAAATGAGGGCACTGTTTATTTTTGGGTAAAGGTATACCAATGTTATAACTGGGCCATGTTATATGTTATATGGCCAATGTTATAACTAAACCCAAGGTTTAGTAACTTTTTGTGTGTAATTCTAAACTGCTTTCCAGAACGATTGTATTCATTCACCGGACCATCATGTACATGACGTACATCCATGTGTCTGTTTTTCCACAGCCCCTCCAGCATATGTCATTTTCCTTTTTTGTTACATTTGCCACCCTGATCAGTATGGGATAGAATCTAAAAATTACTTTAATTTGCATTTCTCTAATTGCTAGTGATCTGGAGCATTTCTTCGTATGGCTATACATAGACCAAGTTTCTTCCCTTGAAAACTATCTGTTCATATTGTTAGACCATTTATCAATTGGAGAATTCAACTTTTCTTATAAAGTTGAATCAGTCTCTTATATAATTTGGAAAAAAAACCTTTATCAGAGAAACCTGCTGCAAAGATACCCCCCTCCCCCAGTTGATTGTTTCCTTTTAATTTTATCTTTATACTTTACTATAGTCAATGAAATATGACCAAAGGATAAACAAGATTATTGCACCAGATGGTCTCTAAGGTCCCTTTCAGTTCTAAATTGATGATCCTATGACTAGCATCTTTTGATTTCAAGGACTGGTTGGTGTTGGCACAAAACTTTGTTGTTCATCTTAGATGAGGTGCATGATACCTTTACCCACAAATAGCCAACCTTTCTTCTCTCTGTTCTACAGGACACCATTTCTTCTGGTCTGAAGCTGTCACATCATTTGGAGTTGGATTCTAAAGTAAATCCTTATTATTGTTGGAAGAGCTGCTTAATGGCACCAAAGATATCTACCTTCTACATACTTCTCAGCCATTCTTTACTTAGATACTCCCCAATTTGCCGCAATTATGCAATTATGGCCTTGGGTAAATGGACTAATTATATTCTAAGACTTCACTTCTGAGGATCCCATTTGACTATGAGTGTTAAGTGGGACTGATGGAAGGAAGTTGTTTGTAAAGTCAAGTGAAAGGTTGGTGACAGGTCCAAAGACTTACCTCCAAAAAGAAAGGCTACAACTTAAATTTGCTCATCAACTTGATGCTACTCTTTTATATAATCAGTGCTAAGGATGCATTTTGTTTTCACATCATAGTTATTTGTAGACACTGTCCTGACACTTGAACCACCTCTTGTAACAAAGGGAAAGCAACCGATACATTGACCCTATCTGATGGCATATGCAACATTCTGCACCCCATGTTCTTATACCTTTCTGATTTTGTGTTTGCATGTTTGTTTCTGAGGCCACATTGGTCACTGTAGTTACTCAGCATTTGGCTTCACTTGCTGACCTGTTAATGGACAACATAGCAGCCATTATGCACATTTTTTATCCTTTTCTGCTCACTTTTATCAATTCACTTTTAACTCTTCCAACATTTCTATCAATTCTTTACATTTCTCATTTCTTATGGCACAATAATATTCCATTGCATTTATAAAACGTAATTTATTTATGCCAAACTATCATTTTGTTTCTTTTTTTTTTTTGCTACCTCAACAAGTCTGCTATGCATATTTTGGTACATAATGAGCCTTTTTAAAAAATCTCCTTAGGGTATACGCTCAGCAGAGGTATCTCTTGGACAAAGAGTATGAACAGTTTAGTGACTTTTCTCAAATAATTCCATTATTGTTTTCCAGGATGGTCAGTCCAATACAGGCAACAAACAATGGAAATAGTTGGTTTAATTTCTATTTCTCAGGTTAATGGTGATTTGTTGATAATTTATAATTCTTCTGAAAACTATTCCCACCCTTTGGCCACTCATCTGTTAGAGAATGGATCAAAGGCTCATAGATTTGGAGCTGGAAGGTACCTTAGAAAGCAAACAGTCCAACGCCCTCTTATTTTATGGGTGAGAAAACAAGCCAGGAAAAGTTGAGACTCATTGAAAGTCATAAAGGTGCCCGGGATTAGGCCTGGCCCGAGTCCCTGATTCCAGATCTAGTTGTCTTCCCACTTTTTATTCTGACTCAGCGGCTCTTAGTCTTATGTATTTACACAATTTCCAATCTACGTTGTGGATATCAGACTCCCATCAGGCGTGCTTGAATTAAAGATGTTTTTTCTAATCTGGCGGTCTCCTTCCTTATTTTAGCTGCATTTTATCCAGGTGAGAGGTTTAAAAATTTTATGCATTAGATTAATGCAAATTTATTCTCTTTTATGATCACCGCTGTCCCTTATTTGATTAGTAATTCTGCCCCATACATAATTGTAAAAGGTATCATCTTCCATTCTCCTCTATTTTTTAAAAAAGATTTGATTTTTAAACAACTTAGTCGTGTGCTCAGAGCTTATCATGGCGCATGACATCAGTTATTTGTCTAAATTTATTTTCTGTCAAACTGCCTTCCAGTTTTCTCTGATTTTTGTCAATAAGGAGTTTTCCCCTGGTTGTTTATGTCCTTAGGTTTATGCGTGCTGGACTCCTGGGTTGAACTATTTCTGAGTCTTGCTTACCTACTCTGTTCCACAGCTAACACTGGTAGGTTGGAGCTACTTCTACCCACAAGCCTTCCTGAGGACATGGGGCCTGCTTCTTTCAGCTTTTTTTCTTCTTTAACAGCACACTGCTGGGGAGGGGTCAGCACAACTATTTAAAAGTTTTCTGAGTATAAGTAATTAGGGAGCTACTAGTTAGCTAGAACTTATGTAACATTTATTTCCTCAGTAAGATTTTTTTTTTTGCTATATTTAGGACCTTGAAGTATTTAACGATGAAATCTACTATTTTATACATTGTTCAAATGACTACTAATTACTATTAAATTACTTTCTTAAATCACTACCTAACACTTTGAATAGTTTTCTTTATATAGCTTTATTATAGAATAATTGATTACTAAATAAAATACTTTCATGTAATCTCATTTCTCCTCTGACAAAGGACCCCCAATGTACTTTCTAATTCTGCTAGCATTCAGAATGGACTGGTGTAAATGGTATAACATAACTAAAGAGTTACTGCAGCTGGAGCAAATTCAGTGGGGGAGGCAGGGTGACTGACTTACAGGAAAAGTAACAAACACATGGCCTGTGATCACGTGCCCCACAATACTACCGAGGGTACCCTGAAGGAAATTAAAATGTAATTGGGGAATATTTAACAAAATAAATAAAAATAAAATAATGTTACATTACCAGTGCTAGGTCTATGGGCTAGTCTACTTTGGGGGTCCATTAATAGAAAATTCCTATCTGTTGTCCTATTTATTCTATACACGCTGAGACTTGCCTGTGCTGTTCAGAAGCTTCTTACCTTGTGCAATGGAGTCAGACTGCACATCACCATCATAATTCTTACAGGCCCATACAAAGCCTCCCTCTGATTTCAGAGCTTGGGCTACCATGTCATCAATGAGTCTATGTTCATACCATATCTCCTTGGCTTCAAACTGGGATTTGTACTGCCTAGGGAATGAGAAAGACAACAATAAATGGAAGGTCCAGTTACAGGTCTGAAGGGGAACAGCTGTGTCTTGCCCTAAAGGAAAACTGAAGGAGACCCAAGAGTTAAAAGTAATGTCTTAATCGTTACTGTCCAATATTTCAGTTAGAAAACTGAAAATGGCATTTCCAGGTCAGATCATACTGTGATCAGTCCGATTCCTTTATTATATCCAACAATCTGGATTTCCCCAGGTTGCTATATTTTGGCAACATGTCAATACTGAAAAGGAGAAAGTAGTCAAAATACCACTTTGCAGGCAGTTGCTACTACAACCTGTTCTCAATGACAGAGGAAAAAGATGTCAAGTCACTATAAAATGTTAATATACACAATTTCTCTAAGTACCATATACGAACACTGACAACTTTCACAGTTAAGTAAGGCCTGTGGTTGCAGCTCAACTTGTGGTAAGCACTTTTCTTTCTCAGTAAAGCAGAGATAATAAAAGCCATTCTGCAATATTAAAGGTGGTTGCGAGGATCAAATGACATATTCACTCATTCATTTGGCAAGCATTTACTAAGTAAGCCCTGCTGTACATCAAGTATTGTGAGAGGTGCTGGAGATAGAGACAAAAAATGAGATGGTTCTTTTGCTTGAGGAAAAGTTTGCCTTCTACCAAGGAAAACAATTTGGATAAAAAGCAAATATAACACACAAAGAAATTTTGGGGTATCTGCTACCACACCAAAATTACTCTGGGGTAGGGAGGATCAGGAAACCCCCTGGAGAAGTGGGGGCAATTGAGGATTCTAGGAAGCAAAGGTGTGGAGGGAATCCAACCCAGCATGGCAGATAGACAACCTGTGTAAAGGCAGGAAGACGGAATGTTATGTACCTGGGACAGTGGGAAAGTCAGACTGACTGATGGGGAAAATAGAAAGGAGATCAACAGACAATAAGCCTTTGAAAGGTAGACTGTAGTGATACTGTGATGGGCTTTAAATGCCAAAGGGGGAATATGCATTTCATCTCTGAGGCAAGAGGGAGTCACAGAAATTTCTTGAGTAGGGTGGTGACAGGCTATACTTTAGAAATATCACTTTTTTTTCCCCCAGGGTCACAGGTAGTGTCAGGTGTGCAAGTTCAAATTTGAACTCGAGTCCTCCAGACTCCAGGGCTAGTGCTCTATCTACTGTGTTTCCTAGTTGCCCAGAATTATCACTTTTGGAGCTCTGTGGAAGACAGACTACAGAAAAGAAAAACTAATTAGGAGGCTAGTGCAGTAGTCCCATTAGATTGTAAAATAATTGAGAGTAGGATCCATCTTTTGCCTTTTTTTTAGTATCCCTAGTACCAAGCATGGTGAGTGGCAACTTTAATCCATTCAAATCTCAGCTTTGGAATTTTGGACTTCACTTTGGTTCTTCCTTCTCCCTCACTTCTCATACCCAATTGGTTACGAAAGCCCATGGGTTTTTACCTCTGAAAAATGTCTTCCTAACTTTTCTTCTCTTTTCCTACTACAGCCATGCTCATACAGGTGCTCATTACCACTTGTAGGAATAATACAATGACCTCCTAGAAGGCCTTCTAATTCCTCTTGTGGGCTGCTGCCAGAATAATCATTTTTTTTTCATGCATGGATTGAGTTGTCATGCTACTGTTCAAAAATCTTCAACCGTTCTTTACCACCTAAAGCAACCACCTTTGTCTGGCATTTAAGGACCTCCATAATCTGGTACCAACCTACCTTTCAGTTTTCTTTCCTATCATCTCATTCTATATACTCTAAGCTCTATCCAAAGTGGTCTACTCCTGCTACCTAACACAGTACTCTATTTTCCTAAACCTGGAATGCTCTTCCTCCACTGACTCTTAATCTATTGAAATCTTACCCAATCTTTAAAGTACAACTCAAGAGCCAGCTAGAGCTCTGGACGTTGAGTCAGGAAGACCTGAATTAGAAGCCTGTTAGGATACTAATTGGGTGACACTAGACAAGTCACTTAACCTCTCTGCCTCAGTTTCCACATCTATAAAATGAGGTTAATTAACAGAACCTACTTCACAAGGTATTGTGAGGATCAAAAGAGTTAATACATGTAAAATGCAAAGCACCATATAAATGTTATTTTTATTATTATTATAATATAAAAGCCTTATTGAAACCCTATCTTTTGCTCTTTATTTTGCAATTCTCTAATGCATTTATCTGTGTTTGTTTCTTATCTTCCCACTGGACAGAGCTCAAAAAGGGTAGGGACTGGGTTTTGGGTTTTATCAAAATTTAGTAACACCCTGACTGCAAGTAGTTACTTCACAAATATTTGATGAATGTTGTTACTGCTGAATCTTTAAGTGACAGTGGAGGATGTCACTGTCTTTCCCCCAGGGCAACAGAATATAAAGATATATTCTCTGGAAAATGCACTGACTTATAAAAACAGAAAGAAATCGCTCTCATTACTTGTCATATATTTCCTGAAAGATGTCTTTAAAACGCCCATCATATTTCTTCAGAATAGTGTTTTTGGTACTCATGTACAGAGGCCAGCCTTTAGACAGAGCCATTTGGAAGGAACTGTGTGCAAAATCCTTGATTGACTGGTCAAGATTGTACATTCCCATAGCCACACCACCACAATCTGTGGAGAGAAAGAATATGAGACGCCAAGGTGAGAGAGAGCAGTATAAATGAGGTTTGGCTGTAGCCCTGTAAAAAGTGCCCTGTCACTCCTAAGAACTTCCTAGTTCCTGATCACGTGGCCACTGGCTTTCTCCAGCCAGCCTTGTGAGCAGAAGCTTTCTGGATATACAAGTTAAAAAAGCATTCAGCAGGAAGAAAGGCAATTTTATACCAAACATAATTCTCATTTCAGTTCTCAAAGACCATGATTCTTAACTGAAGACTTGAGTTATAGGCTGGTGCTAGATGTAGACAAAGTTGTCACAGAGATGCAAACAGATGCTGATGTAGACAAAGTTGTCACACAGAGATGCAAATAGACTCCACGTCAAAGGCTAACTTTAATTTTTAACCTGTCATTACCATACCAATGTGATTTCATATTTTTAATGGTGAAGCCATAAATCTTACCCAGTCTTTAACAAACACCAATGTTACTAGAATTGAATTAGTATTCTCTGTTTCCCATAGTGGAAATAACTGGGCTGTGTTTTATGAAATGTACAAGTAATATTTTACATAATTTTATTTCATTAAACTTTTAAAGTCAGACTCAAAATTTACTAAGTTCTTGCTGTGTACCAGGCACAGAGGGGGAAGTACCAAATATAGATATGCACGATCACTGATTTCATAGAGTTTACACATCCTAGTTGAAAGATCATAAAATACATAACTATAATATACAACATTGAGTGACAAGAGAAAGACAAAATAAAGTCTGGAAATGTAAGATAATGCTGAATTGGAGAGAGTTTTGAGTGCCAGGTAAAAGAATCTGAAATTTGGGAACCACTAAATATTTTTGAAGAGAAATGACATAAAGACTAGATTATTCTTTTTCTTTTTTTTTTCATTTTATTTTATTTGTTTTAGTTTACATCATTCATTTCCACGAGATTTTGAGTTATAAATTTTCTCCCCATCTTTCTCCTACCCCCTTCCTCAAAAACAGCCATCCCCTTGTATAATGCCTCCCCCAACCTAATCTCTCCTATGTCCTCCCCCTTCACTCCTCTAACTTTCCGACAGGGCAGGATGTATCTCCCTTCCACAGTGCCTGTGAATCTTAAGTTCCAGTTGGATGTAGTTAATAATAATAGTAAGAATAATTGTATATATGTGTATATATATACATATATATTTTTAACATTTGATTATAGACCTTTAAATTCTAGATTCTTTCTCTTCCTCCCTCATCAAGGAATAGATTATCCTTAAGGCAATCTGAAAGACTGATTAGTGGGGAGGGCATTGAGGCACTAAGACTTCTTGAAAGGCTAATGTAATAGCCCAGCCTGGTGGTAATGAGATTGTGTACTACAAAAGTAGCAATAGAGGAATAGTGGTATTGTCTACTTAACTCAATACCTGCTGGATAAGACATGAAGGAAAAGGGAAGAGTCAAAGATTAATAATAGCTAGGATTTATTTGGCTCTTTAAGGTTTGCAAATATTATCTCATTTTCTCCCCCAAATACGCTTTACAAATATTATTTCATTGTATCCTCACAATAATTCTGTGAGGTAGTCAGTCAGTCATTAAATATTTATTAAGCACTTACTATGTGTTTATTAGTGAGGCAGGTAGAAGGCTCAGTCGATAAAGTGCTGGGCCTGGAGTTAGGAAGTCCTGAGTTCAAATGTGACCTCAAATACTTACTAGCTGTGTGACTCTAGGCCAGTCATTTTAACCTCTGTGTGCCTTAATCCAATGGGGAAGGAAATGGCAAATCACTGGTATCTTTGCCAAGAAAATCTCATGGATGGTATTGGTGTGCTATGGTCTATGGGGTCACAAAGAGTTAAGACAGGACTGAATGAATTAACAACAATAACATGCCAGGCATTGTACTAAGTGCTGGAGACACAAAAAAAAATTCTTTGCCCTGAAGGAGCTCACAATCTAACGAGGGAGATAAATAACTATGTACAAACAAGGGATATATAAGGATAAGTTGGATTGTCTCCATTTTATTAATGAGGAAACGGAGGCAAAATTTAGGAGGCTTACTCAGAGTCATATAGCAGGGGCCAGATTTGAACTGAGGTCTTCTTGCCTCCAAGTCCTAAGCTCTATTTACAAAACCAACAAGGTTCTGAACATGGGAGAACAGTAGAGGAATAATGGTATGATGGAGGGTGCACCAGGCTAAGGGGACACCATGGTTCACACCCTTCCTCAGTTACTGCCCAGCAAGGCAGGCACTCAGCAAACTAGCATTAATTAAGCCAGGAACTGAACACACATTCAAATAGGGGAGACAAAGTGGAAAAAAGTAGGCATTGAGCAGCTAAGTGGCATAGTAGGTAAAACACTGGCCCTGGGGTCAGGAAGACCCAAGTTCAAATCCAGCTTCAGATTTACTAGCTATGTGATCTTGGGCAAGTCACTTAACCCTGACTGCCTCAAAAAAAGAAAAAAACAGAAAATAACTAGGCATATAACAAAATATATGAAGTGTAAATGGAAAGTGATCTCAAGAGCAAGGGACCACAGCAGAGGGACAGGATTTGAGCCAAGTCATGAAGGAAGCCAAGAAAGTCAGGTTACAAAGGTGAGCTAAGCAAGTCACAGACTCTATAAATCTCACCTTCCTTGGGGTCAATAAACAAAGTGGGTGTAACAATACCTTGGAATTCCTCCATCACAAGGTGGTTGTGAAATTCAAGTGAGATAATGTGTGCACAGTGCTTTGCAAACCTGCCAACCCCATATCAATGTCAGCTATTAGGAAGGGGACCACGGACAGAAGACGAGCAGGTGTAGGGAGAACAGATGGCAAACACACTTCTAGGACCCACTGACTCTGGGATACCAGCATGTAGTAGGCATCCCACTGCTTCGGTTTAGTTTCTGGCCCCAACCTACCCTTCCAGCCTTAATGGTCACTATTCCTCCTCCTGGACTCTGCCATTTTGCCAAATGGGCCTTTTTTTTTCCTTCACCCACAACACTCCCCTCTTTGTACCTTTTTGTTGGCCATGCTCCGTGGCTGGAGTGTACTCTCTCCTTACCTGGGCCTCAGGATCCCTCTCCTCCTTTAAGATTCAACTCAAGCACCGTCTTCTGTCTGAAGCATTTCCTGATCACCTCTCCACACTCCTAATACCTGCCTTCCCTTCCAAACTACCTTCTGTTTAACTAATTCTCACAGGGTGTCCCAAAGTCTTGGCTCGGTCTTAAACTTGAATAGTTTAGTAGGTTTTGGGGGATACACTGCAATTTCTATTCATTGACTTTATGTTTATGTTATACATTTTATAAATATTTCTTGCCTCACCCTTTGGAATGCAAGCTAATTCTCTTTCTGTTGTGGCAAAGAACTGAAAATTGAGGGGATACTCATCAATTGGGAAATAGCT
This sequence comes from Pseudochirops cupreus, assembly GCA_028627135.1. Taxonomy (NCBI): domain Eukaryota; kingdom Metazoa; phylum Chordata; class Mammalia; order Diprotodontia; family Pseudocheiridae; genus Pseudochirops; species Pseudochirops cupreus. The sequence continues at coordinate 65,956,800 of CM053580.1, read as the reverse complement.
GAAAAAATTCTAGTTTATTACTTTATATAGATGTGATGCACAGCATGTCACAGATACAATAACTTTTTCCCTGCCAGATTTTCTGTCCTACAAACATTAACTTGTTTGTATTAATTGACCCTACAAAGTTTACAACCTGTATCACATAATGAATTTTTATATAACCAATGATACAGTCAAAACTAACCTTAATTTTTTTTAAAGCATTATCATTTCCCATTGAGGTACTGTACTTACCTTCAAAATTATGGACCAGGTATGTCACTGTTTTGCCCCCATCATGCGGTGTATAGGTTATCTCCACTTTTCCAGGTCCAGGAACTACAAAATCAGTTGCTCTGTACTATTTAAGAGAGATTACAAGGTCTGAGAGAACTTAGTTCAACAAATGAAAATACTACAATTTGAATTCTTGAGAAATTGTAATAGAATATTATGTGGGTAGGATGTTCAGGTTCCTTAAATGCCATTATTTTATAACAGATAAACTGAGGCCCAAAAAAGCGACATGCTCAAAAGCTACTTGGTGGCACCCTAATAATCACCACTAGTAAACATTTCCCGACCACTTATTATGTACAAAGCACTATCTAGTCCTGTGAAGGGTATGGACGAAGTATCAGATATGGTACCTGTCCTCGAGGAGAAGAGAAGTACCCGTGGAAGAATGACTAACAAGACAAGGCAGTATGTGAGCACCAAATGAATGGTATTGAAAAGAGGCACTCACAGGCACTGAGAAGAATAGCTTACATTGTAAAAGATAACATAACATATAAATGTCCTGGCAATACCAGGAGGCAAACAGGATTATCTTCACTTTTTACACACGGGGAAACAATGCTCAGAAAGCTCACGTGATTTGTTTAGACATACAGTTGAACAGTGGTAGAACCAACTTGAACTTTGACCTTTTGACTCTAAATGATTACAATAACTATGGCTTGTATTTACATAGTGCTTTAAGGCTGGCAAGGTACTTTGAGTATATTAACCTATTTGATCCTCAGAATCACCCTGGGAGGTAAATGCTAATTTTATCCTCATTTCAGAGATAAGAAAACTGAGGTACTTTGGGTTAAGTGATTTGTCCTGGGTCACCCATCTAATAAGAATCTGAGGTAGGATGTGAACTCAGTTCTTCCTGGTTCTAAGTCCTGAAGTCTATCCACTAAGTCAAATAGCTGCCCAAATCTAGAACTATTTCCATTATATTAACTTGCCTCTTACCGTCTGAGCACATCTGTATCAGACAGTCTAACACCAGCAGTGGTAGAATAATCTGGTGCTCCTTCTAGTGTCCTACCAAAGGTTTCCCAAGGACAACAAGGAGCCTATGGGACACACTGGTCTGGGAGTTGGGAGGTTTATGTCTGAGTCCTGGTTTGGCCATTTAACATCTGTGTAACTGCAGGCAAGTGATGTCCTTAAGTGCCAGTCTCTTCACTCGTAAAATGGGGATAATATTTATATTTATGCAATGTGTATCTCAAGGTAGTTATGAAGAAAACCACTTTATAAATTGGAGAGTACTGTACGAATCTGAGCTGTTGTTTCAAGGGGAACTGCTCCCAAGTAGTCCTCCTGAGTGGTTCTGGGCAGGTAGAGACAGTCATGGAGTTACAAATTTCAGGTATCAAAAGGGACCAGCCATATCTGTTTATTTAGGGGTGAAACAACCTTCCACAGGATCTATTTCCTGGTAATTTCAAGGAAGAATCACATTGTAGGATTGTTACCCCAGTAATGACAATTACTGAATACCATCCCATTAAACTATCCTGAGGTTTACGCATTTCACAAGTATTTGCTCTTTCTTACATTTCTCCAATGGAAAAACTGAGGCAGAATAACTTTGCTTACATGTGCACATGTTTTCAGTGATTCTTGATTTAATCTTTGATTCTCCTGGTGATGTCGTGGATAGAGTACTGGACCTCAAGTCAGGAAGACTCATCTTCCTGAGTTCAAATCTGGTCTAAGACACTTACTAGCTGTGTGACCCTGGGCAAGTCACTTAACCCTGTTTGCCTCAATTTCCTCATCTGTAAAATGAGTTGAAGAAGGAAATGTCAAACCACTCCAGCATCTCTGCCAGGAAAACCCCAAGGGGTCATGAAGAGTCAGACTAAACAACAAAGTAAAATCACCTGCCACATAATTATGTTGTAAGAACGTCCTTCATATATGAAGATATGGCCTAATTTGTTTTGATTTGTTTCTCTCTGTACAGGGATGCTTTGCACTGATCCATCCATATTTCTCTTGCCTGATGCCTCTTGTGAGCTACGGCCCATAGCTGTACCATGACTGGCCACAGTTAAAGAGGCAAAACTGTGGTCATAGAACAGAGTGAAGCAGACTCCTTCAACACATATCTCCACCCAGTCAACTGTTTACTAAGAAATATTTTACTGATTGGTCTTCAAACCTAACTAAACCAACAACCTATCTTATATCAAAATCTAAAACTCCAGTTTCATCACAGGACTTGGATTTTGTTTAGTATGCCCTCTGTTTAATTTGGCAATGGGCTCATTCTTGCAGAAAAGACAACAATGAAATTGTTTCTAAGCAAGAGGTGAGATCTTACAGAGAGAGCTTTGAAAGCCACTGGGTGATTTATACAAGAGGGAAACATTTAAAATATTACCTTAATAAAAGAAGAAAGATAAGGAAAGCATATTTGGGGAAAATCAGGCTGAAAGGTTAAGATTATGTGAGTGTGTATATACATCTAGCTCTAAGACTCCAATTCTCTCCTCTATTCCTGTTTAGGAGATTGAGGCAGGTATAAGGGCAACTGAAAAAGAGAAAGACAGGAGCCATCTCAGTGGTACAGTGGACAAAACATCCTAGAGTAAGGAAGATCTGAGTTCAAATGTGGCCTGTAACACTATGGCAAGTCACTTAATCCTGACTGCCTGAGACAGAGAAAGAGAGAGACAGAGAGAGAGAGAGAGAGAGAGAGAGAGAGAGAGAGAAGCAAACAGGCTATGCATAAAATTTTATCTGTGCTTCTAAAAACAGAGACTAGGCAAAAACGATATTATACCAAAGCCACTTACTTGATCCCCATAAGCGTGACGGCCTATAATGATTGGTTTGACCCAGCCGTTCACAAGCCGGGGAATGTTTTTGCAGATGATCGCTTCCCTAAAGACGGTGCCACCCAGGATATTTCGGATAGTCCCATTTGGTGATTTCCACATTTTCTTCAGTTTGAACTCTTCGACTCTCTTCTCATCAGGGGTGATGGTAGCACACTTGATGCCCACGTTATATTTCTTAATAGCTTCTGCAGCATCAACAGTGACTTGATCATTTGTGGCATCACGATTCTCTATCCCTAAGTCATAGCTTTGGACAGAAATTCCAGATGAACCCTTGAATTATTAATGGCAATTCAATTCAATAAGCATTTATTACAAGCATTCACATAGTACAAGGCACTATTTAGGAGCTGGACAAAAGAAAAAAATAAAAATAAATAGTAGCTGCCCTTAAGGACCTTACATGCTAGGAGGCAGTTTCTACTTAGAAAAGTGGAAGAAATATGTATTTTACTGTGTCACTTTGCATTTAGGACCAATTCAGTATGAGACTTATTGGGTTATAAAGTCAGTAAAGTGACCAACCAAGAAGCACTGGACTTTAAGTAGGCTTTGTAATGGGAAGTGATTAATAGAATTTAAAAAAAAAAGATTCTGTTTTTACCCTCTCTCTATATGGATACCAAAAAATTCCAAAACAAAACAGAACCATAACTGTAATTATTAAATACTTTTAATAGTGTTTTAATTTTATAAAATAGTGGGGAAAAGGTAAGCCATGTTGGCATTTTATCTTTAAAGTAGTGAGAATTTTCCATGAGGCAGTTATTGCACCAATGTAGATATCTGCCAGCTAAAGTCCATGACCCTTTCCCCAGGTCTTGAGTAATTTCCTTTTGTTCTAGAGACTGCTATGAGGCTGAGAAATCCTGTTAACAAAGCTTTACTACTGGGTTTGTAACTGCCAGGGCTTCTGCATGTATCTGGAGTGGCACAGTCTATACTATACCCATCCACTGGGTCTGGAGTTCATTCATCATTTAAAAAACACTGAGTGGGTTTTCTGCTGAACATACCAAAAGACAGCTAGGCCAGGCAATACTTAAAGAAGGATAAAGCTCATCCACTATAGGGGAGCTGTCTAAAATGAAGGAAATCAATAATGAAAACAGATAGCCATTTACTTTTCTCTTTAAGGAAATAGTTTTGGAATTACTTCTTTGGCCTCTGGCATACCCTTCTAGCTTTCACACATTCCTGTTCATGAATGCCCAACTGGCCACCCATGCACACAGAGACACTTTTGAGCCACTTTTCAAAAGAAAATATTTTCAAGACCTTTCAAGGTCCCTCCAAGTTCTAAATCTATGATTCAATTAACCTTGAGCAAGAAGGACAACACATCCTCTTATCTTCTTGAGCTAAAAGCAGCCTATTTACAATTTTATCTCATAAATTGATGAAATACATTCTATTTCACTTAGTTATGAACTAAAATCATTTAGCTGAAAATTCTGTATCCTAATGGCTCTCCTCTGAGGCCCCAATGTCCAGCCTCAAGTAAGACAGCAGAATTTAGTTTATTCTTTTATGTGAAACTTAAGTAAGAAATCAGAAGTCAGTTGAACAAAATATGTGACAAATCACTATGAGGCAGTGGCTTTTTAATTAAACAAAAAAAGATTTTGATGAAAATCTTTAGGTCTGCAAAAATTCAAAGTCCATACACACTGACCTTCCTGTCGCTATCCTTCTTACTATACTTGTTACCTCAGATTATTCTTCATGTCACCACTCAGGCAAAAAACTTGGCATAAAACATGTTACCGAGGATCTAGAGGACTGGTCATGTAATAAGAATGAGCATCTGAGAGGCACAGCCCAAGTGGTGCTTTATTATCCCTGGATTAGTAAAAGAATGCCCTTCAGCATGTTGGCCCGATCTTCTTTGGAGGAGTCATGGAGCTGGGCATGGTGAAGAACAATTGTAATCTCTGCTATGGGAAGGCTGAGACTGGTGGACAGTTTGAGCTAAGGAGTTCTGAGATGAAATAGGGTTAAAGCCCAAATGGTATCCACACTAAATCTAGCACCAATATGGTGAACCCAAAAAGCAGGAGGCTATCAGGATACCTCATGAAGGGCAAACTGACCAGGTAGGAAATAGATGAAAGGTCCTCTGTCAATCAGGGTGGGACTGGGCCCTCGAGTGGCTGCCTGATAACACTTTCAGCCCTTATAAAAAGGGATTGTTGTTCAGTCAAGTTCAACTTTTCTTGACCTCATGGAAATGCCAATGATGTCCACAGGGTTTTCTTGGCAAAGATACTGGCCTGGTTTGCCACTGCCTTCTCTGGTAGATTAAAGCAAACAGAGTTTAAGTGATTGACCTGGGGTCACATTGCTAGAAAGTGTCTGAGTCCAAATCTGACCTCAGGTCTTCAGACTCCAGACCCCATCCTCTATCCACTGAGCCACCTAGTTACCTAAGATGGGGAGATAGCCTCAAAAGATGATTAAAAAACCAAAAAATTATTTGATAAAAGAAAGTCAATAGGCAAAGGAAAAATGTTGCTGTGTAGTAAATATATTTGACATGTAAGAGTTTGCTAAATATCTTTTAAAGCTATTAGAAGGGTTTTTTTGTTTTGTTTTGAACAATCTGATGTCTTGTATAATTAGCCTGGATATACAGGCATTTGCTCATTTTCCTGGTTACAACATAAAACTGTCCATATCTTTTAAAACAGTTGACATTATAACAGTGTCTACTTGCAGAATGAATACACATCAAATGTGTCCCCAAAAGTCTTTTTGATTAGTGACTAGATTAAAATCAAATTATACAACTAACAGTCACGACTAAAATGATGTTGTTTAATTGTGTTAGGGTTTACTATGCTCTCAGGAGGAAAAAAGATGCCTGTTGCTCAACAAATTTATTAGATGTTTGCTCCCTACTGTGCTGGGGAGATACAAAGCTTAGATAAACCGTGGTATTTGCCTTCATGGTGGTTCTAGTCTAGTAAGAAGATCAAATAACCACAAAAGACAAGGACAAAGTGCTTTGTGAAATCCCAGGAGTCTGGTCTGTGTCGGGGGAGGGGGGGAGTGTGGAGGGACGGAGGAGGAAGAGGAAGGGAAGAATGGACAAGATGATCTTTCACAGATTGTTGAGGGACGTAAAGTGGGTGTGGGGGCTGTGAGCAGTGGGGAAGAGTAAGGCATTTCAGGCACTGAGAGCAAGAGTCTAGGAGGTGGGAAAATAGAAGATTTTCTCTCATTTCTTCAGGAGCTGCCTAAAGGTGGGAGGTTAGACTTTATGGCTCAACTCATGGTCACTTTCAGATACAAGAGGGTATAAAAGGGGGAAGGAACAAGAAGGGAAGGTTAAAATAAATGCTACTGGGAATCTAACAGTAGAGTGACCAGAAATGCAGATAGTGGTGACAAAATGTCTTACGAAAACATATTTGACTTGACTGTTTCATTTGTCAGCGAATTCTCCTCTATGGGAGTAAAAGAAGCAAACATTCTAAAACATAAGCCATTGTTCCTCCAAAAAGGAATCATTCTAGCTAGAGCTACTTATGTGTGAAAACATCTCACATCAACAGAGTTCTAGAAAGTGCTAATTTTTCCCAAATTCTAGAGAGGAATTTTCCATTCTTACACCAAGGTAAATCTTCCAATGAAGTTTGAGATCTGTCCACATCTACCCAATTTTCCCTCAGAATTTTAGATAGCAATGCCAGAACAGAAACTCTATCCTAATATCAGAAACATTTAATTGTGCATCCTCTGAGTCAGCCACCCACCAGAAAGATAATTAATTACCTGTGTAGATCCAAATTCACATATGGTAAAATGAGTTTTTCCTTAATCAGTTCCCAAATGACTCGAGTCATTTCATCTCCTTGCATTTCCACCACAGAACCTCCATTGATTTTTTTGGACATGTTGCTTTCAATATATCTTTAAAAAGGAAAAAATAAGCAATTTCCAAGGATAAATTTCATTACAAAATATAAAATTGACAAAAACATACTATGTTTTGATCTTTTAAAAACTGGGAATATTATTGTAAACATAGCAATAGGTTGGCACAGTATGGTACAATGAATTGAGTACTAGGCTTGAAGAAGATCTGGGTTTGAATACTGCCTCTAGCAGTTACTAGATTACATATATATTCATCTACAATTACATATATATTCATCTACATATTCATATACACACATACATATATACACACATATTACCTCTTAAGTTTCATGTGTGTGTAAAGTTCCCCACACAGATGAAGTCTTAGGTTTGAACCATAAAACAAAATCAAGTTGAAACAGTAGGTAACTGTTTCTTAAAATACCTGGGCCTGAAAAAAGTCTTTAAACCTGGATCTTCATGGTTTGTAGGATCACAAGTTTAGAGATGGGCCTTTAGAGGTCATCTATTTTGTCATTTCCCATAAGAAGAAGCCAACTACAGTTCAAAGACAAATTTTGATTTCCCTAGGCTCACAACACCAGGAATAAGTGGCAAACCCAGGAGGTAGCCCTAGGACCTCTGACTCCAAAACCTGTACTCCATCCACTGCTACTGATGGGGTACAGGCTCTAGGAAACCCCTTGAACACTGACTGAATCTTCCCATTTGATAAGGCATTTGCCTGAGGCCATAAGCCTTTCATTATAGATAGGCCCAAAACTTTGTTACTCCTAACCTAGCCTAGCTCTCCCATCGTCCAGTTACTTCTCACCCTGGATCTTATCAAAATATCTATACCCAAGTCTGCTACCCTTGTAGCCTAGCCCTCCATGTCTGTCATCTTCAAGAAGCCTTCTGCTATTTCCCACCCTTAATCTCATTACTGGATTCTGACCTCAGTCCCCTCAACATCCTCCTTAGACTCCTCAAGACCCTCCCTGAACTCCTCCTTTAGACCACCCCTAAATCCTCCCACACTCTTTCTGTATTTAAGATCCATGTTGCCTCCATGACTGGGATGAGAATTCAATATAGCGCAGACTCATTCTGTGTCAGATTATTCTGGCCCATTTGTCAATATAAGCTTCACATACACTTAGGCTCTTTAAGAGTCTACCTATTAAGGCAAATCTTTAATCAACTTTGCTTTACTTTGACTGAGAGAAGACTTGAGTTGAATTCATTTGGCAGGACCCGGTGTGTTGGTATTCTGGGGTCTTGAGCACCCTTAAACCCTATACCTCAACATTACCTTTTAAAAAAGAAAGTAAACTCCAGCTCCCAAAGACAAAAGATACATTCCTCTACTCATCTATACTCAGTGGATAAATGGCAGGGAAGAAATCCTAACAATTCTTAAAAGGTTCTAGACTAGGAACCGGGATAAAAAAAAAGTTAAATAAACCACTAGGGGCAGCTAGGTGGCATAGTGGATAGAGTACTGGTCTTGGAGTCAGGAGAATCTGAGTTCAAATGTGACTTCAGACACTTACTAGCTGGGTGATCTTGGGCAAGTTGCTCAACCCCAATTGACTCCCCTGCCCTGCCCTGCCCTCCCTCCCTTCCCCTCAAAAACCCAAACCACTAGACAAAGAAAAAATGGCTGCATTTCCACTATGAGGTAGAGGGGTTGGAGAGATGGAGTGAGAAGGGAAGGGGGAGTGTTAAGCTTCAAAGCTGGTTTGGTTTTTTCCTATGAATTGGTCCTAATGGGCAATTGTCAACTCTGAATCTTCTACTTCTAGTAACATAATTACTAGAAGTATTTAAAAAAATAATTTTAATTTCCATTTTGCACCTACTTTCATGTTTGTCCTGATTTGAAAATTTAAAAAGAATTAATAATACCCTTCCTTAGTACATTTAAAGGACTATGGTCTTTGACCCAGTACCTATTGCACAACAGTAATGACTAGGCAATTTTTCTTAACAATAAGAACACTTAATAGTAAAACAGAATTTCTAACTATCTGGGATATTTTTAAGTTCATTGTTTCCTTCTCAGTCAAAGCAGTAAAGTTTTCTCGTGTTCTGTCTCTCTCTGTGCAATAATCTTTTAGGTTTCTTTTACTTGGTTCACTATAGAGGATGGAGAGCCATATATGTCTCAAAACATACTGACTATGAGACTGTGCTTTAACAAACTTTTTGATGCTTAGTCAAGACATCTCTCTTTGACAGTAAATCACAGAAAAGATGCCGACCCTACCTGTAGTGATATAGAAGAGCTACCTACCTAGGAATTACTTCTGGCAAATATCCTAGATCCTATCTGTATATTTCACAAGACTTTTCCCTCAAACTTTTGTTGTCTGTATTTTTATTTTATGAAGAGAATATATAGTTCTTATGAAAACCTTTACACATTATGTTTGTTTTAGACTATAGTACCAGAAATGCTGTTCTAACATTCAATGACATTTTAGGTGCTTCTGAAATAAATAATATTTTTCCTTTAACAATCACAGCAATCTCATTCAACATTTGGATAAAATGTCTCCAGTTTCTCCTTATAGGCCTAACACTAGGCAAACGACCTCTAGCAACTTTTAATTTAAACATCCTAAAACTACTTGCTATCTTCAAAATAGTTTACATTTGGACAGAGGAATAAGCAATCCCATCAGAGCAGTTCCAGCAGGACCTTTCCTCCAGGTTTCCTTATCTCTTTCCTGGCCCTGGGTAAGGAAGGACTCCTTTCCAAATCCTACAAACGCTAAGCTCATGAAACCCTAAATTGGATAAATTCCAATCTCAGGGCACACTCCTGCATCTCGGAAAAATCAACGTGGAATTGCCACGAAGTTCTGAGAGGAGTCATTATGTATTGTTATCCCCCTTCACGCTATTTTCAAAAGGGGAAATTTGTTGCAAGGTCTTCCCTTTATTCGACTGTTAGTGTTCCAGGATGAAAACTGTCCATTTTATGAAGCAATTTCAGGTAAAATAGAGATAGGAACTGGACCTGTGATTTCACTGGGGTAAAGAACTCCTACTTGAAGAAATTCATTCCCACAGCCAGTGTCTTCTCTGCAATGCTTAGTCTCACTGCCCAGAGCACAAAGAGGTTCAGGGAGGGCATTGCCCTGCCAAGAAGGGTCAGAAGAAGGCTTAGAAGCTACTTTTCAATATATACTCGCTGCCTCTCTCGTGGAAGAAAGAAAACACAACAAAAAACTAATTGTGGAGGTTCGAAGGACGTTTACTTCATCTCACCACTGCCCTGCCCTTCAGCAATTCATTCCACAGGCAAATTACACAATTATCTAAAGAGCTCAACGTCAGAGGATTAACCTCCGAGAATTTTTTTTTTTTGGTCTCAGCACCTCAAGAAGGGTTCTTCACTAAGGCATGGAAAAAGGCTCAATTCACACCAATGGCATCACAGCCTTGCTGTTGCATCGGCGAGAACCGAGGGCTAGCTAGCAGTCAGGTGGAGAAGACAGCTGATTTCAAACCTCCCTCTACCACTTGTGACCATGGTACATGGATTCAGTTTCCTCATCTGCAAGATGGGAAGAGCACTGATCCTCACAGCTGGGGGACAAAATGGGATAAAGAAAGCCCTTTGCAAAACCTTTATTAAAGGCTGTAGAGTCAACCATTATTACCCCAACACCTTAGTTCTCAAAGATTCATCCAAAATGATTCCTCCCCACCACCCCAACACAAGATTTAAAACAAAAGACAAAACCACTCACTAATAAAAGAAAAAAAATTGTACAAACCCCCCCACCAAAATTAAAATAGTAATGAAAAGATCACAGACCAGCTCAAAAGACCCTCGTCGAGATCAGGTTAAGTGTCTAAGTGTGGACCTGCTAGCTTTGTTCGGTGTAGATTTAAGAGTCAAGCTTATCTGGAGTACACAAAGAGCATCTTTAAGACCCCAAAGCACTTTTCGGTTAAAGGTTAGGGGAACACGAACGTCTCTTGGTGCATTCGTGTCGTCATGGGCGTGTTCCCGAGCCTATCCGTAAGAAGGGAACGTTCTAGTCCCTCGGGGAGTGCGGGAGTGTTGGCCAGTGTGGTGTAGGGAGTCCTGAAAGTGTCCCCAGTGTGCAGGAGCCCCACGGCTGGCCGGCACATGACTTTCTTTATATCCCCAGTCATCAGCACAGTGCGTTGCCCGTAGTAGCCGCTGGACACAGTGCCTCGCATATAGTAGGTGCTTAGTACATGTTTACTGCCCGTCTGACAAGTAGCGAGGAAGAGGCTCCAGGAAAGCGCTGGATCAGTTCCTCATTCCTGGAAAAGCGGGGGGGGGGGGGGGGAAGAGAGAAGGGGGCGCGGCCTCCCCTCCACCCCCAGCCTCAACCTCCCCCGAGCACAGAGACCTTTAAACACGAGAAGCCTGAAGGGGGAAGGGCGGGCCAGCTGGGTATCGGCTTCCCAGCTCCGCCAAGAGCAAAACGGAAACCCCCTCCGGTCACCGTATCCAGCCTCCCCAGGCCGCACAAGCCGGGGCCCCAGCTGACCGTCCGTTACCTGCAGCCGGGCGAGGACCACGGAGAGGAAGCGCCGGAAGGTTCAGGCTCAAGCTCAGCGCCGGGGCTGCTTCGGTTACTGCTTCAGCCGCCGCCTGCCCGAAAGCCGAAGTGGAGACTGGCAGGCAGCTCGCTCGAGCCTTCCTTCTCCTCTTCCTCCCCGCCTTCATACCCTCCCCCGCCCCGGCCCCCGGCCCGCCCAGCTCAGCCCACCTCCCGGGTCCCCGCCCCTCCGCCCAATCCGGCTCCCTCTGGTCCGTGGGTGCGGCGTGGCCAGAGCCGGGCCTAAGCTTTGGAAGTGCGGGGGGCGGGGACGAGGGAGGAGAAAGGGGCAAGAGAGGTCCGCCGACCGACTTCGGGGGGCTGGCCCAGTGCAATCGGACCACCGGGACTTTCACCCGGAAGCCAATGGATGAGCTCTGCAAAACCAGCGGGGAATCGAGCCTTTGGCTCCAAGGATTTCGGGGTACTGGGGACCTTAGAGAGCTTCGTTTCACAAAAGGGGACCGAATCAGAGTGGAACCCTAGGCAGCCAACATTTATTAAGTGCACGGTGCTAAACGCTGGGGGGGGATACACCAAGAGGGTAAAAAGGCAGTCCCTCCCCTTGAAGAGCTCACGATTTAAAGTTTCTTTCAAAGCCTAGCTCTAATTCCACCCCTCCTACACAAAGCCTTTTCCATCCCCATCCCCTAGTACACCGCCCCCCCCCCCCCCATTAACTGTTATTCATTTTCTGTATACGTATAGGTGTGCAATAGAATATAAGGTACTGGGGGGCAGGAACTGTTTCATCTTTTCCATCTCTGGTGCACAGTGGTATACAGTAGACAATAGATGTTTGGTGACTAATATATAAAGGAAAACAAGCCCCACAAACCCTTAAAATAGGTAAACTCAAAAGGAAAACGAGGCTACGCTATCGTCACTACACTATTATAGACTTGATCCTAAGAGAAGGCTTCTTCTTGGGGCACTGTTATCCCACACGGACGCAAAATTTGCCGCATTCATTTTCCGTGTTGTATATATACTGAATACTGTTTTTAGGGTCTGATCCAGAGGGTAGCCTGGGTGGTCTCGGAAAGACTAGATTGTTACCTGTAGGTAGGAGGGACTCATCCCCAAGAAGAAGCAATATAAAAAGGGGGCCACAGTTATTAGCACCCCCTGCCTTCACTTTTTACCCAACTTTCTTCCCCCAAGCATTACTGTGGTCACAATGAATCTTTAGGCCCAAACTAAAGAGGTAAGCAGTGTGTATATATATATATCTCTTGCTGGAGAAAAATACGGAGCTCAGGAGAGGAAGTTTCCTATGTAGCAGTAAAACTGGAAGAGTAAAGAATTATCCGTTGGGGAAAAAAAGGAAGACATGAGCATTCTTTTCTGGGAGGGTCTCTGGACTCCTTTTAAAAAAATTTTTTTAAAAAAACTTTGGCCTTGTAAATTCATCTATGTAGAGCAGGGGTTCTTAATCTGGAGTCCACATTCCTCCTAGATTTCAGGGGTTCTGTGAATATGGTTTTTAAATATCTTGAGAATTATTTCAATATAATTGGTTTCCTTTGTATTCCTATGCATTTTATTTTATGCATTAAAAAAAAAACATTATTCTGAGAAAGGTATTCCACATTATCAGAGCTCCAGGTTACAAAACAGGTTAAGAACTTCTGATGAAAGGTAATTTTATGGTGTGGAAATTCTCCCCACCCAACATAAATCAACAACAAGCCCAGGGGTGGGGAACTTATATCCAAAGTTTGGAATTCAGTCAAAGGGCCAAATTTGAGGATCTAGAGGGCCAAATGTGGCCTTGAGGCTGAAGGTTCCCCACCCCTGAACTAGACAGTAACCGGGTTTGTGCTGAAACCAGTTCCTTTGTGTTAGTGAGAGCTATTGCTAAATTTCCAGCATGAGCATTTACATCTCTGAAATCAGCAAATGCTAGTGAGCTCGATTTATTTTTTGTTGATTGTCTAGACTGAAGAATGCATAAAAAATGTTAATGCAGAAAATGTCTTTCTTTTTCTTTTAAGGGAGAGAGAGCTACCAGCATACCCCTGACTCTAACTTAAAATGCTGCCATGGGGATTGAGAAGTTAGGTGCCTTGCCCATGGTCCTGAAGCTTGTGCAATTCAGGGTTTGGAGCTGAGTCCAGATCTTCCTGAGTTGAAGGCTTAATGCACCACACTGCCTTTCAATAGATAGGGTAGGCTATACTAACTGTACTCTCTCTCTCTCTCTCTCTCTCTCTCTCTCTCTCTCTCTCTCTCTCACACACACACACACACACAGACACACATACACACACACACACTCTCTCTCACACACACTCTTACACACACACATACACACTCTCACACACTCTTACACACACTCTCTCACACACACATACTCTCTCTTACACACACACACACACTCACAGACACACTCTCTCTCACACATTCTCTCACACACACACATTCTCTCTCTCACACACACATACACACACTCTCTCACACACACACTCTTTTCTCTCACACACACATTCTCACACACACACATAAACACACACATATACACAAACTCTCTCACACACACATACACACACACACACTCTCTCACACACATGCATACACACACATACACACTCTCTCTCACACACTCTCTCACACATACACACACACTCTCTCACACACTCTCTCTCTCCACCTTTCCCTTTCTGTGTGTTTATTGTGGGAAGGGGCAGCTGCTTGCTTTGATATATATTTAGTGTCTCAAAAATCTAGTGCAGTTTTAAGCTATTAAAGCTTTTGAGACACCCTGTATATATATATGTACATATATGCTTATGTATATATACATTGTGTGAAAATGTAGTGTGTATATGTATGTGTGTATACATAGATATATACATACATATACTCACACATATATGCATCCAGATGGCACAGAGGATAGAGTTCTGGGCCTGGAGTAAGGAATACCTGAGTTCAAATCCAGCCTAGACACTTACTAGCTGTGTGACCCTGGGCAAGTCACTTAACTCTGTTGGCCTTAGTTCTTCATCTGTAAAATGAGCTCAAGAAGGAAATGGCAAACCACTCCAGTATCTTTGCCAAGAAAACCTCACCTGGGTCACAAAGATTCAGAAAAGACTGAAAATGACAGATTAAGAACAACAAAAAATATTTATAAAACACTTTGGAAGCCTTAAAGCACCATATATAAATGCTAGCTATTATAATATATGTATATATGCGATATTATGAATACTATATATGACTATACATGACACATAAACACACATATGTATTTGTATGTATGCACATACACACATCACAAATTTATAAGAATACATTTCCAAGGCCTCCTGGTTCAGTTAGGTTTAAAACATTCAGTAGTATAGTAGTCAGAATTCCCACAGGAAATAATTTCCATGACTAAAAATCTCTATTTTTATGACAATTATACTGTGTAAACTTTAAAGCATGACATGGATATCTCATTTGTGATTTTAAAGCTCATAAATATATATATTTGTGTACACACATATATATTAAGGCTATACACATACATGAGTGAACATGCACATATACACACATGCATTTCAGTGGATCTATTGTCTTGCTTCTTTCACTGATGAAGACTGAAAACCAAGTTTTCTTCTTCCTTTTCTCTGTGATTCTTGCCTGTAGCCTTCCATAAGCTTTCACTGGAAGGTCTACTGAACTAAGGCCTTCTTTTGTGTTTTTTAGTATTTCCCAGCTACCAGTGCCACACTCTGAGACTACTCTGGCTGTGTTGTCTTATCTCTGACTCCTGGTAGATGATAACACTCTCTCTCTCTCTCTCTCTCTCTCTCTCTCTCTCTCTCTGTCTTTCTCTCAATGTATAGGTTTAAAACTCAGCTGCCCTTTGTCTTTGAAGATAATGCTCCCAAAGGAAATTATTATATGTTTTCAAATGTGTCTGGGATAGAGGTAAAAAGAAAGTCCTAGAAGATGGAGATGGGAAAAAAATGAACAAAAGGGAAAATGTGGAACTGAACAAATTGCTGGAGAAACTAGAGTTTAAAGAAAAAAAACCTTAAAACATCTCTAAATGGGACTGCAAAAAATATAAATATTTCTCACTACTATCTGGAATTTTTTTTTTTTTTTGCTTTTTGGAGGGGGGAAGGCAGGGCAGTTATGGTTAAGTGACTTGTCCAAGGTCACAGGGCTAGTAAGTGTTAAGAGTGTCTGAGACTGGATTTGAACTCAGGTCTTCCTGACTCTAGGGTTGGTACTCAATTCACTGCACCATGTAGCCGCCCCAAACTATCTGGAACTTTTACAAAAATTGACCATGTACTAGGATTCAGAGATATCGTTAAAAATGTAAAAAGATAGAAATAGTTAATAAACATTTACAGACTTTAATGTAATAAAAATAGTCATTGGTTTGAGGACTTAGAAACAAAAGAGACAGACCTAAATAGAGACTTAACAATAACATCTTAAATAATGAGTAGGTGAAAGAACAAATCATTGAAACAATGAATAACTCTGTGAAAGAAAATGATATGAATAAACAACATGCCAAAATTTCTGGGATGCAGCTAAAGCAGTACTCAGGAGACAAATCATATCCCATGAATAAACTAGATTGTCATTTTTAAAAGTTAGAAAGCCAATGAATGAACAAACCTAAAACAAGCACAAAAGAAGAGATATTAACCATGAGAAAGGAAAGAGAAATTGGAAACAAAAACCCCCATAGAAATGATAATTAAAACTAAAAGCTGGTTCTTTGAAAATACTAATAAAATGTATAAATCTTTAGATAATCTGATTAGAAAGACCAGAAAATCAAATTAGTAAAAGACCAAGAGAGCAAGATGAAATTACAACAAAACCAGAAGAAACAATCATTGGAAAGCTAAAGGCAGAAATTAAAGACATAAAGTTATAGATAAAGGCATAAAATTTGCTGATGATATGACGATACACTTGGAAGATCCTAGGGAAACAACAAAGAAATTAATCGAGACCATAGCTTCAGCAAAGTTGCAAGCTACAAAATAAATTCTCAAAAATCAGCATTTCTATATAATGACAAAAAAACACAAGAAGGGGAAAATAGAAAGGGAAATACCGTTCTACATAACTACAAAACGCATAAAATATTGGGGGATCAATATACTAAAGCACCTAAAAACTTGTATAGACTTAATTACAGAATTTTTTTTGACATATAAATTAAGGTGTTGGTCTAACCTTATTCCATATGCCCTAATACATTTTAAATGGATATGTTACCTTAATATTAAAAATCATACTATTAAAAAGTTAGAAGAGAAACAGATCATATACTTCTCACAGGAATAGGTAGGCAATATATTCTTACCCAAACAACAGAGAGGGGCAATGACAAAAGATAAAGTAGATAACTTTGATTATATGAAACTGAAAAGTTTCTTCACAGATAAAATTTATGCATCTAGGATAAGAAAGTGGTCAAATGGGAGGTGGGGGGGAGGATTCTATGTATCAAATTTCTCTGAAAAGGGATTCTAGATATTTAAACAATGCATAAATGTGAATTTATTTTCTCCGAAATAAAATTTCTCTGAAAAGGGATCCTAGATATTTAAACAATGAATAAATGTGACTAATAGCCATTCCCCAATAGAAAAGTGGTCAAAGGATAAGAACAAATCATTCTCAAAAGGAGAATTGCAAAGTGTTCACAAGTACATGAAAGAATCCAAATCACTGGTCATAAATAGTAAATACAAATCGAAACAACCTTAAGGTTTTAACATCCTGTAAATTGGCAAAAAAAAGTGACAAAAATGGCAATAGCACATGTTGGCAAGACTGTGGACTGATAGGCATGCTAATACATTGTTGGTGGAGCTGTGAAATGATATAACCATTTTGGAAAATAGTTTGGAATTATTGCAAAGTCACAAAAAAGTCCATACCCTTTGCGTCAGAGACTCCATCACTGGGTTTGTTCTCTGAGGAAATCATTAACGTGAAGAAAATTCCCATGTGCACCGAAATTTTTGTAGCATCACTTTTTGTGATAGCCCTGAATTAGAAACAAAGCAGCTGCCTGTCCATTGGGGAATGGCTAAACAAATTGTTGTATGTTGATGTAATGAAAAATTGCTGTACTTTAAGAAATGATGTGTTGTGATGATTATGCTATGGTGTGTTGTGATGAAGCATGTAGGATCTACATGAACTGATACACAGTGAAGTAAGCAGAGCCAAGAAAACGATATACATATACAGTAACTACAACAATGTAAATGGGATGAACAACTATAAACCCCCCCCCCCCAAAAATTGAATGAAACAAAATTATAAAGGTCAAGAAGAACTCGATGAAAACATATTCCAGGATACCTCCAACCCATGCCTTTGTATAAGTGGGAGGTCCACAGGTGTTGCACATTGCGTATGGTTTTGGACTTTCTCAATGTAGAGTGATCAGTTGTGTTGATTTTTTCCTCTATAACAACACTATCTGTTCTATGGGATAGCTCTCTGGGAAGAGGAAAGGGAAGGGGAAGGCTGCTTGGTATAACTGTGATGATGTAAGAAGATATCCATAAAAACTTATTTAAAAAAAAACCCATATAATCTGGTCCCAATCTATCTTTCTAGGCTCATTGGACATTATGCCTCATCCTGGACTTTGTGATCTAGCTACACTAGCCTTCTCTCCGTTCCTCACACAGGACACTCCATCCTCCTTTCTCTGTAACTTTTGATTGGCAATCCTCTATCTCTATGCCTGGAATGTTCTCCCTCCTTAACTGTGGCTCAGAATCCCTCCCTTCCTTTAAAATGCAGCTCAAGTACCATTTTTTGCATGAATCTTAGTTCTCTCCCTTCAAAATTAACTAGAATGTACCTACTTAAATTGTGAGGTTTTTGAGGGCGGGTATTGTCTTTTGACTTTTTTTGTGTCCCCAGAACTTAGCACAGTGCCTGGCATGTAGTAGATGCTTAATAAATGCCTATCGACTGACTGGTTTTTTTAAAATATATTTATATTTATTCACTTTACATTTATCTTATGTCTATTTTTGTACTTTGCCATCTTCCCCCTTAATGTAATATAATGTCAGCTCATAATGAGTAGAGATTGTTTCTTCTTTTTTGAATTTGTCTTCTCAGTGCCTAGTCTAGTACTGCTCTTAATAAATATTTATTGATTAACTAAAGGAGACGACTCTAAAGTATTTTGGAAACCTTAAAATGCTATAACAATGTATAATTGTGTTTTGTCATTGTTGTGGCAAAAATATTTTTGACAGTTAATGCCATTAATACATTTATACATGGTATGACTTGGTAATTTCTTGTGTGTTTGTTTATTTTGCTAGCCATTAAACAATTTTTCCTCCTTTAATAAAATGGTAAGATCAGCGGTAATGTATGGAAGCATTTCTATGTTGAAAGCTATTCTGAAAAAGAAACAAAAGTAATTTGAAAATACTATCCAATGTAATATTAATTTTCAAGTGAGAATGATTGGACAAAGTTGCACTGGGAAAAAGTTGTAGCCAGTGAAAAATGAGTACTTTCTGTAGGTCTTTGATGTGCCTGAAGCAAAAAATCCAGAAAATATATTCTTCTTTTACTGTAATGCTGAGGGCTTATTCTGGTCTCAGATTTTTTTGGGCTGAGTTTATAAACTGGTAAAAAGTTACTGAAGTTACAATTCAAGAAACTTGGGGCAACTAGTTAAGTAGCATAGTGGCTAGAGTACTGGTCCTGGAGTCAGGAGGACCTGAGTTCAAATCCAGCCTCAGACACTTGATGCTTACTAGTGGTGTGTGACCCTGGGCAAGTCGTTTAACCCTGATTGCCTTATAAAACAAAAAAAAATAAAACCCGCATAGTTTCATTTGTAACAAAGAAAAGAAAA
The DNA here is from genome assembly GCA_028627135.1 of Pseudochirops cupreus. Classification (NCBI taxonomy): domain Eukaryota; kingdom Metazoa; phylum Chordata; class Mammalia; order Diprotodontia; family Pseudocheiridae; genus Pseudochirops; species Pseudochirops cupreus. The sequence goes on along the minus strand of CM053580.1, from coordinate 65,937,358 downwards.
AAAAAACCTCTTAAAAGTAAAATCAACAATTCATTTCTAAATCATTATTTTCACGTTATCTCATTTGAGATAACTCACAACAACCCTGTGACACAGGTGTTATTATCTCCATTTTATAGTCGAAGAAAATGAGGCAAACAGAGGTGACATGCCCAAGGTTACAGTTATTAAATATCTGAGGTTGAATTTGAACTCAGGACTTCCATGACTCCTGGCTCAGTGGTTAGAGCACTAAGCCATTTAGCTGCCAAATAATTATGCTCTTAGCAAAACCTATATGAAAAGGGAGTAAAGAGCCCTCAGCAGTTGGGTAGATCCAACCTGGGAAATTTATGGGAGATCATAGATAAGAGTCACACAGGATGCTTGGCATAGATAGGTTAAAATCTGCATTGTTGGAAGGAACATACAAATCCATGAGATTGGACATCTGTTTGAGTTTTGAGTTAATCAAATTTTTTTTTTAAATTTATGACTCAAACTTAACAAAGTGCTTTTGGAGCTATGAAGTAAGCATATAAAGTATAATGTATTTTGAATTTTATCTAATGCCAACTTGATTTTTTTTTTCCTAAGGGCTGCTACTAAATGTATTCTGCCTTACTCTCCTATATAAGCTCTTGCTGTCCTTATTCCATCTACTCAGCCTGCAGATCAGGTCTTCTAAGAGTGGCTGGCTACAACTCCCCTTTCAGAGCTCTAGGGAAGAATCCATTATAAGTGGGTGGGGTGGGGGATTTTATGATAACATCAGCCTGAGCCCCTAGTCCAGTGTGTCTCCCTCATATCAATTTCTAGTTAATGTTTTCTCAATATCATCTATAGTAGTGTCCCTGTTATCAATTTAATTGATCTATATCAATTAGCTTTTACAAAGAAAGGAATATTTACTGAAAAGACATAGAACCAATGTGGGAAAAAAAACTCGCTTTATCTTTCCTTCTCCTTCCACTCCTCCACTAACTGGATCTTACGTTCTATCTACTGAGTGATGTATAGTTGTGTGCATATTACTTTGACCAAGTAATGATACTGGTAAGATTTCATTGTGTAACAGCAATGGTGATAGAGGTATGTGTTTCTACTTACAGTGTGACCCAAAAGGCTGGCTTTGACTAGAGGAAATAGGATTGAACTAGTGTCTCCTCCTTTAATTAGTTTTCCATCAGTTAAATGATGGATTTTTTTTTTTTACTGGTTTGGGCCGCTTACTTTGAAGGGCCACCAATTGTCCGTTCAAGATTAGTAAACTAACTGTCTGTGGCCATTCCACTACAGACAGAACTACCTGAAAATAACTGCAGCAAACTGTTGCAGTTTGTTAGAGTTCCACAATATTTTGTTTTGGGAGGTGACAGCAGTCTCTAGGCTGTTGGGCCCAGTCTATTGACTGAATCCTTCCAGCTCAATAGCTATAGAGGGATAAGAAAGGAAATGACCTTTTTCTAGGAGTTTAGTAATGAATGGGAGGAGTGAGACAGGATGGTAGCTTAAGGGTATGAAAAACTCAAATGAAGGAAGGGGTGTGTGTTTGTGTGTGTGTGTGTGTGTGTGTGTGTGTGTGTGTGTGTGTGTGTGTGTGTGTGTGTGTGTGTGTGTGTGTGTGTGTGTGTGCAAGGTGTGGGGAATGCTGGCAGAGTTTGTTGGTAGGAAAGAGCCGATGGATAAAAGATAGAAGACTAGGGAGAGAGTGTGATTGAAGGGGCTTGCTCCAAGGAGGAAAGCTGCTTGCTTGTTTTTTTCTTTGAGTCTTCCTGTATTTTTTCAAGAGGGATGGTAGGCCTAAAAAATGAGTTAGAGAGTCAAGGAGTGAAATGCCAGGAATAATCAACTAAACAAACTGTCAGAAGGGCATTAATTATTTAGTTTAGTGGGGGTATTTAAACTTTAGGGTGTGGATTATTTTACAAGAGGCATGCCAAGATATCACCTGGAGAAATGCATGCAGGAGAGATTAAGACCTTTGGAACTTGGAGCTAAAAGAGTTAGACAGCCAAAGTAGTTGGGCAGTACTTCTTAAACTGTGGGTGCTTAAGAAGTGCTGAAGAGGTCATGAGTGGAAAAAATTTAAGAAGGCCTGGGATAGAGGACTTCCTCTGTCTCTTAGTGTGTTTCTTTGACTCTGCTTCTCTTTCTTGAATGGGGAGAGGCCATGGTTCCCTGGACACCAGAGACTCCAGTGGTCTTGCAAGAGCCCATGTGGAAAACTGGCAGCTTAATACAACGTAAAGTAATTATCTTCAGAGTAAAAAAATTGGGGTTTAAATACCACCTCTGGTGTGTGACAATGAGCAAATTTATTTTTTTCTTTTTTCTGCAGAGGGGAAGACAGGGCAATTGGAATGAAGTGACTTGCCCAAGGTTATATGGCTAGTAAGTGTGTTGAGTGTCTGAGGCTGGATATGAACTCAGGTCCTTCTGGCTCCAGGGCCTGTGCTCTATTCACTGCACTACCTAGCCACCCCTGATGAGCAAATTTCTTAACAAAATGAAGGTATTAAAGTGAAGGGCCTCTGAGGTCTTTTCTATCCCCAGATTTAGATCTATGATTTTTAGAAGGTGGGATATCATGTCAAAATGAGATGGGGGGTGGGGAGGAGTGTAAGTGGCTTCCATTGGGCAAAGATCTAGGTGGCTACTGATCTGGAATCCTTTGACTGGACAATTCACTTAAAAAGCCTCCTCTCTACCATAGACTTTGAAGGAATAGCAAGAGAATGGGTTTCCTTAAAAGTTTTCTTGAGAATACTTGCTAGTGGCTTTTGAGTATCTTTTGAGTTCCTATTTCATTCATTTGAACATAGCACAGGTGTGTTTTCCTTTGGGTCAGCAGACGTTGGGAAGGAAGAGAATCTTAATAATGTTGGGGGCAAGTATGAACCAATAGTGACAAATTTATGAAATATGCAGTAATGAATTTACATTTTAAACCCTAGATGGAGCAGAGAGTAAGGGGGAGGAGGGACACTTAGCAGGATGCTGGGAGGGCTGACCAGAGCATTCACAAAGATTGAGACTAGGCTTTGCTTGTAAAGGTGGGAGACTGATGGAAAGAGAGCCAGGTTAGTTCAACTAAGTTCAGTTCAGTTCAGCTTGAGTTCAGGGTGCCACTTGGTGGTACATGCAGAAATTGCACCTTGAGTAGCTATTCCGTATCATATCCCTAGAGAACATCTGGGCATTGAAGACACCTACATCTTTTTTCTCCTTGGGACCCTACATAAGGCACAGTTGCTTCTTCATAATAGAAAACCACCTGTACCAGCGAAGCTCCCTTGCAGATGGAGAAGAGGGTACCCTTCATCTTATGAAGATATATCTAAATTCGCTTTAGTGCTTGTATATGTCAGTCTTGTTAGTTATGAAATTAATGTGTCAGAACAAAGGAATAAATTTAAGCAAATGTCAAGATACAACAATTATTAATAAATGTATTAATTTCAGTGATTATGACCTCTTTTCAGTTGTGAGGATTTATTTATTTGAATTAAGGATCCCTTGATCAATTCAATTCAACAGGGGTGGCTAGTTTCTTTGGTTTGGTGATCAGTAGGAGTCAGACAATGTTGTGGAATGTCCCAAGTTCAGCATGATGTGGGGGTAGGGACAGAGCAGAGGCAGTATGCCAGGGGAAAGTGAGCATTTTTTCCCAAGCTTTCCTAATACAATTCTGAGCAGGATAAGCAACAACAAAATCATAGTTCATTATTTTTTCAAGCCAAGAGAGAGAGGTCTTCAGACATGTGGTTGGGGTTGGCTGAGACCACAGCACAGTGAAAGTGGCAGTAGCAGTATTGGTAGCAGTAGTTTCGGCAACAGCATCGGGAGTGTGTAGATGGACAGTAAAGGGACAGAATGCCTGATCAGAACAAAATTTCAGGGCATCTTGGTGCTAGTACTGGGTGCAGAACTGTGTGCTATTTGGTAGCTCCTTTGCCCATTATCCAGTTCCCAGTGAAAGTTCCAAAACAGAGAGGAGCATTTGTGATCATGAGGAAGCAGGAGTCCTATCTGGGTAAGGACCAGAGCACAGATAAGCAAGGGAGTGACCAGACTCTTTGCAATATCACTTTGGAAGCACCAAAAACTTATAGGCCCCCAGATCTAGTTTTCACTTGCTGTGAAAGCAGTAGAAGGACATAAAAGATTAAAGTTCAGATAGTCATTGAAGTGTCCAAAGTCAAGAAATAGACTGGGAAAATGAGCAAACGACAAGAACAAAACAACAAACCTGACCATAAAAACTACAATGCTGACAAAGAAGCTCAAGACACAAAATCAGAAGAAGATAATGCCTTGCAAATCTCTACAAGCAAAGCCTCAAAGGAAAATGCAGATAGGAAACAAGACCAACAAGAATTCCTATAAGAGGTAATGAAAGAGATTTTTTTCAAAAAGACCAAAATTTTATTTTAAACATCCAATAAAAATGGCAGAGGAAAAATTGGGAAAAGAAATAAGAGCTGTGCAAGAAAATTATGAAAAGAGAATTAACAGCTTGGGAAAAGAGGATAAAAATACTGAAAAAAACAGCTCCTTAAAAGTCAGAATTGACCAAATGATAAAAGAGGTATAAAATCTCACTGAAGAAAATAACTCTTTAAAAATTAAAATTGGTTAAGTATGATCTTGAGACAGTACAATGAGGTGGGAGTCAAGGTGATTTCTATTGATTATTAGGGTAATTTCAGCAAATCACTTAATCTTTTGAATCTCTGTGGTTATCAGAGGTTGGACTAAATGATCTGCATGGATACTTATAACTCTAAAATTCTAGGTGTGAATTGCATACATTTTAAATTTCTCATCAAGGTTAAGCCTTATTCATTGAAAAAGACAACAAACCTCATTGTCCTTTGTCCATGTGGCCAGTTCTAATTACCCTAGTAATTTATCCATCCTGAAAGTGCCTTTCAGCAGCGGCATTTCCCTATATTTTAATCTAGTAGGAAAGTCTCAACAAAGCAGTCTTTCTTTTCCTCTCTCCCTTCACTCATCCTTCCTTCTGTCTCTTCTTCTCTCTCTCTTTTCCTTCTTTCCTTCCTTCCTTCCTTCCTTCCTTCCTTCCTTCCTTCCTTCTTTCCTCCTTGCCAGGGACTGTGCTAGGTGATGGGGCTAAAACATAAAAAAAAATGAAGCTTTACATTGAGTAGCTATTCTGTTTCATATTCCTAGGAGACATCTGGGCATTGATGACACCCATGTACTAAGCTCATTGTGGAGCTTACATTCTTTTGGGGGTGAACAATATACACAAAGATAAAAATGAAATACATATAGTGTAATTTTGGGAGTAGCTGGGGAAGGGGAAGACATTATCAGGCTCATGATAAACATTATTTTAATTAACTTTACTGATTTAACAAATCCCAAGTGGCAGACCAGATTCAAACTTAATTTTTTACAATTAAAATAAAAAGTGATTGTAAGTTGTAGTTGAATGAAAAAAACTTTTGAATTAAGTGTTTCATAAAGCTAAGCTCTAGTGGGATACCACATTTTCTTCTTGACCTCTGCTGCACTTCTTTTTACTAATACAGTTACCTTATCAAGACAGCCACAGGGTGCCCATCACTGGTTTTCAAACCAAGCTAAAGGAAGAACTTAGTTGAAAGGGAAAATGCCCATGGTAGAAGCATATTTATTTGCTGTTATAAATTTCCCAGAAGGAAAGGATCATGAGAATTTAAATGTAAACTACTTCTCCTCTCCCTCTTTAATATATGAGCTGGTTGTTGGAAAGGGCAGAAAAAAGTATTTTCACATAAAGAAGTAATAAATCAATTTGGGAAGAATATAAGGTAGAGAAGAATGCAATTGATTTATTTCTTCTTTTGTTTATTCAAAACTTCATTAGTTTGAGAACTGAGGAGTATTAGTCTAGTAGGAGAATGGTAGGGACCAGTAGGAGTGCAATTAGTAGAGAAGCCTCTTTGTGTGGTACAGATTTTCCTGTAAGGACCAACGACCTCTAGGCTTGTAGTTGAGAGCTGGGAGTTACCCAGAACACATGCATTTCCTTCCTTTCTTATGTACTTTGTTTCCAGGTTTCTATAATGGTATGCCCATCCTACCCCTGTCTCCCCAGATATCACCACCACAACAACAATCCTAGATAACAAGTACATTGGTGGGAAAGTATGGCCCCTCACAAGGACATTGGTGGGAAATTGTTATTTGTGGACTCTGATGTATTGATTATTCCTATGTTTGCTTTGCTCTAGTGTTTATGTTTATCTTTGCTTTATTGTTAATAAATGATTAAGTCTAATTGTTATCATTGTGAGTAGATAATTTATGTAAATAAGAATTACACTGAAGTAGAGGGAAAAGGCTCAAGAGCTTGGTGGTGAATAAGTGTATCCCCCAAAATACTGTTACCCTTAGGACCCTGAGAAAGTTGGAGTATAATAAGGTAGTAATGGTTCCTCTCTGAGAATTCAGATCTGCTAGTGTGAGGGTAGGTTGAGGTTAACAAGTTAATACAGAGACTCATAAATAATTAAATAATCTCAAAGTTGGAGAAAACTTAGAGGCAATTTCTCCAACCTGTATCTCTTTATATCTTTACAGAGTCCCAATAAGTGCTCATCTATTCTCTCCCTAAAAAGTTTTAATGAGAGGAAATCCACTACCTCCTATTGCAGCCAATTCTAAATTTGGACAGCTCCAATTGTGAGGAAGATTAGTTTTGTATTAGCTTTGAATCTGTCTTTCTGATATGTCTACCCACTGCTCCTATGCCTTGCTTTTGAGCACAGACCAAATCTAATTCCTCTTCTCCTATGACAGACCTTTAAAAAATACTTGCAGACAGTTATCACATTCCCCATAAGATTTCTCTTCTCCATACTCAAAAGTTCCTACCATCTTCATCCTCACATTTGTATGACATGATCTCCAGTTCTCCCACAATTTATCTTCCTCATCCAATACAAAACGAATCTTCCTAACAATTGGAGCTGTCCAACTTGACAATACTCTTCTTAATATACGGCGCCCAGAATTGAACCAGATACTTGAGATGTGGTCTGACCAGGGCAGAGTAAAGCAGAAGTATCACTTAACCACATGTTATTAATAATTCAACAATCACATATATGCTTGATGATAAAAAATGCTTAGTGAATGGAATTTAATTAAAAAGGAGGATGATTACTTATATAGTTGGAATAAGTAACAATAGAGAGACAGACACTCAGTCTGGTTATTTAAAAGACATAACTTATTGCAGCTGTTCAGCCAATGGAAAGAGGCTGTTTCTACCCACATGGTGGGAGAATGTAGAAGTCCCAGGTATCTCCCATGTTAGTGTCTCCACGTTACATGATCTGGAATGAACAAAATATAGCCCTGTTGTACTTAGGTTTGCTTCCTGTCGTTCCCCAAATGTGGTCCCCTTTTATATATACATATGTACATATGTCCTTTAAACATATATATGTATATATATACATATAAAATATGTGGTTCCATATATGTATTGGTATTTAGATATAGGTTTACGTGTGTGTAAATACACACAGATGCAAACATCTATATGTGTGCATATATATAGGAGATAAGTGTGTGTGTGTGTACTTTTACAGGACACATACACACAAATATATGTAAGGAGATAGAGATAGATTATGCATATAGGTATATTTTGTCTCTTGTAGGAGAAGAGTAAACTCTGAAGATAGGGGCTGTTTGACGCGCTTTGTTTTTGTCTCCCCAGAGTCTACTACAGAGCCCGACACCTAGAAGATGCTCCTTAACTCGTGATTGGAGGAATGATAAGGATTGATTGAATGAAAGTGAATCCCTTTCTGCAGATGGAACTTTCTCACCATGAGCAGCCCTCCATCTGCTAGGGGGGAAATTTCAGGGCAATTAACAATGCTAATTTCAAGACTGAGTTCTGTGAGGGCAAGACTTCCCCGACCAATATCTGCTACTCAGAATCTTAAGTTATTAGGCTTTCCTGGCGTAGTTGAAAAGTATGCTGGATTTGGAGGACTTTGCTTTCAATCCTGCCCTTCTTAATAGCCACAAGGCGTGGGATTAAAGGGCTTCTGAGGCTCCTTCCACTTCTTGATCTACGATCAAATGAGAAAACCTATGCTTTACGTAAGTGAAGTGTTTTGTAAAAAAAGCATCCTACAAACCAAATTATAATTATTGTTATTATTATAAATCCTACGGCTCGCCGATCCTTTTACAACCCCAGCTGCCTAAAAATCAGCAAAAATGCTTAGTACAGAAATATTAGAGGGCCCACGGGCTCGTATAATTACGGCAAAGCCCTGTTCCTGGTGCGCACGCGCAGTAGTAAACAAGTGCGCACGCGCGCCATCGGAACGCGCATGCGTCCTCTAGCAGGTCTGTTATCTCGCTTGCTCGGCGTATAGATTGTAGATGCCTGTTCCTTGCCCTCCTGCTCCTCTCATTGAGTCTGGACCGTGGAGGGCGGGCGAAGCCGCCCTAGAGGCGGGATGGGGTCGTGCTCCGGGGACAGGAAGCGGATTGTGAGGAGGAGGAGGGGCCAGCAGAGGGGGCGGGACCTGGGGGGGAAGCGAGAAGCCGCGTCAACCATGTAAGCGCTGCCTGCTGCCGCTGTCGCCGGTCGCCGCCGCGGGCTCCTGCGTCCCGCCGGTGTTGCTTTACTGCCCCTCCCCCCCGTTAAATTGAGGGACTGGGGGGGGTAGTGACGGTCTGACGGGCGTGGGGGAGGGGAGGCGCAGGTGAGGGGGGACGGGAGCGGGCTGCTGCGGGGCGGGGGAGGGGGTGGAAGGAAGTGAAGATGCGGTGGGGGAGAGGATCGGACCGTGGGAGGGGGCGTCCCGGGAGAGGTCGCGAGCCCGCCGGGCGCGGGGAGGCGGCCGAGGACTCTGGGCTGACTCCGGGTCATGTGCCGCGTCTGGACGGGCGGGGAAGGAAGGAGGGGGCAGGGGAGCTGATGGGAAGGGAGAATGACAGGTTCCCGTCTGCTCTCCCCGCGCCCCCGACCTCGGCTCCTGGGGGTGGGGGGACCTCCTGACAGCGCTTTCGTTTTAGGAAGTTTTCTTTCCGCTACTATCCCGACCTCCCCAAATTTTGCAGTCCCGCCGGTGTCAGGGATGTGAAGTCCTGTGCTTTCTTCCAGGGATATTCATTCCTACACCGAGGCTTCTTGTTGTAGGGCTACGGGTGGGGGTGGCCCCTTGTTTCCACTTTAGAGAGTTGGAGTCGAAAGGAAAGTTTTTGGATCGCAGAAATGGGATGCGAACTGGGAGGCTTCTGAACGTGTTTACCTGGGATTTGGGCTTTTTAAAAGCCATTCCTCCTCAAAACCCCTCCAGGTTTCCTGGATAACCTGTTATCAAGTTTTCCTTGTAGTCCTTCCTTAATTGGTGGTTTTAACTGTAGCTTGAAAACTACTCCTCGAAGCCGCGGTGAGGGAAAGCATTGTATGATTTGAGGAAAGGGGACAGAAATTAGCATCTTGTACCGAATAAAAAACCTTCTCTATGTAAAGTTATTCATGCGCAATGTGAGAAGTGCTGGAATGTTGCTTTAAGAAACCTGTTTATCGTGGTTACCTTGGGCTGGTAGGTTTCTGTGGATGGGTGTATGAATATGTCCTAGTCGTATCGATCCCGTGTATCCCGAGTTCTTAAGATTGTAGTAAACACATTCATCTATAATGGGAATGTTAGCATACAGATGTACAGAGATTAAATAAAAAATACATTTGCGTATTTCCAAGTTCTTTGAAGTTTTTTCTTGGTACTTGAGAATAAACTTAAAACAAAGAAACAGCACCTGAAATACATCCAAACTACATATTTTAAAGGCATATTCTTAGCAGCTTCTTGTTTACTATTATTTATTGAAGGGGGTGAATAGACTAAGGCCTAGGAAGAGATAATAGGGACCTTCTTCATGGCACCCCATACTCCGGTTTCTGCGCAATACTCCTTTATAGTGGGAGTGACTGGCAGTTTTTTTTTCCTCCCCCTACTAATGAGAAAAAAATGTTATGCTGTGGTTTTCTACTTCAGTGGCTCCAGCAATCCATCAGTCAAAAACAAATGAAAGATCTTTAATGATCTCATAAGTTATAGTTTAGGATGTTCAGCTTTCTTGATGAGAAAAGTTTTACTGAATAGTTACTATTTGGTTATTCGGAATGAACTAAGAGAGCGATGTGGTAGGTCTATGCTAAGTTTCTGTTATCTGCTAAAAACATCCTGCCTGGGTCAGTTGTACTTAATTTCTGGCCCTGATTAGTTTCCTATACCTATACTTTTTTGAAGTGGCATAGGGTTAAGTGTTGATAAACTCATCAATTGTTTCAGTACATAGGACAGTACCTCTAAAAAGTAACTATTATTAAGGAAGGAATTAGTCTGTATTTCATAAGGAGCTGTTAACTTGAAAAAAAATCTGCTACTTTTAGAAGGCAATTTTTTTCCTCAAGAATTTTGGAAGCATCTCATGATACTTAGGCTTAACACTGTTTGATTACAATTATGTTGGAACATTTCACCCAGCATTTTTTGTGGTTATTTTTATCTCCAAATCGACATAATAAAAATTTTTATTTACACAGGAAAAATAGGCCCTCTTAAGTAAGGGTGATCTAATAGGAGAGTGCTGTAAAGGTTACTAACCCCCGTTTTATTGTGATTTGTACCCGATTTGGTGGATGGCTGATTTTCAAAAGTAGTGCAGGCCTTTCACCTACCTTATCCTATTTTCTGACCTTTAAGAGCTGCTCCCTGAGAACATTTTATTATAGTTACCTTAGGTTCATAGGTGTATGTAGATGTACGTGTGAATATTTTCAGGCCTTAACCAATTTTAGTATCCAGAGTTCTTAAATTTGTAGCAAGGTTGCCTTCTTGCTTGTCAAAGTCAGTGCCTGGTTATTACCCTCTTCTATCTCCCCATTCCACAAATACTTTATTTTAGTGAATTGCTAAAATAGGAGACTACTGGATGTTAAAATTATGTCCAAGTCACTAGTAATTAGTTCTTTCTCACAACTTGGAGTTATTTTGGCCAGGAAGTATCTTGGCTTGGAATACTAGTGTTCAGATAAATTAAAGTTGAACATCTCTGCAGTCATGTAAAAGATCTTGGTCTAATGTGAAAAACTGAAGCTAGGACTAAAATTTGACTTCCATTTTTCCTACCAATTATCAATGTGACAATTGACAAGTCATTTAACCATTGCCTCACTGTCCTTAACTTCAACAAAGGATAATGCCTATGTATCTCCTAGGGTTGTTGAGAGGATAAAATGAAATGATAATACATAGAAAAAAAAATAAAGTCAATAGAATGTTAGTGTTAGAGGGCACTTTTGAAAATACCTGGTCCAGCTCTTCCATTTTAGAGATGAGGAAATTGAGGCACAAAGTATTATTTGTTAAACTCATTTTCTGTTAAATATTAAGTTATTAATGGCCATATTTCTTTTTTTTTCTTTTTTTTTGGAGGGGGGAAAGTAGGGCAGTTGGGGTTAAGTGACTTGCCCAAGGTCACATGGCTAGTTTTTGTGTTAAATGTCTGAAGTCAAATTTGAACTCAGGTCCTCATGACTCCACATCTTGTGCTCTATTTACTGTACCACCTAGCCGCCTGGGGCCATATCTTTCATACGTAGATAGCAGATAGGGAAGCAAAATTATCCAAATCAGTGTACTATTCTCATTATACTCTTGAAACAATTCAGAGAGAAGCAGAAACTTTGTTGAGTCTATTAGTATAATTGAACTGTTAAAAAAATTTTTTCCCCTCTCAGATGACCCTAAAATCCCTTAAGAAAACCCCCAGCTCTCTAAACTGAATTTTTAAGAAAGAGATTAGTGTAGTAGAACCTTCATGGCATTGGAGTCTGAAGACCTTGGTCTTTCTGCTTTGCTGCTTATTTAATCTTAGTTAAATAATTTTTTTTCTAGGGGCCTCAGTTTCCTCATGTATAAAATGATAGCAGTTCACTATAATCTCTAGTATCCCTTTCAGAGCTTAGCTCGAGGCAAGCATACTATCTCATTGCATTGCAAAAATGTCTAGGAAGTATTACTTAGGGATGACTACTTTCTCCAATAAGTAATGTTAAGGGAAAAATTTTAAAAAGCAAGTTGATGAAAAGTACATGAGGCCGCTTTGCCTAGTGGATAGGATACTGGTCTTGGAGTTAAGAACATCTGGGTTCAAGTCTATCTTTAACATGTAACAGACCCTGTGACTTGGACCAAGTTATTTTATCTCTCAGTGCCATAGACACTTCTCTGACACAGGGGTTCTTGATGTAGGTTTTGTGACTTTTTAAAAAAAGTATTTTTGTAACTTGTTGATTTCCTTTATAATCCTACGTATTTTATTTTATGCATTAAAAAAATTCTGAGAAGAGATCCATGGACTTTGCCAGACTGCCAGAGAGAGCCACGATACAAAAAAAGTTTTACCCTGCTCTAAGGCTAGAGATTGCTGAAAAAATGCTGATCTGTATTGTTTGAGGGAATTTTCTTACCCCATGTTAGTCAAATCGTATGTTCAGTCCTTTTTAATAAAAAAATAAAACCTTAACAAAGGGGTTAATAAACTCAGTTAAAAGCCTTTTTCTAATAAATTTTACTATATACATCACTTTTTTTCTTAAATACCCTAAAATTCAATCCTTATAAGTTGTTTGCTCTTGCTTTTATCTCATTATTAAGGAGCAGAATTGTCACATTAGCTTCATTGCCAGTTTTTAGTGTAATGCATTTTGTTTGGTACTTGCTTTGGAAGGAATGTTTTTGTGATTTTAAAGGCTACATGTACCATCATTTCGATCTAAGGCTAGTTGTATGAGTACAGTTTAGTTAAGGACTCTTTTTATGAACTAGAAATCCATTTTCATATGTGTGAATTCTCCCGAGGTTAGCCATTTGTTGCTGACTCTTGGGCTTCCAAGATATCTTAAAGTTTTCATTTTGTCTTTGTTTTCCCAGACACATGAAATGGCCACAGATGACAAGACGTCACCAACATTGGACTCTTCTAATGATCTGCCTCGATCTCCTACTAGTCCCTCTCATCTCACACACTTCAAACCTTTGACTCCAGATCAGGATGAACCTCCTTTTAAATCAGCCTATAGCTCTTTTGTAAATCTTTTTCGATTTAGTAAAGGTAAAACTTTATATTTTGAAAATCAAGGAACCCATATCTCTGATAAAGAAAATCTGAAGTTCCTTTCTTCAGCATTGCTTTTACATGCCTTCTTGAAATATCAACAAGGCAGCAGCTTTAACGCTTCTACTGCCAATAAGGAAAAACTGCTTAGTAAGGAAAAGGTGGCATCATCAATTAAATCTTGAGCAGTAGAAATTAAACTTCCTTGGATATATGAGGTTCTGAATTGAAAACTGAGTACTAAAAAAAAGTCCCTCATTGAAAAAAAAAAGTATCAGTACTTGATGTTTTCTTTTTCATCCTAAATGCCTTTTTCTCACCTCAGAGGTAGCTTCTCTTAGTTTTTAAGTTTATAGGACAGGCATTTGCTTGTGTGCTTTTTCCTCTTCTCCCTTCCCCTCCTTTCCCCCCCCTTTCCCTCCCCTTCCCCTTTTTCTCTCTTCTTGAGAAATAACCACAAGATTCTAATCAAAGCAGTAAAGGAATGAAGATGTGTTCAAAGGTAGCAATTAAAGGAAAGTTTTTTAAAAAAAATACTCAGGAAGTTACCAAATATATCGCTGACTAAATCTTTTAGACTGAAGTTCAAGGGTGATAGATTACCAGTGTGACAATTTTTAAAACCTTTGTTTACTTGAGCAAGGTTTTCTTGTCTAAGGAAAAATTAGAAAAGAGCTCAGTTAATGTTTTGCTTTACATGTGACTGTGCCATGTGAAATACTTTGTTAAGTCAGTCTGAGTGATGGTCAGTGTTTTAAGGATTTATGCATTCAGTTCATTTAGTTTTGTAGACATGTTACAGAATGTAAAAAATTGTCTAACAGTAAGGTTAATATTTGCATATGTTAATTCAGTTTAAAACAAAGTTTAAAATGTAAAAAGTAGAGGCAAAGGTGATTTAATTTATCTCATTTCTCTTTCTTTTTGAGCTCCCTTTATGTCTTCAGTACCATATGTTAGATTTTTCAGATGATGACAGCTTGTCTTCTTCTGCAGAGAGACCAGAAGGTGGACAGGGAGATCAGCAATCTCTGAGTGGAAGTTGGGCTAGTCCTCAACACTCTTTGAGGACACAGTCTGTGAGGTCCCCTGTAGCCTATAAAAAGCAGTTTAATGAAGATCTCCATCATCGATCATCTAGTGTATTAGGTAAAAGAAAGTTTTTTTTCCTTGAGCTGCCTTTTTTTGATGATAAAATGTTATTCTCTTAATTATTATTTTCCTAGATTGTTTTTTGACTTATCTTTCTCCTTTATAAAGTCTTGATTTTGAGTGATTAGAGGTTGTTTAAAATGAATGAAGTTTATAAGGTTGTTAAGGAAAGAACTTTGTTTAGTGTTTAAAAAAACACCTTTCTTGGTGTTTATTACACTTCAGTCTGTGTTAAGTAGAGAGCTCCTGATTGACTTTTGAGTCACTTGCTTGAGTTTTAGTGGTTCATAGTTTGTAGTATCTTCAGAAGAAAACTGACTGGTTTTAACTTCACACATGAGTTGTGCATTAATGCTTTGGTGGCACTTCTGACATGGGCTCCTTTCCCTCTAGAGGCCTTTCTCTTATGTTATATCCCTTCCTCACTTCTGCTTCTTTCAAAGTGGCAGAGCAGATTCAGTTTTTGCTGTCTCAGATGGTCTTGGTACCCTTACTGTCACTCTTTCTGCATCTTTACTTGATTCTTCTTCCCTGTCAAGGATTTGGATCAGTGCTTAAAATAATAAACTAATAAATGAAGGGGGCCTGGAGAACTTGGTTCTCCCCTCTCTTTTTAGTTAGGAACATGGACAGGTCATGTTCTTCTTTTGCTCTCACACATTCCTTTTTGTGCCTTTTCCTCAGCAGTGGGAAGGGGGTCGAAATTCTTGTCATCTTACTGGGAGTGGTCCCTTTACATGTGATTCTCAGGCACCAAATGCAAATGACTTAAGGATGGGAGCTTGTGTATGACTGAGAATCCACTGTGATCCCAGTAGCTTCTTTTTATATCTCTCCTTTACTTGTTAAATCACAAATCACAGACTGCTACCTTGCTATAGTCATCCTGTGACTCAGAAGAAATCGTACCTGGGATTTTTGTCATTCTTTATAAGGCAGTGTAGCTGAGGTGTCAGAAAAATTATTCATAAAGTCTAATTCTTTGAAGAGATCTCTTATAAGCTCTCCCCCATGTTCATGTTTATATATCCCTTTTACTACTTTGATCACAATGTATACCTTCTATTTTCTCACCTTTGCCCCAGACTTTCAGGCATATGACAAACACTATCTCAGAACTAAATGATGACAAAATATTTCTTAAGCACTTACTATGTGCCAGGTAATGTACTAAGTAAATACAACCACGCAGGAAAATCCCTGCCCTCAAGGAGCTTATGTTCAAATAAGAGAAAGACAGTATATAATGGGGAGTAAGGAAGTGGGGGTGAGGGAGTGTGCATTTGGCAGCAAGGTTTGAAAATGTCCAGCAAATGATGAGGAAATCTAGTTTTAGGTAAGAAAAGGTTAAAGCTCATCTATGAGGACCCCGGGGGAGAATCCTGGTGGTTCTGGTGGGAGAGAGTTGTTGAGGCAGCTGAAGTGGAGGCAACATGGTATAGAAATGGTATGGAATGGAAATAGAGTAACCTAGTGAATTTGGGGGTGCTTTTACAAGAGGAACTTCTACTGTGCATGATGTGCATATACAGTAGTGGATTAGTGGGTTACTGCAGGGGAGCTGTCTAGTAAGGAACTAAAACCTTTCACGCATGTTTTTGGTTTGTTCATCTTCATTCTTTCCTTAAGTTAGTGACCTTAAACTTGGCCCAATCTGTGCATTAGTGTTCTTTTGTATTCTGATTCTATTTTAAATGCTGTCCAATGGACCCAGCAGAATAAAGAGTATGGATCAAGATAGTCAAGGCATCTCAAGTGATCAGAGACCTTCTGAGGACATTTAAACTAGATCAGAGCTGTTCTGGGACATCTTAAATTCTAGGAATCTTTTGGAATTTTGGTTTTTAGAGGAGTATCAGTGGGTTACAGAAGGTTCTGTGGCTGATTCTTGATGTCAGATCCTTTTAGTAGGAATGGGTGATCAATTTGCTCATGAAGGACTTCCTGATTTTTGATTTACAGCAGCTCTAGAGGTAACAGGTTCAGCCTGGAATGAGACTTTGATCATGTCATTCTGCCTTTATAAGTCTGTAATGGACAGTTCTTGTTTGCTTTTTAATCTAACATTTTCCTCCTTTTGAGAATGCTTGTATATAAGTAATGCTAAATGGCCCTGTAATTTTGGCAGTGAAATTTGAACCATTTTCTTACTTTGTTACCCTCACCATTTTTTCTTCCTAATCTCTTCCTTGGGTTCAGCATTTTCCTCTTCCTTGGGTTTAGCATTTTCTATTTCCTTTGGTATGAGGGCCCCTAGTCCCTTAGGAAACTATTTTCTATATTTATATAATTTATAAATTTCTGTTTGTATCAGAGATAACTTTTAAATGAAAAATTATTCTACATATTTCACTTAGAATTTTTTGCTATTTTCAGCCCATATAAAATGTAGTCCAAACCTATTTTTTAAAAAAGTAAAAGCTTATCTTTTAAAATAAAGGCACATGTTTAGCACTAACATGAGCATTCAATGAAAACCAAGTATATTGTGTGCATACATATGTACACTAAAGAATCTAACAATGTTTAAATGTTTTTTAAGTTCTGAATTTAATAAACACTAAAAATATTTCTATATAAAGAACAGAAAACAGTATTATATTTATAACCATAAATTTAATCTATTAAGTGCAAATTGCTTTTTTAAAAAGTTTGTAATACATTCATTTTGTTACTTGCAGAGCTGTCCTGCTTGTCTGGGTTTTCCTCCAAACTTCCATCAATTTCCTTCTAAAGATTCTTCAATGACTATATTATTTCTTCTTTTTTGGCAACACAGTCTTCCTTTCTAGTTTTGTTTTTTTTCTTCTCTCTCCAGTTCTCCCTCTTCCTTTCTCCAGAAAAAAGGGGAAAAAAACATGGTCCTTTTTAACAAGTAGAGTCAAGCAAAACAAACTACAAATTTTCCATGTCCAAAAATGTATGTCTTTTTTTGTGTTTGGCAATTATCTCTCCACTGTCAAGAGGTAACTTGCTCTGTCATTGGTCTGCTGGTGGTTTTTCATTGAATTGATAAAGGGTTTTAAGTGTTTCCAAGTTAATAGAATCTTTTCAACCCTTCCCAGACACCAGAAGGAAAGCAGAAGCTGTCATAGGAGGCCATGATCCTCGAACAGCTGTCCAGCTTCGAAGTCTCAGCACAGTATTAAAGCGTCTCAAGGAAATCATGGAGGGGAAAAGCCAGGTATTTCCTAGAAGCTTGTGGGTGTTAATAAGCAGTGGTTTAGGTAACTCCATGATCACTAAAAACATGGTATAAATGTCTTCTGAAAGAAGAGTTCATGCAGATGCTTATTTCAGCCATTAATGCTGTTTGTTCCCTCTACTACCAGTATTCTGAATGAGCTCTTGTACAAGAGAGAAATGGTATGTGTTTTCCCTTTCTGAATGTTCCTCATAGCTTAAAGCAGTAGCCAGCAGAGACTTTGGCATCTTGCATCCTCTGTTTTTCTTATTAAATATGAAATTGGTACTGTTTTGCATGTGAATTAACAATTTCATTCTGGGAGTGCAAATAATGTGAGCTTATTCTTGAACCAGAAAAAAATGAGATACATATTTTTTCTATAAGTAAATTAAGAAACAAGTGCAGTGGCTACACTTTGGTAAAACTGTTTTAGAATACAAGCTAAACCAGATTGAGCGTAATCAGCAGGCTTCAAACCTGTTGGTGAGTTAGGGGGATGTCTATCCCAGGCATTGGAAGACTTCCCTTGGCAGAATGGGTGGATGAGAATAATTTGTTTCAGTGGCCGTGAAGGGCACTAAAGTAGGAGCTGTGGAGCATAGACCTTGATCAGACAACAAAAATGTCAGGCTGTCAACAGTCCTGACTTTTGTCCTGCTATTGGACTTTGGTGATTTTTGAAGAGTGAGTGGGAGTGATGGCTTTGTTCACCTTTCCCCCACTCAAATCCAATTCGGGTCCAGGTCAAGACAGCACAGTGATGTCATTGGTCCTCTTTGAAAACAGGATGAATAACAATAAGTCAACAAGTGTTTATTAAGTACCTGCTATGTGTCCAGCACTATACTAGGTACTGGGGATGCAAATACAAGTGTACCTTCTGTGTTTCCTTCAATAATTTCTTTTCCTGTTCAACTCTTTTCCTTTCCTCGCTCCTCCCCCCTACCCCCTTCAAGTAGTCTATCAAACCTTTTGTAAGTTGTATTCCAAAACTTTAAAAGTTAATTGTCTTGGAATTAAAATGCATTTTTCCATAGCAACAATATAATACATGATAATTAGGTTTACAGGTTAGTCAACAGAAGTCTATTTTAAAATTCATAATGTGACTGAAATAAGTCAGCTAAGTTCTTCTTTCTTTCAAACCCACCCAAAGTATAAAATAATTTGAAGTCACGTTTTAAAAAATGTAAAATCTATTTAAACATAGAACCTATCAAAACACTTTAAAAACAAATAATTTTCCAGGGTGTTAGAATACTGTAAATAAATGGAACTGAAAAATGTGAAAATGTGGTTAATAGTTTTAAATGTGAATAAATAGTTTTCAATATATCTTTAATGCTGGTTTTAGGAAAAAATGACAAGTTTAGTCAGGAGGATGAGACAATGGATGGAAATTTTTTGGAGATTCGGAAGGTGATTTATGGGCCTCTTCAAGGACTTTCTTTTGCTGTAATGTACATAGGCGTGACACTAGTGCTTCTTGTATGTATATCAACCATGATTGGTTTTTTTTAACAGAATGAAAACATGGATAGTTCTTTCACTCATCCATCAGTGTCAGGAATCTGTAATTTTGTTGGTGTGGGAGGCATGGAATCAAATTTTTCTTAATATCCAAAGCAGGATTTTTCTTTTTCTTTCTCCCGATCTCTCTTAGTGCTTTTCTCTACTTCTGTTTCTTAATTTTGATCCTAAAGTCTCTACGCAGATGTTTGGGTCCTGGCCTCACACTGATTTCAGAGTTAATTCAGTGGGCTCTGAGGGTCTTGTGCCCCCTATTTCCTCAGTTTTCACCTTGCTCCAGGCCAAGTTTAAACCTTGGAAGGTACAGCCTGAGTGAGATAGCTAGAATGTGACTAGTGGTGGCTAGAAATAAGCATGCGGTAGCCCCAGGTGCATTGTTTGTTCATTGTCTGCTCTGTGAATGAGTCTTTCTGCTCCCAGGGACCCCACGCTGAGTGGGGAATATAAGTAAATGGAGTTGGAGGTAAGGTGTAATAATAAAAATTCTCATTTGCAAAACTTTGCATATATTGTCTCGTTTGATCTTCATAACACCCCCGGGAGGCAGGTGCTGTTATCCCCATTTTACAGATGAGGAAAGTAAGGCTGACTTGTCTGGAGTCATCCAGTTAGGAAGGGTCTGAGGCAGGGTTTGAACTCAAAGCTTCTTGGGTCCAGTGAGAAGGAAGCAGGATAAGAAGTGAATCCCAGCCTGAGAAAACAGATGGGAACTAAGGGTAATGGGAAAAAACCCTGGAAATCCTTGAAGTGAGTGAAGAAGCAAGGGTAGTGAACCTGGACATAATTACTCAGTTTTCTGTTTCATCCAGTTTCTTCTCATCTAATGGAACATCTTGTTCTGGGTTTTTACTGATTTTTCTTGTGACCAGAATGGCCTGTCTTCTCTATTTATTCTTCTCTATTTATCTAAACCTGGTGCATGTTTTAAGGCTGAGCTTCTGCCCCTCTCTTCATGAAACTGACCTTGCCTACTCAAGCCTTTGTTGATTTTCCTTTGTTTTCAGCTCTCAATTTAGAGTTTGTGCCATGGGATTTGTGCTTTTGGAGAAATAGTGTGGTCTACTGGATAAATTACTGTAGACTTGGATTCAAGAAAACCTGACTTCAGATCCTGCCTCTAATGCTTGTCTAGCTTGTCTAGCTATGTGACCATGAGCAAGTCACTTAACTTTCCTCATCTGTAGAAAGAAGATAATACCTCTAATATCTACCTTATAGGGTTGTTGGGAGACTCAAATGAGGTAATCTATATAAAGTGCTTTATAGAGTTTGAAACATTGGACAAATATTTATGATTTTTACAATGTGTTGTCTTTTATTTTTCACTTTTGTTTCTTGGATGCTACTCCTGACTTTTCCAGATAAATTATTATTTTTTGCTTTTTTTTTTTTTGGAGGGGGAAAGGTAGGGCAATTGGGGTTAAGTGACTTGCCCAAGGTCACATGGCTAATTTTTGTGTTAAGTGTCTGAGGCTAGATTTGAACTCAGGTCCTCCTGAGTCCAGGGCTGGTGGTGCTCTATTCACTGTGCCACCTAGCTGCCCCTTTCTCAGATCAGTTATAAGATCGTCAGTGTCAGAGATTTCTCCCTTGTATTTCTTCTACATGTATCTCAGTGCCTACTCTTCAGTTGTTTATAGGATTATAGGATCACAACTTCAGAGGGGTCTGGAGAGATTACACAGTTACTCGTATAGATGAGAGATCCCTACAGAGTCTAGAGCCGTGGTTCTCAACTTGTGGGTCGTGACCCCTTTGGGGTCAAATGACCTTTTCACAAGGGTCACAGGGGTCACCTAAGACCATTTGAAAACACATATTTTTGATGATCTTAGGAACCTCTTCTATCTATCTCCAGGCAGGTCTGCCCACATGCAGACACGCCCACATACAACTATTAAAGGGTCCCAGCATTAGGAGGGTTGAGAACTACTGGTCTAGAGTGTTTATGGTCACAGCTCTAGAGAGACCAGAGAGATCACATTGAAGAGAGAGACACAGAGACAGAGAGATAGACATCCAGGTTCATAGTTCTGAAGTCATGGAGAGGGAGAGGTCATAACTCTAGAACAGTCTAGAGGGATTATGACTAGAGTTGTCAAATGGGATCATGAACTAGAGTCAGAGTGGGGGATAGGTGGGTGGTCCTAGCTCTGGAGTCTTCTAGAGAGATTATAGCTATGTATTTGACTAGGTAGGGCGGGTAGGTAGGTGGCAAAGTAGATATAACAGGAATCGGGAAGACTCATCATCCTGAATTTAAAGCTGGTCTCAGACACTTACTCACTTTGTGACTCTGGGCAAGTCACTTAATCCTGTTTGCCTTAGTTCCTCATCTGTAAAATGTTCTAGAGAAGGAAACGGCAAACCACTATCTTTGCCAAGAAGAGTTGGACACCACTGAAACAACTGAACAGCAACCACAAATTTCACTATGAAGAATCTGTGATTGCCTCAGAACCTTAGGCTCTCAGAAGTTACTTTATTCAAACACCTGGTTTTACACATGGGAAACTGAGGCCCCTTTTACTTGAATAACTTGCCCCAGATCATAGAGCTAGCCTGTGGCTTTAGAAGTTCTTCACTTTTGGTGTGTCCTGGACCCCGTTAACTGTCTTATAAAGCCTGTGGGCCTCTTCTTGGAATAATTTTTTAAATGCCTAAAATATGTGGGATTACAAAGTAAAGTATTGAAATTCAGTTATTCAAGTATTAAAAAAAGTTCATGGACCCCAGTGTTAGGTTTTGAAAAAGTTGGTTGAGAAATATGGTAATGACTGCTGGTAGCATTAATGCCACATACCCTTCTTTCCTGGCTGTGTTTTGACAATGCTCTTAGTTGCCATGGACACTTGCCTAGATACCAATTTAAGGGAATTGAGTTAAATGGGCCAAGTATTAGCGTATTCTGGTGATTTATTGTAAAGATAGAAAATAGCAGAGATTACAGAACTTGTGTCTTAGTGTATTACAAACTACCCTTTAACATCTAGAACATTCATACTTCTGTGGTAGGAGTAAAAACAAACTGGCAATATGTTAGTATCAATAATTGGGTGTTTTCTTCATAAGAAAAACATTTTGTTTTATGCAGTGAGTCTTTCTGGAATGTTAATCAGAAGCTTTAAACAGTGCTGAATTTTTTTACACTAGAAGTTTCTTTTTGTGTATTTCCTGTATATCAAATACTGAATTTGGATACAGGTGTTTAAAAATAGTAATAGTGTATATGGAAACCCACTCCTAATTTTTCAAATTTAGTAATCTGCATGGAACTGATCAGGTTAAGATACTAGATCAAGAACCATCCTTGATTTTTGACAAATGCAGTTCCAAGGAAAGCAAATTTAGATCACAGCCTCACATGTGCTGTTGTGCTTCTTAAAGTAATGGCAAGGCTAGTAATAGAACTCTACTGTGTGTACTTCGATCCCAATGTAAATTTTGAGGAGGTAGATTTGTGACATTTCTGAGATGGTAAATATATGCTGTTGCTCTTTCTTAATTGCTTCCTTCCTTGAGCCTTGAAAATTTATTTTCTATGATAAAAAAAGAAACCAAACTTATCACTTTTTATATTACAGGATAGTGATCTGAAGCAGTACTGGATGCCAGATAGCCAATGTAAAGAATGTTATGACTGTAGTGAGAAGTTTACCACCTTTAGGCGTAGACACCATTGCCGGCTATGTGGTCAGATCTTCTGTAGTCGATGCTGTAATCAGGAAATCCCTGGAAAATTTATGGGATATACAGGTAAGCCTGTACTTCTAACAGTTGTAATCATTATTGTAACTAATACTTTGAGGCAATATATAACCCAGCATTAATTTATTCAACAAGTATTTGAATGTGTATTGTATAAACGAGTGGTTATGTAGTGTGGGAGATACGAAGATAAATGACTGGTCTTCCTCCTAAAGAATCAAACAGCTAATGACATAACTATATATATATATAATATAAGGTTGCATGTATTAAATGCCATTGGAGTGGTATAAATAAATCTGTATGATTTTTATGATATACTGAAAAAATGAGATTCACAATATACAGAAACCTTGAATTTGAGTTTATGCATAAAAATAAATTATGAGAAATCTGTTGGGTGCATAACTTACTATATATCAAGTGATTTACTGAAAACTTTTGAACAGAAGTGATTCAAAGAACTCTAAATTATTTCGGCTTATTACTAACAAGAGAGTCATTTGACCTTCAATTTAGTTGCTTTGTAGAAATAACCTTTTTGAGATAAGGGCAGCTAGGTGGCACAGTGAATTCAGTATGGAACTTGAAGTCTGGCAGACTCATCGTAGACATTTAATAGCCATGTTACCCCGGGTAAAATCATTTAACCCTGTTTGCCTCAGTTTCCTCACCTGTAAAATGAGCTGGGGAAAGAAATGGCAAACCACTGCAGTATCTTTGCCAAGACAACCTGAATGAGGTAATAAATAGTCAGACATGACTGAAATTTCTCAACAACAGCACATTTGAGGTAAGACTGTTAGTATGGGCTGTTTTTACAAAAATTTATTTCCTGATATTCTTATGTAAATTTATTTGGTGCTAGAATAGGTTTTTTTTTTTTTACAAGTTTAATGTGTTATAGATTGAGGATAAATGTGACTTTATTGAGTGATAAATTGCATAGAACAAGTTTACATATTAATATTCTAAACTTTCAAGTCATATTTCCCTAAAGGAGATAAAACTATTACTTAGAAAATAATGAATCTTACTCCTGATGTTAAATTACTCTCAATGAAGGTGCATTTTAATCAGTCTGTGGGGTTCTTAAACTGTGTTTGTATTCATTATTTTTAGTGCATCCTATTTAGTGCTCAGAAATATTTGAAGGAAGGAAAATGTGCCCACTCATGCTTCTTTTTTCTCATTTTAACATAAATCAAAGAGTCATTTTTCTTTTGTCATTGTTTAAATATTGAGATTGCTCATTTTATTTTATTTTATAGCTTATGAATCTTGACTTAAATTATGAAGATATGGCCATTAGCCAACTTCATTATAATTATGATTGAGAACAAAATATGAATTGACAACCGTTTAGCTGAAAAATTTCTCAAAAGATTAAAATTTGTGGGGCAACTTCAGTTGGTATGAGAATTGATTTTATTTTGATCTTGTAGTATTTCTGGTAGAAGAATGGAAACTTACAAATCTTCTTGAATATTTATGCTTAATGAAATATCAGTAAATCCTGCCACTAAGTTCATGAGACACCAGAATTTATGGTCTCCTTGTCTATAGCAAAAATCATATTTTATAATAAAAAATTTCTAACCTAAAGACCATAAGTTGCCCTCAAGAAACTTCTATTAGGG
Organism: Pseudochirops cupreus; assembly: GCA_028627135.1. Classification (NCBI taxonomy): domain Eukaryota; kingdom Metazoa; phylum Chordata; class Mammalia; order Diprotodontia; family Pseudocheiridae; genus Pseudochirops; species Pseudochirops cupreus. The sequence continues at coordinate 65,912,989 of CM053580.1, read as the reverse complement.
AAAACAACATGTCTTTTTGGGGGAGAAGAGCTTACATTCTATTGGTAATTTTGGGGAAGAGGCACTAGCAGTTGGGGGGGAATTAGGAAAAACATTTTGTTTGTTTGAGATATGTGATACATTTCCTCAGAATATGTATGACTTCACAAAGAATTTGTGATTGCATTAGCGTGGGAATTACCAGTATGGGGACTCACTCCATTGAGGCAGATTGCAGCCTGTTTATGATTGAGTAGATAAATTTGAGGGAGGTACTTACAGGACATAGAAATTAAGTGGCTTTCCCAAAGTCACACAGCGAGTTTGTATCAGAGGTGAATTTTGAATTCTGGCGTTTCAGGGGTTTGGTATACTGTGGCTTAGGAGCCATAGTTTACCGACCTCTGCTCTGTGCAGTGTCACCTCAGTGTGTTATCGAAGCATCTTTAAAACACAGAGCATGTGAACACTGAAGTGAGGGGTTGGAGTGGGAATGGCAGTATGAGTAAAGGGAGCTGAAGCAAGGGAGCTAAGGCAGGTGTGCTTGGCAAACAGGCTTTGCAGACTTGTCACATGAGGAAAATGGCATCTATCCTAAGTTTGGTTTTGTTAGTAATTGCACCTAATGCATGAGGTGTTAGCACCTACTATAAAACAAAAAAAAATCTTACCCTTTTGGTTCACATTTGGACAATCAAAAAGCATTTATTAAGCATACCTACTCTATGCTAGGGGCTAGGGATACAGAGACATGTACCAAACATGGAAGTGGATGATGGAATGAATGCCCATATTTGAGGAATATCCAAGAATCCAGGAAGCTGGGAAAAGTAGACTGGATGCTTAAGAGAGGTTCATCCAGGAGACAAGAGAGTCATTGGGGCTCATGGAGCAAGGAATGTGTTTAGATCCGTATTGCTTTGACTGTTGTGTGGAGGATTGATAAGAGATGGAAACCAGCTGTTCTGTCCTCTGTTCTACTTTCTCTTTTGTTGGCTTACGTGTGCTGTTTTGTGGTCCAGATGCACTAGAGAGCTAGCTGGCACCAGCAGATTCTTCTGGGTTTGCTGAATTAGGAACTGGACATTTTGCCCTTAATTATAGTTAGTTTCCTGATGAGTCAGTTACTTTATCACAAGAAATGTTTGAAGTTCCATTTGTGTTCTAGCACTTTCATTTATGATATGCTGGAGGAGAAGCCCCTTTTCAGGGCCTAATAACATAACATATTTTTTCCCCTTTCCTTGTAGCCTAGGGCCAAATCTTTCCTTTTTACTGCTTTGCTTACCTTACTGAAAGCTTGCTTTTTCCTCCTAACATATCCTTTTTGATGTGGCCTTTTCCTCTTTTTGAAACTTTAGCATTCTTTGAACTATGTTTTTCTGGCTCCTCATTAAGTATTGAGATAGGTAGTTTACATACTTGAATATTGGTTCTTAAAATTTGTAAAATAATAAACTAATTGAATACTTAAAAGTTTTCTTCTCCATTTATTCATATGTTAACTCATTGAGACTTTCTATTTTCTAATTGGTAGAACTCATAACATCAGCTCTTAACCTAGGAATATGAAATATTCTCTTAGGCACCATGTCTAATCACATCCTTTTCATTTTTTCTTTAGGGGATCTTCGAGCTTGCACTTATTGTCGAAAAATAGCTTTAAGTTATGCTCATTCCACAGATAGTAATTCCATTGGGGAGGATTTGAATGCTCTCTCAGATTCTGCCTCCTCTGTTTCTATACTCGATCCCATTGAACCACGAACACCTGTTGGTAGTAGAAAAGCGAGCCGCAATATATTTCTAGAGGAGGATTTAGCTTGGCAAAGGTACTGAAAATCTTGTTTTTTGTGTTTGGTGGTGGTGGTAGGGGAAGGTGGTTTAAAATCTTAGTATTTTGTGATTACATATATAAAAATATATGACCGTTTTTGTTAGACCAGGGCTGCTTCTTATTTTTGTGTCATGTCCCTTTAGGCAGTCTTGTGAAGCCTATAAGACCCCTTCTCATAATAAGGTTTTTGCATGCTAAAACCAAAGTACATAAGATTACAAAGGAAACAAATACATTGAGATAAAGATAAAACTTTTGTCCCATCCAAGTTCAGGGATCCCTTGAAATTTGTACACAGACCAGGATTTGTGGATGCCAGGTTAAGAACCCTTGGCTTAGAAGAAAAATTTCCTTAGAAGCATTTTCTTAAATCAGTTTTACTTTTCTTCTTTTTGCCTTGATTTACTTAAAAGAGACTAATAAACATAATTAATGAATGATACTGTATTTTACTTATCATGCAAGTGAATGGTATTGATTTAAAAAAAAAATTACCAACCATTTTCTTTTCCCTGAAACAGCAGTAATCAATCCCTCTTTTCCCTTTAAAAAAAAAATCCTGCTGTTTATATGAACCCTTATAGAAAAGGACATTGGTGAATCTCTTTCCTGGAAGTTTCTGTACCTGCTCTAATTAAGAATCTTATGTTCAGCAATTTCTGGTTAATGTTTTCTTGAACTACTTTTTCTCAGTTGAATATCAAACCTCTGGTAAGTAGTAACCGTGCTCAAAGAGTTCATATTTTGACTCTTGACTTTCAGATAAATATGTTTGCTGTTACCTTATACTGTACAAATAATAAGTATCTAACTTGTTAATATGTTTAGAGAAAGTGTAATCATTTCTAAAGATGTCTTTGTTTTGGAAGGGCTTCAGATTTTGATTTCATAAAACAGAATGCTGAAAATATTTGATCAATAGAGCATTTAATTTTCAAAATGCAACAGGAATAATAAATAATCTTGAGATGCATGAAATGAACTCTTAAGACTCTTGTAAAAATTATAGGAGGAATCTGACTCTTCATTAAGTAATTTTCCCTCAGACATGAAGGCCTTGGCTATATTTTGCTTGCCTAGTGAGTATATATTTGAAACAGTGTCTTTATAATGGTATGCCCTGTGTGGGTATAGAGAATCAAACGCATTCCTAAATCAATTCTGAACGCATTTAACTAGCTATAGAATGTTTTCTTGTTAAAAGATTGCTGTGAAGAGAAAAGAACATAAAATTAGGGTGGGGATTGGTGGGTTAGGAATAAAGGGGAGAAACATCATCCTCTTCCAAGAAAGGAGTTATAAATTAGTTTGTAAACGTAATTTTTTCAAGTTAATACAATGTGAAAATATTCTCAGCTCTTTTGAGCTATTGCATTGTAGTCCGAAATTGTTGATGTGTGACATCAGTTAGATTTCAGTATTGTTACATTAGCTCATTCTTTGTCACTTTTGTGAATGCTTTCTGCAAAATGCCCCATTCTAGCTGGCTGTCAAGTGTCTATGTTTAATAATTTTTTTTTAACAAGCAGGTTATCATAGCTATGAAAACCAGCACCTGTTGGTGTGTATCAGATATGCCATTTCATCCATAATGTTGTCTTTATCTCCATCATCTTCTAACCTGATATGTAAACCAGCTTCTTTCTTATACCACATCCCACAGGAAACCCTCTACTGAGGTAGGGAGGAGGAGAAGAGAAGATCACTTTAGCTAGCCCTTTTTCATGTTCAGTTGCCATGAAGGAATTCCCTTCTGGAAAACATGTTGAACCTCTTCTCCACCTTCATCCTCTACCCAATTTTTATTATGACAGCTATAGCCAACCTACAGGGCTGAGAAGTAGAACAACTAGAATCTTGCCTTTGCTTCAGAGGAAAGTTCCTGAGAGACTGAACTGTTAAAGTTTTCAAAAGCTAATTTATTCAAAAGTGTCTTAACTCAGCAAGGTATGCAGCTCTCTCAAAGTCTTGCAAATATATGATTACTGGCTAACGGATTGAATTTTAGTTTAATTATAGGTCTTATCTTAGCATTGAGAATTATTAATCTGGTAAAGATATGTTAATTTTTTTAAACTAGAAATAGTACAGGAAATTCCCATTTCATGTAACACTAGTTTAAATGAAATACCAATTTTGGGAATGGGAAAAGCAGCTATTCCATTTGGAACATGAGTGCATGATGGAGAAGAGTGGGAGATCAGCCTTGGAAGGCCAGATTATGGAGGAACTTGAATATTTGTCAAAGAAATTGGGAAATTACTCAGTAGGTCATAGGGGACTATTAAAGTTTCTTGAGTTTGGATTGAATGATTAGAATCATGATTTAGGAAGCAGTTAAGAGGCCATATTAGAAGTTGAGGTAGGGTAATGAAGGCCTGACCTAGTACCTCATGAAATGAAATTCAGTGGAAAAGGAAGATTTGTGTGCTGCTTGTAAACTTTATTTGTGGTCATTGAAATTGAGTTTTTGTGCATTCTGATTTAAGCAAATACAAAAACACTGACATGCTGTTTCTTTTTCATTCTCCAAACATAATTTTTCCAATAAAATTATTCTTAATAATAACTGCTTATTTCCCTATTTACGAGGACAGCTTGGGTCTCTACTCCTACCATAAAAATTATATTTTACTGTAGTTTTGGTAAATGAACCAAAGTGATTGAAAATGGTAATATAATGAGGTTCATTACATTATTTCAAACAGCTGTATTCTTTCCTTTTGGGGAGGGAATAAGTTTCATCCCAGTAGTTCCCTGTTTTGCATGGGTGACCTACAAATAAGAAAAAGTTGGTGCTGTATTATCTGTCCACTGGAAAATGAGAATGGAAAGCATTATAAATTAAATTTTTTTGGGAGAGGTAATTGGGGTGAGGTAACTTGCCCAGGGTAATTTTTTTTGTGTTCTTCATTACTTCCTTTAGTAAAGCACTTTTTTTTTTATATGAGATTCTTTATTAAATTTTTTTGAGTTACATCTTTTCTCCCCGT
>CM053580.1:65889657-65907680 GCA_028627135.1 Pseudochirops cupreus | reverse complement strand
TACTCAATTGAGTGTGTATGTTATTCCCTCCTTAAGCCAAATTTGATGAGAGTAAGGTTGACCCATTCCCTTTCACCTTCCAGCTCTTCCCCTCCATTGTAACAGTTTTCTCTTGCCTCTTTTATATGAGATAATTTACCCTATTCTATCTCTCCCTTTCTCTTCCCATTATATTCCTCTCTCACCGCTTAATTTTATTTTTTAGATATCATCCCTTCCTGTTCAACTGATCCTGTGCTCTCTGTCTATGTATACATGTACACACATATACACACTCACATATGTATTTATATACACATGCACCCTCTTATACATACATACATACATACATACATAGTATGTATACATATATATATGCATATATATTCCTTTCAACTATCCTTATACTGGGAAAGGTCTCACGAGTTATAGTTATCATTTTTCCATGTAGTAATATGAATAGTTCAACTTTAATAAGTTTCTTGTGATTTCGTTTTCCTGTTTACCTTCTAATGCTTCTCTTGCTTCTTGTATTTGAAAGTCAATTTTCTGTTCAGCTCTGCCAGAATACTTAAAAGTTCTCTGTTTCATTGAATGACCATATTTTCCCCTGAAGCATTATACTCAGTTTTGCTGGGTAGGTGATTCTTGGTTTTAATCCTAGCTCCTTTGACCTCTGGAATATCATATTCCACGCCCTTCAATCCCTTAATGTAGAAGCTGCTAGATCTTGTGTTTTCCTGATTGTGTTTCCACAATACTCAAATTGTTTCTTCTTGACAGCTTGTAATATTTTCTCCTTGACCTGGGAACTCTGGAATTTGGCTATAATATTCCTAGGATTTTTCTTCTTGGGATCTTTTTCAAGAGGTGATCGGTGAATTCATTCCATTTCTAGTTTGCCCTCTGGTTCTAGAATATCAGGGCAGTTTTTCTTGAGAATTTCTCGAAGGATGATTTCTGGGTTCTTTTTTTGATCATGGCTTTCAGGTAGTCCAGTAATTTTTAAATGATCTCTCTTGGTTCTGTTTTCTGGGTTAGTGGTTTTTACAGTGAGATATTTCACATTGCCTTCTATTTTTTCATTTGTTTGGATCTGTTTTATAGTATCTTGATTTCTCATAAAGTCATTAGCTTCCATTTGCTCCAATCTAATTTTGAAGGAATTATTCTCTTCAGTGAGCTTTTGGAATTCCTTTTATGTCAGGGCAATTCGGCTTTTTAAGGCATTCTTCTCCTCATTGGCTTTTTGGGCCTTTTTTGACATTTGTGTTAGTCTATTTTTTAAGGTGTTATTTTCTTCAGTATTTTTTTGAGTCTCCTTTAGCAGGCTGTTGACTCACTTTTCATGATTTTCTTGCATCATTCTCATTTCTCTTCCCAATTTTTCCTCTGCTTCTCTTACTTCATTTTCAAAATCCTTCTTCAGCTCCTCCATGGCCTATAACCAGTTCATATTTTTCTTGGAAGCTTTTGATGCATGAATTTTGACTTTGTTGACTTCTTGTGGTTCCATGTTTTGATTCTTTTTGTCTCCAGAAAAGGATTTTATAGTCTGATTGTGCCTCCTCTGCTCATCTTGCCAGCCAATTAATTACTTGACTTTTGAGCTCTTTACCATGGTAGAAGTCTGCTTCCAGAGTGGAGAGAGCTGTGTCCCAAATCACTGGGGTTTTCACAAATGTCAGCTTTATCCTCATAAAGGACACCCTTTCTATAGCTACCACAAGTTCTGGCACACTGGCGTTCGTCGCCCATGACTACCACCCAAGACTGTGACCCAGATCCACACAGGTCAGAGCAAGAGGGATTACTCTCTGAATGGTTGCTTTGTCCCCCTACGATCTGCAGGCCAGGAGCTCCTGAGGCAGCCACGTGGCAGCAGCTGCGCGTGCAGTCTCCCACCTCTTGCCCAGGGGACAAGGGTCAGACCTTACTCTACTCTCACCTTAGATCAACAGGGTTCCCCACTGATCTTTTACTTGCTCTTTGGTGTTTATGGGTTGAGAAGTCTGGGAACTGCCACAGCTGCTGGTGATTGACCTCCCGAAGTCTGCTCTGGCCAGTCTGTGCTGCTGGTCAGGGCAGCCCCAGGACCTGGGCCTGTGCAGCTCACGTGGGACTGCGCTCGGCTCCCAGCCTGGTGCAACAGACTCTTCCTGTCTGCCTGCTAGGCTGCCTTCAGTGGGAGATTTGTTTCTCTCTGTTACTTTGTGGGTTCTGTAGCTCTAAAGTTTGTTTAGAGTCATGTTTTATAGGTATTGGAGGTGGTTGGAGCAGGAGCTTAAGCAAGTTCCTGCTTTTACTCTGCCATTGGCTTTGCCCCTCTTTATTGTCATATTTGCACACAGCCAGGATATTGTACTGATAAAGAGGGTTAGAGTATACAGATGTCTCCTGGAATCTCCTTTTTCTAAAAATAGAACATCTGAACCTTGGATTATGATTAAGCATTCTCCGTGTCTCCTTACTTTATATTTTAGAACAAGGCATTAGGGAGATTGAAATAGTCCTGGAGAAATAATGGATGACAGAGATCAGTATAAAAAGGATAGCAGTAAAGGATTTAATGAGGTAGAAGTGAATACCTACTTGTTTCAGGAAACTGGAGGATAGAAGAATTACTTAGAAGAAAGGAAGGAACTAAGAAACTTTAGGCTCTTTCTGAAGAGTAAAGTATGAGTATCAAGCAAGATGAATTACCAGAACAGAGCAAATAGAGGAACTGGGTAGAAAATCACAAATGGAGTTATCCAGGTATCTTTGGGAGTGCCGTCTGGAAAAAGCAGAACATCTGATAAATAATGTATTAATGTTTTTAACTAATGATGATTCCTCTTCCAAAAAGTAGAGGAACCAACAAGGGGAAATTTTATTCTGGAAACTTTCGTTCCAGCAGGGAGAGACTAGTTTTTGGTGTGGAAGACGATAAGACTCTTAGAGAGAAGTGATCACTTCATCTTAGTATTTGTTGTAGAGGAGAGCAAAGTTAAGAATAGTATGACATGTTCCATAGTCTTTGGAATAGCAGATTTCAAAGAGCGCAGAGGAAAAAAGTCAGTAGTATTTGAAGCTCTTAAGAATGAGATTTTGAAAATGTGAAGAAAACTAATTGCAAAGAGGAGGGAAAAAATAAGTTGGCCAGAGAGTTCTATATGGATGCATGGGGAATTCACCAACTTAGATTTAAAAAAATTAGTAATTATGGCAATAGCGAACATATATGTTGCACTTCAAGGTTTTTAGAGAGTTTTACATGTAATACTTTGATTTTTATAATGATCCTGTGAAGTATGTGCTATTATAATTTCAATTTTACAGATGAGAAAACTGATGATGAGATATTAAGTGATTGTCCAAGATCATAAGCTAGTAAGGGTCTGAGGCAAGATTGGAACTCAGTTCTTTCTGACGCCCAAGCCCCATACTCTATCTACTATGTCATCTTGGTGTCCCTAAAAAGACATATTAGAAATATGGAAGCAAGGATAGGTCATATTGGATGGATACAGAAGTGTGGGGCCATGCCAGAAGGCTGTATTCTTGGAGTCAGGAAGGATCTCCATCTTCATTTTACCTGAAGGACTTTCTGTACTTCCCCACACCAGGCACTCTCTGAACCTCAGTATGCTCCTCATTGATGAAAGGAGAATAACGGTACCGCCTCACCCTGGCACACTGTAAAGCGCTTTTTGAATGACAGCTATCATTCGTAAGAAAAAGGTCAGGAGTGCTGAAGCACCAGTTAGAGAGGAGCACCATTTGGGGCTAATGGGAAGATAAGGGATGAGAGTGAAAGAGCAGAGCTGCTCAGTATTTTGCTTTTCTTCTCTCCTAAGAAGATTGACTGTAACTGGGCAGTAGGTGATGGAAGAGTCTAAGAATAAAGTGACAGCTGCTCTAAATGAGGGACTTTTCAGAGAGCGCCTTGTGCCCTGGATGAGTTCAAGTTAATGTAGTCATAACTACATCCATGTGGTGTCTGGGAGAAAGTTAACGGTCTTTGAAAGGGAGTCGATAGTATTATGTCAGAGTGGTCTTATTTTGGGCTATGTAGTTTAATGTTTTCATCAGCAAGTTGGATAAAGACATGGGAAGCTTGCAGATGACAGACATGGGGAAGGGTGGTTCTGACTTGGCTGATACACTAGAATCGAGGCCATGGGCAGAGATGAGCTATTTCTCTTGAAACGTTTGAAGGACAGTCTGTCCTGTGGAAGAGGGATTAGACTCATTCTTCTTGACCCAAAGTGCGGAGCAAGGAACAGGGATGAAAGTAGAGAGGAGAGTAGTCAGCTGGTGTAAGAAAAGCTGTTGGACAAAAAGCAGAATGGGCCGCTGTGGGGAGTTGAGGATAAATAACAACAACTACCATATAATGACTCACATTTATGTAGCACTTACTGTGTGCTCAGCACTTTGCAATTTTTATCTATTTGACTTTTGCAGCCCTGGGACATAGATATTATTATTATCTCCATGTTATGGGGAGGAAACTGAGGCAAACTGAGGATAATGATTTGCCCATGGTTACAAATGAGTAAATATTTCAGACTGGATTTGAGCTTAGGTCTTACTGAGTCCAGCTCCTGACACTTTGTCCACTGTGCCACCTAATTGCATACATCCACAACTCTGGTCTTTAAATGAGCAATATAAGGTGACTCGGACATATTGTAGAGTTAATTTCTGTTTTGTTAAAGGTTAATCTAGATGACCTTTGAGGACCTTCCTAGTTGTGAAATTCTTTGATTTTGTGATTCTTAAGATTTTCTGCTTCTGTCTATTATGGGTTAGTTCCAGGTGGCATATTTTAACATGGATTTTTGTTAAGTAGAGCAGAGGTTTCAGTAAGGATTCAAGGGCTAGCAGCACTCCTGAGAATTAGGCTAAAATGTAATGGGGAATATTTAACATAAATTCAAATAAAACAAAACACAGAAGACATTATTATGTGGTTTTATAAGTCAGTGCTTGGCTTACAGGGATCCTCATGTATGATTTAGGGACCCTCTCTTTTCTTTGAATTTGACACCTCTGAAGTAGAGCATTTCTGTGCTTTAGAATTAAGACTCCAATATATTTAATCCTGGAATAAGAAAGACTATATTGCAGTGAGCTAGGAACTCATGTCTGGAAGTTCATAGAGTAGAAAGTTTTGGTTCAGGTGGGGAAGAACTTTAATGATTAGAACTTTCAGTAAATTAGCAAGCATTTACTATTTCAGTCTCAAAGTAAAAAAAAAAAAGTGAAGTAGTTCCTCCCTAAAGGAACTTACATTCTGTGACTAATGCCTTCTATATATGGCGTGGGTGTGTGGTGTATAATTGTACCAGCATGTTAGTCATCTCTCACTTTGCCTTCCCTCTTTGCTTTTTCCCTGCTATTCAGAATATTTGATTTCTGACAATGGAGGACAACAAATCTCAATAAGCGACGCCTTCATTAAAGGTAAATTAATATATGAGAAGTGGAGGAAGCTACTTGCAAGTATATATAGTGATTTTAAGTGCCTCAAGAACCTGTACTAGGTATATGTTTTGATTTGTTTTGGGGTAAGGAGGATTAGTCTGATTTGAATAAGAATTTTTTTTTAAAGCTTTTACTAGAGAAATTTTATTTTGCTCACTCTGAGGTTTACATGAAAGTTTCCTTTTTCATGAATTTAATATTAAATATTTTTTCCCCCAAGAACTAGCCACTGTGGAACCAGTAGACAGATATGACCCAATTTGATATTGTCATGAGAGGAAAGTAGGACAGGAAGAATGTTTGCTTGAGTATGACTTAATGGGGCTATGTTGATATGAGGATCCAAAGCAGCCATTTCCTAACCCCTCCCTAACCATGCTATAACTTCAGGCTTCATGAATGGAGAGAAATGAACATGATAATATGCTTTCTCTCTGATGTAGGACTCTGGGGGCAGGAGTCTTATACAAGAGGTCAAAGATTTCCTTTCTCTATTTTTTCCTAGCCTTGAAGATTTCAGCCAAGAGAAGGGTAGGATGTACTAGCACCAAGAACAGTAGTTGTATATTTTTAATCTTTTGGAAGTCTAAATTATCAAGATGTAGAAAGACCTTCCATACCCCAGATCTTAGAGATGTAATATATTTATTATATTAGATGGGTGGATTTTGTATGTGTTTGTATGTTTTTGGAAGGGTGGTTTTTTTTTTGTTTTCTTTTTTTTTTTGGTGGGATGTAGTTTGGAAACTTCACCTCTAAGTAGTCTCTTTCCCTATATGCCAAAAATGATACTAAGTTTCATTACATTTTTAATATTATTTGGTAATTCTCTGTCTTTTATAATAAGACTTTGTTATAAGGGAGAGATTGAGTATGCTTCTTAAAAAGAAAAGAAAAAAAACTTGGCTTATTAATAGCTATCCTACTTGAATTCTCATTTTTTTCCTTTGCATTTTGTTAAACCTACCAAACATGTTGCAGATTATTGAAAAAGAACTTTTTAGAAGTACTGGCTTCTGAAGAGACATTTTGGATTTGTTATTTGACTTTAAAACATTTTATGCCACAGTTTTTTACTCTTTAAAGTTCATCACCCACACTATTGCCTACACCATTGGCTCATGGAGCTTTGTCAGCATTTAGATTTCTGTTTTCTTCCAAACTTCATAATTTGTCGCAATGGGAGATTCCTCTTTTTCAGCTTTCTTAAATAAATAAGAGTACTGTTAAAGTCACATGGGCCATGATCCACAATTTTATAATCTTTTCAGAAATAGCATTTCAAGAATGTGGCTTGAGCTACTATGTGGAGACATTTATCAAAAGCTTGTTTCTAATTTTGTTGTTTCCATATTTGATTATTATTACCTAATATTCATGTTTATATATTAAACAGTTTCTAAAAATGTGAATTTATGAACAGAGATGTGATCATGAAGCAATAAATTATTATTTTGTCTTCTCTAGAGTCCTTATTCAATCGACGGGTAGAAGAGAAATCCAAGGAGCTGTTTTTTACACCCTTAGGCTGGCATCATAGCAACCTGGAGCTCCTAAGGGAAGAAAATGGGGAGAAACAGGCCATGGAGAGATTACTGTAAGCTATTTTTATTTTTTTTCCTTTAATGAGTTGTTATGCAGAGTCTCTGTTCTTAAATGAAGACTATTAGGTAAAATTTGCAGATAAAATTCCTTAAACAGAATAGCACAAAATTGCATAACTACAGTTAGCTATTTATTCCCTGTGGTGAAATATTCCACCATCTAGTTGAAGGAAGTCTTCTTTTTGAAGTTTGCATTATACTTCCATTTATGGACAAGGAACATAAGAAAGAAACTGATATACTTAAAAAGAATCAACTAAACTTAAGAGTAGCTTATATAATATGTTTACTGTGTTCTTTCTACATTATTTATTACATCTTAAATATTACCTTATAAAAGAAGAATGAACTAGAAATTACCATTAATCCTTTCCCTCTTTTTCTCCCCCATTAATATTTCTACAGTTCAGCTAATCATAACCACATGATGGCACTACTGCAACAGCTGCTCCACAATGACTCATTATCACCATCCTGGAGAGATATCATTGTGCCAGTGGTCTGCCAGGTGGTTCAGACTGTCCGACCTGATGTCAAAAATAGGGATGATGACATGGATATCCGTCAGTTTGTCCACATCAAAAAGGTGAACTTTATCATATATTTTTTCAGAATTGGGAGGACATTATAAGAATTGGGGTACAAGGGCAGTATCAAAAGAATGATAGAGGCAAGGGGAAATGGGACTTTATGTTGCTTTTGTTCTGGCCCCTAGGGATATTATGGTGCCCAGGGATCAGAAATGAAAGAGGAACTGAAAGGAAAGGGTGAGAGATACATTGGGGGATCTTCAGAAATCAGACTTATACCTCTTCTAAAATATCCTTTCTTAACTGTGATAGCTGTGACACGATGGCTATTTGTGTAGATCGTATTGAATGTAGTTTTGTTCCAGAATATTTAGCTTACACCTTAAAAGAGTATTTAATTTTAAAAATATTAAAGTTTGTTTTACTTGGTTCCTGGATTCCAAAGTGTCCCCAATTCTTTAGTTAACTAGAAGTAGTAATATAAAAGACAGTTATAATGCCAATTAATCACTTGGTATAAAAGAATTACGTTATGGGAGAGAGTTTTCTTTTTTTCACATAGTAAAATTTAAAGTTTAAGAAAAGTAATCCATAGTACATGATCTTTTATATCTGACTGAAATAGAAAATATTTTGCTTTTTTACAAAATGACAGTTCTTACTATTAGATTCCAGGTGGAAAGAAGTTTGATTCTATGGTTGTCAATGGCTTTGTGTGTACCAAGAATATTGCACATAAAAAGGTATTGTAACTCTAGCAGAAAATATAGGAAATAATTTTTACTGATTTTTAATCAGTGATAATATTGACTAAGTTGTTTTTTTTAGGTATTTGCCAGCTGGTACTTCCTTGATAAAGGAAAAAATTACATCTTTATGTAATAGCTAATGATGAACAAAATCCAATGCTAGTAGGAAGAATAATTAGCAAATTCAAACCCTCTGGCCCTGTGTTCACTCCTGTCTTTGTTAAGGCTTATTGTGTCTTTAAGAAAAATATTATGCTTTATTAAAATCATAGTTGACTACTGAATCGAGTTTCATATATTTGACTTAGCATTTTTTTTATTCATTCATTCATTTATTCATTTATTTATTTGTGTTCAAATTCCATAAATTGTGTATTTAAGGACAGAAATGCAAACTCAATTATTCTTTCCATTTATGGTCTATTTAAACTAACAAATTCATATCCCCCACAGAAAGATAAAGCCATCTAGCTAACTCATGAATTTTGCTAACTATTCTTTGACTTTGAACAGTAGTTTTTCATTAATCCATAGTTACATTATGACAAGCTTTGCTTCAGGGTAGCATTCAAAGGTTTCTTCCATTTCTCCCTATAATTGTTAATGTTATAAATGTTTGAAACTCATAATGCTAGAAGTGTTTTCAAAATATTTTAATTTTTTTCTTCTTAACTTTTAGTAAGGTGATATTTAACTGAATTTTTTTTAAGACTGAAAATTGAAAGAAAATATGGAGAGAATATTTCTTTAAGGTCTAGGAATAGTAAAATATTTTAGAGTACAAAATACTTTCTTCAACAATTTTTTGTAGGCCGACATTTTTTTCACATTTTGATGGAATGAAACTATTGGTTATATAAAGAGTTAGATGATGGGAGAGGGATTTCTAAGGTAAAATGAAACTACTGTGAGTATATTGCTTAAGTGTCATGACCTGTATAAGTCAAGAGAATTTAATGATTAGGAAAGATATATAGTAAGAGAATAATGTTTTGTGGAGGGATTGTGTAGTCAGGGTAGAAGGGATCAAGATTGTGTTATCCATTTAAGTTTCTAAATCCTTTAAATAATTAATTTTCTGCTTTTTTTCCTTCCTAGATGAATTCTTCTATTAAAAGTCCCAAAATACTTTTATTGAAGTGTTCCATCGAGTATCTCTACAGAGAAGAAACCAAATTTACCTGCATTGACCCAATTGTTCTTCAGGTTAGAATTTGTGATAGAAGTGTGTGTAGGACTGCAGTTACTTTACTTTTGATTTTGTTGTTGGGTTGTTTCAGTCGTGTCCAGCTCTTCATGACCCCATTTGGGGTTTTCTTGGCAAAAATATTGGAATGGTTTGACATTTCCTTCTCCAGCTCATTTTATAGATGAGGAGACTGAGGCAAACAGAATTAAGGGACTTGTCCAGGGTCACACAGTTAGTAAGCTCCTGATGCCACATGTTTGAACTGAGGAAGATGAGTCTTCCTGACTCAAGGCCTGGCATTTTATCCATTGCACCAGCAATCTGCCCTGTCATTTTATGATGTTAGGTATTTACTAATTCTGTTTTTTTAGTCATTTTGATTGTAGTAACTGCCATGTGAGGCAAGGATGATAGTTTGTTGTCAAGTTTTATTTAATATAGTTTATCACAAATTACTTGTATAGTAACTAGTTTTCCTAAGCTGTTCTAAAATGAACACAACCAAGCAGCATGTATCTGAAGAAGTGGGATTCCTGATTCCCAAATCTTTTCCCTTGCAGTTTTTTAAAATTACTATGTGATTTTGCCCAGTTTGTCAGCTTCCCCATTGGTAGAAGTTAATAATCGCTGCTAGGTGATATTTGGGAAGTGTAGTATTTGAAAAAAAACTTAAAAGGGCGTGCATCTATAAATTAAGCATATTTTCCCAAAGAATGATTGCTCTTGTTGCCAGGTGAGTATGTAACCTCTTTTTGAGATGTACTTATTGCATTCTTTTCATTTGTGTCTTCATTGCTTGGCTCTTCATATGTACTTAATGAACACAAGTTGATTGATACAGACCTTGAAAGAGATATTTTACTTCGAAAATCCTTTAAAGCTTACTAACACGTTTATGATATTAAATTTAATTGGAGGCAGAGGCAGATATTTAAATTTAGTCTAAAGTATTAGAGGACATACTGATGTATGAAGCAACCTTACTTTGTTGAGATTAACATTAATGATCACATTTTATTCCTAGTTCTAATTTAACAATTACATTTTGCCTCATAATTGGCACATTTTTGGTTTATTATTTTAATTAGGAAAGAGAATTCTTGAAGAATTATGTGCAGCGGATAGTTGATGTCCGACCTACTTTGGTCCTAGTTGAAAAAACTGTGTCTCGAATTGCCCAGGATATGTTGCTGGAACATGGTATTACTTTAGTCATTAACGTAAAACCGGTGAGTGGTAGTATTTCATAAAAATGTAGACATAGTTGAAAAATGATCAGTTTGTTTATTTGGTGATACAGAATTTCTCAGTTACTTTCCTCTTCTTCCCTTTGTCCCTTATGTGGATTGGAAGTGGGAATAGTAAGAAAATTTGCAGGATAAATAGGCCACAGCATAGAAGAAATGGGTATTTAAAAAAATTTCATATGTGTGTGTGTGTGTGTGTATATATATATATATATATATATATATATATGTATGTATACATACACACACACATATATGTATATACACATTTTTAAAATTTTATTTTCCCCTTCCTCCTTTTTCTGTTTTCTCCAAGAGTAGAAAGCTCAGACATAAGAGAATAAAGAGTCAGTAATTGTGATCTTAAAACACTCACCTTAGTTACTTGAGGTCGTGGTAATGGGCATTAAAGTCAGTCAATAATATTTAACAAACTTTCTCTGTATACAGATGGCTCTATTACAGAATAAATAGAAAATACCATCTTAAGTGATTTAAAATGGATGAGGTAGATCAATCATCCTGGGAAAAATTATGTGTAATTTCCTTTGTGTGTAGCACTTTGTACAAATCAGCTACCTAATGATGCTCTTGATGATGATATAATATAAAGTATTTTAGTATTTTATTGAACAAATTAGTGTTTGATTTTAAAGAAAAAAGACAAAAAATCCTACTTACATAGTTTTTCAGCTATAATGAGAAGTTACTTTATAATTTTAATTAAGATTGCCCTTTGATACTAAAGTACTACTGATTTGATTTTTTGTTAACTTTTCTGAATCATCTTTAAAAGGGGTATAGTAGTATCTTCATCTTCATTTGCGATCAGGCAATTTTTGTTTTCTAGCAAGTTTTAGATCGAATAAGTCGGATGACCCAAGGTGACCTGGTGATGTCAATGGATCAGTTGCTCACAAAGCCACACTTAGGAACTTGTCATAAATTTTACATGCAGATATTTCAGCTCCCTAATGGTGAGTAACGTGTTAGTGTATTTTACTAAGGATTTAGAAGATATGGAAAATGAGCAAAATAATCATTGTAAAGTGGTAAAAACTATTGATTTACATAAAAATTAGTAAATACAGGCTACTGTATTTATAGTCATTTTAAAAGCTTTTTCTTGTTTAGGGATATTTGTTTTTTAATTTAAGTGCTGTCCTTCTGAATAGTATCATAAATTTGTCCTATATGCTACCTAACTTTTCCCAACTTTTTTGTGACTTACAGAGCAAACAAAAACACTAATGTTCTTTGAAGGCTGTCCACAGCATCTGGGCTGTACCATCAAATTGAGAGGAGGCTCTGATTATGAGCTAGCACGAGTGAAGGAGATCCTTATATTCATGATCTGTGTGGCTTACCATTCTCAACTGGAAATCTCTTTCCTTATGGATGAATTTGCCATGCCACCAACATTAACAAAAAATAGTTCATTTCATTCTCTAATTGAAGAGCAGAGAAATGATGGTGGTCAGCAGGACCAGTTCAGTGGGAGCCCCCTTCCTAGGGAGACTGACTTTCTTCCTGACAAATTGCCTATAATATCTGAGTCTTTATCATCTGATGATGGTAACCAGTTGGAATCAAGGACTTTGTTTGAGAAAACTTACCAGGAAAGTGAAAGTGTTCCACAGGATAGTAGTGTCTCTTTGAAACATCAGGAGCATTTCACTACACCTGGACCATCAGTGATACCCACTTTGTTTCCATCAGTGCCAGAGTCATTGTTGCCTATTCATATTGAAGAGCAAGATGATGCTTTTGATAATGAATCAGAGGCCTTGCGGCAAAGAGATAAGATACAGGAGCCCAAAAGTCAGATGAGAGTCTTCAGAGACCCTCTCCAGGATGACACAGGATTTTATGTTGCAGAAGAAGTGACATCTTCTGAAGATAGGCTCAAGACTCATTCTTTAGCTTTCAAACAAGAATTGAAAGATGTTATCCTCTGTATCTCTCCAGTAATCACATTCCGGGAACCCTTCCTCCTAACTGAAAAAGGCATGAAGTGTCCTACACGGGACTATTTCCCAGAGCAGGTTTATTTGTCTCCTCTTCTCAATAAAGAGTTAAAGGAGGTAGAGAGCAGAAGGAAGAAACAACTTCTCAGAGATCTTTCTGGACTTCAAGGCATGAATGGAAGTGTTCAGGCAAAGCCCCTCCACGTATTACCATCTCATGAGCTAGTGAGCACCAGAATCACAGAACATTTGGGTGAGAGTCAGAGCTTGGGTAGAATGCTGGCAGATTACCGGGCCAGAGGAGGACGGATACAGCAGAAAAATGCAGACCCTTTTGTTCAGTCAAAGGATATATCAGATAATTCTGGTGGACGATCTGGAAGCAAAACTGAGGGAGACGAAGATAGAATCCCAAGTCAGAGTGATGCAGTATGGTCCACAAAGGTAGGTGAGAACTCTTTGTGGTAACATTTAAAGTCTTTTTTTTTTAAACAAATATGTCAGAGGGCATGAATTCATGAAATACTTTCCTTCTTAATTTTATTCTTGTTTGACTTAAGCATGTCAACTCCAGTGCTGATTATTTATGTAATAAGAACAAATTAAGTAATAAAGCAGCATTAATGATTTGACAAGCGGCGCAGGAAAATTTATAAAGTGTTTTTAGTATAAAATTGGGTAGTTTATAATAAACTTGAGAATAGTGAGAGAGTGGGGCCTGGAGCCAGGAAGACCTGGGTTCAAATGTGGGCTCAAACACTTATTGGCCGTGTGATGCTAGACAAGTCATTTAATCTCCATTTGCCTCAGTTTTCTCATCTGTGAAGTGGAGATGATAATAGCACTTACCTCTCAGGGTTGTTTTGAAGATCAAATGAGGTAACACTTGTGAAGTGCTTAGCACAGTGCCTGGCACATAATATGTGCTCTATTGTTGTTGTTCGGTCATTTTCAGTTGTGTCCAAGTCTTCATACCCCCATTTGGGGTTTTCTTGGCAGAAGTACTAAAGTGGTTTGCCATTTCCTTTTCCAGCTCATTTTACAAATGAAGAAACTGAGGCAAGCAGGGTTAAGTGACTTGCCCATAGTCACATACATAGCTAGTAAGTGTATGATGTCAGATTTGAACTCAGGAACATGAATTTTCCTTACTCCACATCTGACACTTTATCCACACCACCTGGCTTCCCCCTAGCTGTATGAATGTTAGCTAACTTTATTATTTAGGGCTGGGTGACACCTCAAAGCCCAGTATCCTCATTTTGTAGGTAAGGAAACCAGCCAAGTGACCTGCTTCAAATCACACAGTTTGTGGCAAGATTCAAACTCAGCAAATTTTTGAGCCCAGTTTTCTGTCCACTATATCATACTCCCAATAAGATCTTTTTGGAAATATGAGATGGACTAAAATCTAAATTTCTTATTCCTTCAGTGTAATAGGTACTAAGAAAATACTTACTCGGTGAATTAAAACATTTAATAGTGTCCAGAAGTTTGTAGTACAGTTTTGTGTAGCTTTAAAACTTCAAAAAAATTTGTTAATTTTTTTTGATGTTTTTGTGTTTTATACTAGTCACTTTCCATTGTCTTTCCCATCCCTCTGTAGATCTCTAACTCTAACCAATAAAACAGGCAAAACCAGTGTCTAACTGTATGTGCAATTTTTTTCACACTTCTACACTACTACTTCTCTACTAAGGAAAGAAAGATTTTTTTTAATGTCCAGTGGACTTTTATGCACCTTCAGGGAAGAAGAGACTTTTGTGTTTGCCATTTTATCCCCAGTGCTTTGTACAGTGCTCAATATATTAAAGACTATATTAATATAATATAAGCTGATTTTAATAGCTTAACAGTGCCTGGCACATAGTAGGTGTTTAATAAATGCTTATTCCTTTCCTCTTCCCATTATCATCATCATCATTATCATGATGATTATAGCTAGCATTTATATAGTGCTTTACTGATCCTCCCAAGAGCCTTGCAAAGTAGGCAGAAATATTATGCCCATTTGACAGATGAGGAAACTGAGACCAGACAGGCTAAGTCTGTGAGGCAGGATTTGAATTTAGGTCTTCCTTACTCCTGGTTCAGCACTGTAACTAACCACTGTGCCCCCCCTAGTTGTCTACATTCAGTAGATGGTTGTTGAATTAAACTGAATCAAATCTTTCTTCCAGAACCAAGATTGTTCATTACATTTAGAGTAAATTTTTTGGCCCTTTAGGATTATTTTCATTGATATGATAGATATGTTATTCTCCTGGTTATCTTTATTGCATCAGTTAATAGAAGTCTAAGCATGAATCTGAGACTTCTTCAAGTTAACCAAATTTTATTCTGCAACAATATTCCATTATATTTCAGTTCCAAAATTTATTCTACCAGGGTACTTATTTTGTTTCTATTTTTTTATACTTCAAAAAATGCCATGAACATTTTTCTTTATATGGTATTCTGCTTTCTAGTATATGCCTTTGTCTAGGATTGCTGAGTTTCAAAGGATTACTTAGTTTAGTAACATTTATCATAAAATTCCAGCTTTTTTTTTTTTTTTTTTTGCTTTTTGGAGAGGGGAAGGCAGAGCAATTTGGGGTTAAGTGACTTGCCCTAGGTCACATGGCTAGTAAGTATTAAGTGACTGACCTCGGATTTGAACTCAGGTCCTCCTGATTCCAGGGCCTGTTCTCTTTTCACTGTGCCATGTAGGTACCCCAAATTCCAGAATTCTTGAACTGATTCATAGCTTCACTAGTGCCTGAGTTTTTATAGGTCCTCCAGCAAGGACTGTTTATATTTTTTGTCATCTTTGCCAAATTGCTCTGTCAGGTAAAAAGCCTGAGTTGTTTTAATTTTCACTTTTTTAAAAAACTTTTTGGAGGGGGGAAGGCAGGGCGATTGGGGTTAAGTGACTTGCCGAAGGTCACAGGACTAGTAAGTGTTAAGTGTCTGAGGCTGGATTTGAACTCAGGTCCTCCTGATTCCAGGGCCTGCGCTCTATTCACTGTGCCACATACCTGCCCCTATTTTCACTTTTCTTATTAATAACTGAAACATTTTTATGTGTTTATTGGTAGTTTGCATTTTTTCTCTTAAAAACTCTTCTAATCCTTTGTTCTCTTACCTGTTGCAAAATAATTTTTGGTCATATTTGTGTCAGTTCTCTACCTTTCTTGGATATCAAGCTTTTATCAAAGATTTTGGTGAAAAGATGTTTTTCCTGCATGACAGTTTGCTCCTTTAAAGCTGCATTGATTTTGTTGGTCCAAAAGTGTTTATATTTTATATACACAAGGACATTATACTATATTTGCTAGAGGGCAGCCCTTAGAGTCAGGAAGACCTAGGTTTAGGTCTTTTTGCTTGCTAGGAAATTTAGTTCTTGACTGAGCCTTTTGGTAGTTTTTTTTAAACTTTTACTCACTTCTCTGTATTTTATTAGATTTGTAACCATAGGCAAATCACTTAATCTCCCATGTAGCTCTCTGAAGCTTTAAGTTAGAGATAAATTGTTTTCTAAGTGAGGCCCTTGCTGGTTTATTTATCTCCAATCTGTTCAGATCTAAGGTCTGGATTAACTTCTTTCCTAATCCAAACAAAACAAAACTGCACAAGACAATAAAGCCTTATCTTTATAGTGGATAGTGTTTTTAAGTTTACAACCATCTTGTGAGGTGGATACTGTAAATATTATTATCCCATTTTAAAGGTAAGGCAAGTGTGACTCATAAAGGTTAAATGACTTGTCCAAGGACATATAGATGATTATATAGGAAAGTTAGCAAATACAGGGCAGTGTATACAAGGGAGTATACAATTAATGGGTAAATTGTATGGTTAAAGACCTGACCTGTACAAGTTGGCAATAGGTGGGAGCCAAAATGAAAACAGACTCAATTTCTTCAGGGCTGCAGATAGGTTAGACAAGAAACAGACTGATGATGGCTGGTTGCCATGGGTCATGTGACAAACAGGAGCATGCACAGCTGTAGCTCTACATTTTTGCAAGCCAGCAAAATTCTTTGGCGGACCTTAAGTGAGTCTTATGTTGTGCAGGCCTGTTAATACCGTAGGAGTTCAGAAAAGGTAGAGAACTGTTGAAAGCTGGAGTTCCTAGGGAAGTTTTCATGGAGGAATTAAGATTAGAGTGGAGCCTTGAAGGGTTAGATTTATTAGTAGGAGGGAGAAGATAGGACATTACAGATGAAGGTAGGAACGAGGAGAAAAGATGTAGAGGCAGAAATGAATATGGTATGTTTGTGGACTAATGGAGAAATTAATTTTGCTAGATTAGAGAGAGGTTATCATAGTAGAGGAAAATTGTTTGAGAATATGAACTCCTTGAGCTTAGAGATTGTATCATTCTTTGTATTTCTGTCTCTAGCAACCAGCCCAGCGCCTGGGACATAGTGGGAGCATAATAAGTGCTTGTTGACTGGTAGGTACGATGGGTCAGGTTAGAGGGGACCTGGAACATCAGGCGGTTTAGATTTGGTACGCTCGGAAATAAGAACCCTTTGAAGGATTTTGATCAGGTAGATGATGAAATAAATGCTGTTTCAATATAATCTCACTTTTAAGTGTTAAAAAAGCGTTTCCTTTTAAAAAAAATTTATATCTTTGTCACCTGCTTCCCATTGTATCCCCTCCACTCTCTCTCTCAGAAAGTTATTTATTCATAATAAAGAATTTTTAAAAAGAGAAAAGGAAAAAAAGTTGAGTAAAACTAACCAGTCTATCGGACCCATCTGATGTTGTATGTATTTGCATAACACTGATCGCCCCGCCTCTGCAAAGAAAGGGGGTAGGAAGGGGCAAACAGTCTTCTCATATCTCTTTGGGACTTATTTTTGGCCAGTATAATTTTGCAGCACTGAGTTTTTATTGTTTTTCTTTTACATTTTTGGAGTAATTTTATCGATTGTTTTCCTGGTTCTGCTTATTTCACTTTTCATAATTAAAATGTCTTGCCATACTTCTATGTATTCATTGTATTCATTGTTTCCTTTATTTATTTATTTATTGGCTTTAAAAAAAATTCTAAACTTAAATAGCATCCAGAGTTTATTAAAATGCAGAACATACAGAGGTTGTATATATAACTGTGAATCTCCATTTCCTACATCTTTCTTAAAAAAAAGTATATAACAGATTTCACATTTTATGTTCTTAAACTTAAAAAAAAGTGTATTTTATTTTTTTCACTTAACAAGCATTTATTTTCTCACCTAACCCTTTCCTCCTTAAAAAAAAAAGGAAAAGAAAAAAGCATTGTAACAAATATAC
>CM053580.1:65874117-65889157 GCA_028627135.1 Pseudochirops cupreus | reverse complement strand
GATGCTGCGCATCATCAGTCCCCTTGCCATTGCTCCTAGTCTTGGTCGACGTTCTTAAATGATGGAAAGCTGTTTTTCTTTACTGTGTTGTTACAGTAAATTGTTATCCTGCTTCCATTTGTTACTTTCAAAATTGTGCTACTTCCTTGTGCTTCCACCTGAATGTCTTTCTGCTTTCACAGCATCAAAAAAAAGTTTTAATGACCCATTTTTATAACAGTATCACTGTTGGTAATCTCTCCTCTCACCTAATCTCTAACTGTAACCTAATTAAAAACTGAGAAGAAAAAAAACTTCTTGTATCTAATAAACATATTCAAGCAAAATGAATCTACAAAAGGACCATGACCAGTATATATGTTGTTCCTATGCACTTTGAATCCATTATCTCTCTGTCAGCATGTGGGTAATTTTGTAGCTCCTCTAGACACTTGGTTAGTCTTTGCATATATCAGAGTTCCAAGTAGTTTTTTTTTTGAAATGTCGTTATCCTTATATAACTTGCTTTCCTGAATTTTTTCACTTCATTTTGTTTCAATTCATACTACAGTTCTCTTCAGTTTTCCTCTCTTGTTATTTCGAAGTTTATGGATAATTTAGTCACTTTACTTGCATAATTCCAACTAACTTTCCAAAATGGTTTTACCAGTTCATAGAGTCATCAAAACTATCTCTTTTTCCACCCTTTCTAGCACTGATTATGTCTGATTTATCATTTTTGCTACTTTTTGGAGGTATGAACTATTATTTTCAGCATTCTTTCATATAGTTAATAGTTTGCAGCTCTTCCTTTGAGAACCATTTGTTTATATATCCTTATATATCCTTTATATATCCATTTCTTTAATGGGGAATCACTTTTTGTTCTTAAATATTTGTTTCTTGTCTATATCTAGCATGTCAAAACTTTATCTGAGAAATATGATGCAAATATATTTCTCATTTGATTGTGCTTTTCTATTAGATGTTTAATTTTGTTTGTACAAAAGCTTTTTAACTTCTTAGAATCAAAATTATTTTATCTTTTATAATTGCCTCTATCTTATTTGTTAAGAATTCATCTCCTACCCATAGCTATTAAAGATAAAAGATCTGTTTCTTTTCTAATTTTTTGTTGTAGGATTTTAATATTCAGGTGATCTCTTTTGAATTTATGTAAAATGTTGGTCTAAGCCTACTTATTGCCAGATGGCTTTTCAGTTTTCTTAGTAGTTCTAATCATCTAGGGATTTTTTCCAAATAATTTGTTTTCAGGTTTATCAAACATTTAATTATTGAGTTTCATTATTTTTCATTCTCCTTTGTCTAGTCTCCTCATGAATCTACTTTTTCATTTTTTTAGCCAATATCACGTAGTTTTGATGATTACTTGAGGTTTGGAAGTTCAGTTTCTTCTCCATTCCTGCCTTTAAAATAGTTTTTCTTTGATAATCAATTTTTTTTTGCTTCAAAAAATGAAATTTGTTATTATTTTATCCAGTTCTTTAAAGTAACCTGTTGCTCTTTTGAATTTCAGAACATGAAAACGGTAAATTAGCTTCAGTAGCTTTGTCATTTTCATTATATTAACATGGCTCATTCATAAACACTGAATATTCCTCCAAATATTTGTTTTCTTTTATGATTTATTTTGTAATTGAATATCTAAGCATCAAGTGTGTTTCAGTAAACTTCAACACCCTTTGAAGACATTAAATTTCTGAAGGAATACTTGTTTCTTCTCCACTTGGTGGAATACTAATAATACTAATACATAATGCTGATGTGTTATATCATCATACAGCTGATTTCAGTTGCTCAAATAAATTTGCCTTTTTAGGTTTCTCTTTGTATTTCCAAGTTCCTGTCAACTTCAATCTTTTTATCCCCCTTCCACTCCCATTGAACATGCTGAGGTAAGTTATTCTTGGTTGTAAGCCCATGTCGTTCAGTTGTGTTCAACTTCTTGACCTCCATGGGATTTTCTTGTCAAAGATACTGGAGTAGTTTGCATTTCCTTCTCCAGTGGATTAAGACAAAAAGAGGTTAAGTGACTTGTTTAAGGTCACTTTGTTAGTAAGTATCTAAGGTTGGATTTGAACTTAGACTGCCTTCTATAAGCTATAACTTTTGAATTTTAGAGTGTTATATTGCAGTGTTTCTTCTCATCAGATCTTATGTGATCCTTACTGTGGTTCCTTGGTACTTGAAAATCTTTTTAGCTACATGCAATATATTTTTTTTTTAATGTGGAAGATTGGGGTTTTAGCTTTTACAATCTTGAAACTTTTCTCTTTTGGAGTTTTTGAGAGGTAATTGATGGAGTCTTTCTAAATTCATTGTGCTCTTTTTTCCAGATCCATTGATCTGGACAGTTTTCATTTATTATTTCTTTCAGTATTCAGGCTTTTTTTTTAAATCACGAGTTTCAGGAAATTTGATTCTTTAATTGTCCTTCTGGCCTGTTTTCCAGGTGAGTTCTTTGTGATATCAGTAACTTACATATCTCTGCCTCCCCCCAGTCTTTTGATTTTGTTCTAATATTTCTTACTGTTTTTTGGAGTAACTAATTTCTGTTTAACGACTTCTGGTTTTTAGAGATTTAGTTATTTGGGTAAGGTTTGCCACTTTCTCATAAGCTTTTTATCCCTCTGAGCTTTTGTTTCTTTTTCTTTGTTTGTTCTTTTTTTTAAACTTCTTACTTTGTTTCTTCTGGTTATTCATGTAACCACTGTGAAAATCTTTTTTCTTTTGAGTTCAGAAGACCATTTTTGGGGGGAGGAAGAATAGGGAGATCTCTAGATGTACAGTGAATTTTCTCGAATTGGAACTTTGTGCCTTCTGGGTATGGTGTTAGTTCTCCTCTTACAACTTTCCTATTAGACCTGCTTGGGTTAATCTTCTTGGGTTACCTGGGGTTTCTGTGCTAACCTCCTTCTCCATCAGATCTTTTAGTTTCAGAGTGCTGGATCTTCAGTGCCCTCTCTGGAGTTCCTTGTACTTGCAGTGTCTATTTCTGAGCATTGTACTGCTTGAACTGGTTGTTCTTGTACATAGTTACTGTAAGGTCAAAGTTTAGACTGGATTTCCCTTTACTTTTTTCCCTTTACTTCCTGGGACTTTGTCCTGGAAGCCTTCTGCTCTTGCTCCCATTTCATATAGAGTCCTAAAGGCTAAAGAAGTCTTTGACCAATTTGTGGTGTTGCTGAGAGGCTTCCATCTTGTCTATGTTGGCAATGACTTTTTTAGAGGTCTTTTTTCCTTTTGTCTGTATGCTGACTTTTTTTTTTTGAAAGTTCTGGGGTTGATTACTCTTTGGTCTAGTGTTATTTTAGTTTTTTACCGGATTAGGTGTGTAGGAACTAGGCTGCCTGTTCAGGCAGCCATCTTAGTTGAGAGTCCTATCATCATTTCTTATGGCATAATAATATTCCATTACATTCATGTACCACAGTTTTGCTTTGCCATTTCTCAGTTCATGGGCATCTACCTTATTTGCAGTTCTTTGCTACTATAGAAAATGTCACCATAAATATTTTGGAGTGTGTGTGTATGTGTGTTTATGTATATATGTATATATATACACAAATTATGTATGTATGTGTATGTATATTTTTTTACTTACTTTTTTGGGGTATACGTATTAGTGTACCCACCTGCCAGTAGTGACTGTTATAAGTCTTTTGCTATCTTTGCTAACCTTTGAGGTAGACATAGTAAAATTTCTAGGAAATCACAGTATTTTAGAATTGGAAGGGATTATGGAAACCACCTAGGACCAGGAAAGGCTACTTGTAGAATGTGGGATTTTAGCTGACATTTGAAGGAAGTCAGGGAATCCAAGAGGCAGAGGTGAAGAGAGATGGTACTCTAGATAAGGATGACAACCAGTAAAAAATGCAGTAAAAATGAGCTAGGAGACAGAGTGTCTACATTACAGTGTATGTGGAGGGGGAGGGAGTATGTGTGTAAGAACATTGTGAAGGTACAATAGGTTAGGCCCTGAAGGGCTTTAAAAGCTAAACAGATTTTCTTTTTGATCCTAGAGGCAATAAGGAGTCACCGGAGTTGATTGTTGTTTTGGCAGGAATGATGTGGTCACAGTTGTGTTTTAGGAAGATCACTTTGATAGCTGGGTGGAGGTTGGTGAGATTTGGGGCAGGGAGACCAGCAGATTATTTCAGTAGTTCCAGCATGAGGTGAGGTGATCTGAGGTGAGGGTCTGCACCAGAGTATTAACTGTGACTAAGAAGGGGGGGGGGGGGGCGGTATTTGAGAGATGCTGCAAAAATAGAATCAGCAGGACTTGCGAATAGATTGGATATATGGGGCGAGTGTTAGTGAAAAGTCTAGAGATGACCCCTGCTTTTCAGATTTGAGTGAGGGGGTTTGTTTGTGGTGCCTTTGTCTGTAATAGGAAAGTTCTAAGAGGAGAAGCTTCTGGGGGAAAGATAATGAGTTCTGTTTTGAACCTGAGTTTAGAATTTCTCCTGAATTTATAGTTTGAAATGTCTGATAGGCATTTGATAACAGAGGATTGAAGATCTGGAAAGAGGTTAGGGCTGTGGATAAGTGATCTGAGAATCATCTGCATAGAGATGGTAATGTAATCCTTGAGCATTTATGAGTTCTGGCTGTAGAGAAAAAGCCCAACGTATCCTAGCCTTGGGTGATACTCCTAGTGGTTAGTGTGTACCTAGATAAAGATCCAGCTAGAGTCTTACCAATTGGAGGAGAAGCAGAAAAAAACAGCAGCTTGAAAAGTTTAGAGGAAAGAGAGGTCGTGGAGGATGGGGATTAAGAAAGGCCCTTAGACATCATTAGTAATTTTGCCTTGAGCCATTTCAATCATGTGATGAGGTCAGAAATTGGACTTCAGAGAGTTAAGAGAATGAGAAAAAAAAGGAAATGAAGGCATTGATTTTAGATAGTCTTCTTAAGTTTAGCCACAAGTTTCCTAATTTCTCAAGATCTTTTTTGGTTCCTTATTCTGTTGTTCCCACATTCTAGCTAAACTTCCCAGTTTTATGCAGTCTGATAATTTTGTAAGCATTCCCAGCTTATTGATGAGATGTTGAAAAGCTCAGGTCCAAGTACATTTCCTGGGAATGTGACCTAGGCAGGTAGTATACTTCCTCTAAATTGACATTATCCAATTAGTATATAATCTTTGGGTCTAATCATTCAACCAATCCCAAATCCTCTCAGAATCTTCATTTAAGGAGTGGGCCCAAGGCAGATAGATACTTATCATTTTCCACCTAGCTGCTATTTTGGATGTTATAATTTTTTCCTCCTAGAAATTCATCTTCCTGCAAGATCACATCAACTCTGAAACTTAACACTTACTCAGTAACTCATGACTCTGGGGCCCCTCTCTCCTTCTGATTGGAGAGGGTAGAGGGTAGACACTGAAAGAGCTTCTCACCTATAGCTAGCTATCTTTATCCAGTCTTGTAACCTTGTCAAACCAAATATATTCATTATAAAGGTGGTCTGGCAAGACCTATTTTCAATAAAGCCATACTATATTTTTGTAATTACTACTTTTCTAGATTTGATGTTCAGTTGTTTCAGTCATGTCTGACTTTTTGTGACTGCATTTAGGGTTTTCTTGGCAAGGGTGGAGAGATTTGCCATTTCCTTCTCCAGCTTATTTTTCAGATAAAACTAAGGCAAACAGGTTAAGTGACCTGCCCAGGGTCACATAGCTAGTAAGTGCCTGATAATCAGATTTGAACTCAGGAAAATAAATCTTCCTGAGTCCAGGCCTGGCACTCTTATCCACTGTGCCACCTAGCTGCCCTTATAGTTTTTTAGATAGAAGTTCACAAACCATCCTTTTGGATTCGTGGCCCGGGGATTGAAGTCAAGCTCACTTACTTATAGTTTGCAGTTTGCACTCTTTATTTGGAAAATCAGGATATTTGCCCTTCTCCATGATGACATCCACCAGTGGGGAACTATTTCATCACTCTTCAAACTTCTCTGCCTATATGGTTGAGTCACTGTCCTAGGTATGGCAGTATAGATGTCAGATATCCTATTAAGATGCATCGTCTTGTGAATTTTGCTTCAAATTTTTAGCTAAGTTCTTTTTTTTTTCCAAAAAAAAAGGAAGTGTTGATAGACGTAAGAGAATAAGCTTTTTGTGAATGAGCACCAAATGTATGTCTCTCCATAAAACTCCAGTTCCCTCTTTCCAGCTCGCTGGCTAGATATTGCTGCCTAGAGGGTCTGCCAACACCTCCAGTTTAACATGTTGAAAACTGAATTATCTTTACAAACTTGAACCTTCTCTTCACTTCTCTTTTCCTCTTGATTTTCATAAAATATGTATACAATCAGTTGTGAAGTCCCATTGCTTTTTTTACATATGCAGTACCTCTAGCATTCATCATTTCTTCTTCCTCTTCATTTCTACCACAGATACTCTTGTTCAGACATTAATTTGTTTTTGCCTACTGTATTACCATACCCTCTTAAATGATACCCTCTAATCTTTTCCAGCCATCCTTTACACTTCTGTTCGAATAATCTTCCTAAACACACTTCACAGATGATGTTAATCCTTTACTCAAAAAACGTCTCCTTTTTTGTCTACTGAATAAAATGTAAATTTTTGATTCTTTCATTTAAGGTCCTCCATAGTTTGGCTTCAGTCTGTCTTTCTAGCCTTCTTGTATTATGTCTGACTGTGTATTTTGTATTCTAACCAAATACTCTAACTTTTCTAAACTGTTCTCGGTCTGGCGCTCATGTCCTCTCCTCTGCAGTTTTCATGCTTTTATGATACTGTATGGCCCCCTGAAATGAACCTAGAATATCCTGTTTCTCATCTTTAACTGATGAAACCCAGATTATTTGCTTGATCTTTAAAAAACAAAACACCGTACCCCAAACAAAAACAAAGAAACAGCCCTTTCTAAAGCTTCATTCTCTTCCTATTCTAATTGGTCCTTTACCTAGTTGCTGAATTAATTACGTCACTCTACTCTTCAGAACCTTTTAGGCTACTGTAATGGTAATGGTAATTTGAATATCTTACCTGTCCTCTAATAGGCTGAATGTAATCCCTGGGAGCCTGTGGTGGGAGGAGTTTGCTGAAGGGTGGAGCAGAGCCCTCAGGAAGCTGGGAGTCAGAGTAGTTAGAGACTGAGGGAGGAGAGGATGCACCCAAGCAGACAGTTAGGCTTGTGAGTAAATGTTTTTTTTGTTGGAAGGCTAAAGGATGGTGTGGCTGTCTGTGGTCTTATGGATTATTAACTTCTTTGCTACTATGATGGATTCGGCTTCGTGGTTTTGGGATTTGATTTTCTGGTTCCTAAATAAGTCTTTTGCTTCTGTCTTCTATATGGAGAGTCTGTTATATTTTGTGAGTGAGCACTATGCTGGCATATTTATAGTCTCTATCAGTGCTGTGAATATTGCATTGCCGTGAGAATGGTATCACAAGGTATCAGATCTCTATTTGGAGGCAGAAGGGATTTAGGAGAAGAAATGGCTATCCCAGGATTGGAAGATTTACCTTTTTCCTCCCTGGCAAGGCAGTGGGCTAAAAGTACAGGGCTCCATGAAAACTAGAACTGAGGTTACAGAAGGGAGAACTTAGAGATTTAGAAACATTTTTCCAAGGAAAACCAGGGAGAGAACTGGAAGGAGTGTATAGAAGAGGCTGGATTTTATTAACAGGTTACTGTATTATATGTAAGAGCAGAGACAAGCTGTTACAAGAGAAAATTCAAATGGAGAGAAAAAAAACTGTTTTGAATGAGAAGTTGATTGTGTTACAGAGTTTGAGCTCTCCTTTAGAAGAGCAAGCTGGAGGGTCTCAGATTATAGAAGTTGCTGTTGTGGGTTTGGCTCAGAAAAAGAAGAAAAACCTAACAAGAGGAATGTGCATGCCTCCCTAATACAGCCTGAGCCTAGTTGCCAGATGACCACTGCCAGGAGAGTGTGTGGGTGAATGATACAATATTACACGAGCTTTTACAGGGGCAGAGGTTTGCCCCATACTATGAAGAAAGCAGAAGAATCAAGGAGACCAAACAAAGTTCAGGGAGATAATTGAGGATTTCACTCAGCAGGTTAATGATATATTAAGCAAATTCACTCAAATGGTAGGAAAATTGCTAGTGTCTTGGATGGTGAGAATCAGTGACGAAGGGGCCAGAGGAGTATGGGTAGATAGCATGGATTGCTTGAAATTTATAGGCATTTGTCAGAATCCTTTTGTCCAGCAAGCTTTAAATTATCATATGGTAGGAGATAACAGTACAACCAATTTGTTAGCTTTAGCTGCCGAAGGATTCAATAAAATGTATCCCACTGATTCTCTGTGGCCTAGTGGAGAGACACTCTGGTATTCACCAGCTCAAAATGTAAAATTTTTTGGTATACAGTGTTATAAGGGTCTGAGAGAGAGAGTCTTCTGCAAGCCCCACAAAAGATTCAGGATTTTCTTATTACTAACAATAAGAAAGAGGCCCAAAAGTTTGTAGGATTATTTGAATATTAGAGATATCACATTCCACATCTGGGACAGATTTTGAAACACTTATATAAAGTTACTAGGAAGAAATGTGAATTTGATTGGTGACTTGAGCAGAGTTAAGCTATTGAAGAAGCCAAGGCTGCTATACAATTGGCCCTACATTTATGGCCTATGGAAAATGGGCTGGTGGAATTACAAAGTGACTATACGGGATGATTATGCAAACTGGAGTTTGAGGCAGAAACAACAAAGCTGAAATGTACCTTTAGGATTTTAGTTGAGGAAACTTCCTTCATCTGAAGTTCCCTTTTGAAAAGGAATTGTTAGCAGCATATTGGGCTGTGGTAGAGACTAAACAGTTGACTCTGGGCCATGAAGTGATATTAAGGCCTAGAACCCCAGTTATGACCTATATAATGAGTACCCCAGCTTCTCACAGAATTATACATGCACAAGAGGCTAGCATAATTAAATGAAAATGATATATTCAGAATAGATCTAAAACAGGCAAAAGTGGAGTTTCTGCTGTACATAAATCTGTAGCAAACATAGATACTGAGGAAAGTGATACATGCCCTGAACCAGAGCAGCAGTTGTTACAATCTTTGTTAAAATGCAATGACAGATATGATAGATTAACTGAAGAATAGAAGAAACATGCATGGTTTACTGATGGGGCAGCTAAACATGTTGACCATAAAAGACATTGGAAAGCAGTAACTCATGTACTAGGAGGATTTTGGAAAGTGCTGGGGCAGGTGGAAGTAGTCAGTATGCCGAACTTATGGCAGTACATCAAGTCATTAAAACAGAACAAGGAAAACAGTGCCATATACTTACTGATTCATGGGCAGTAGCTAATCGATCAGCTACATGGATACCCACATGGAAGAGTCAAAATTGGGAAATTCATTGCAAACAAGTATGGGGCACAGAATTATGGGAAGATATATGGGATATGTCTTTGGTTACTAATTTGTCAGTTTTTCATGTAGATGCTTACGTGGCCCTCACCACAGGTACTTATGCTACTCCATGTCTAGAATGAATTCCTTATCATAACTGCCATTTCTTTGTGATGCAATTTCTCCCTGCAAGTCCCTTTTTTGGCTTCTCCTATGTGGAGCCTTCTCTGACCCTCCCAGGTAAATAAAAATGATCTTTCCCTCCTCATATATATCATAGCACTTTGTCTGGGTTTTCTTTTAAATTTTTCTTATTTTCCTTTGTCTCCTAGTTATTTCTTTGTGTATGTCTCTGTGTCCTCCTATTAGATTGTAAACTTGGAGAGGAGGTCTCATGTCAAATATTATATCAGATATTAATATGTATAGTGCCTACACCCATTAGGTGCTTAATAAAAGTTGGATGAAGAATAAATTAATATATAGCCATTTTGTTTATGAGTGAGATGATATTGAGAATTTGGGAAATGAAATATAGGAATCAACAAAAGTACGATGATTGGATCTTATGTCACAAAGGAATATACTATAGTTCATGTCAATTTTTGCATGGCTATGTAATATATAGACATAGGTCTGGGCAAAAACAAATACCAAAATAGGTACATACATATAAATACATTTCAAAGTAACATAATTTCATTAGTTTGGGTACTTTTCACATTGAAATGGATTACAATTCCTCCTTAACCCATCATAGTTGATCTTCTGGAGTGGCTGTGATGTTGAACAATTCATCAACTTGTGACCAATCTGGTGATGAACCTTTCTGGACTTAGGCTGATCATTGGACAGTAGGCATACATCATATCATTACTCTATACTTGGGAGATTTTCTAGTTGGATGGGAAGATCTTTTAGGATTTATGCTTATGCTCTATGGTATAGCCTTCGACAATACAGTGTCACCTCTGTGACACAGTGAATTATTGAAGTGGGACTTTAGTATATCTCATATTAGTGGGTATTTTTTCTTTAAAATAATTATTAGTTACTAAGCTGTGACTTTGTTTTTTTTTAGGTGGACTGTCTGAGTGCTGTCAACCACCAGAGGCTTTGTGTGCTTTTTAGTAGTTCCTCTGCCCAATCCAGCAATGCTCCCAGTGCATGTGTTAGTCCTTGGTAAGAAGTTTTTTTTTTCTATGCTATTGTATGCATTCTTTAATTTTGAGTTACTTTTCCTTGAGTGGATGAATAGCATTTATTAAATTATTATTTTATGCTAGTTACAATGAATATCCTGTTTTTCCAAATTGGTTGTCAATCTTAGATATAGACATTAGGAATTGTTTTTAGTTATAAGAATTCATTTAGGCCGTATTGAAGCGATTGGAACTGGCTTTGTAAGTAAAAAACCATTTTTTTGTGAGAAATGTTTAAGAAGTATAAAAACAAACATATTCTGGCAAGGAATTCTAGGTATCCTAACCCAGTCTTGGGTAGTTTGGGAAATATGAAAAGAATAAAATTTTCCCATGTTGTGTGGTACAGATCTGAGGTGTTTGAAAAATTTTCAATTCTGATGAAAAAAGTAGTACAGGTATACCTAATAGATTAGGTTTCAATAATTTTTTTGTGTAAGTAGGTGGTTTGGCATTCAAAATACCGTTTCTTATAGACTTAATGTAATTAATGAAGATGGTCTCTATGATGATCCTCAAAATTCTGTCACAAAACTATTGTTTTAATAGTTCGCATTGTAGTTACATGAAACCAGGATAGTGAAAAGATCCAAAACCATGCTGTATAAGGATCAGTTGAAGAAACTTGGGATATTTATCCTGGAGAAAAGAAGCCTTTAAGAAGAACTTAATAAATGTCTTCAAGCATATGGAGAGTAGTCATAAAGGAATTAATTTTATTTTGCTTGGCTCAACAACAGCAACAATAATAAAGATAATAATGCCAGCTAACTTTATAAGTGCAGTAAAACTTACAAAGCACTTTACAAATATCTCATTTGATCTTCTCAGCAACCCTGGGAAGTAGGTAGGTTTCCCTTTTACAGATGAAAAACAGAGACAGGTTAAGTGGCTTGCCCAGGATCACCTAAGCAGTGTGGTGGAAAACCTTAGGCAGCAGGGATTGGATGTTGTAGGGAGTCTTAATATGAGAGGGGGAAAAAATCCCTTCCTGGTAATTAGAGCTTAGGATCAGAGGATCATTTATTTAAAGCTATAAGGGTCTTCAGAAGCTTTTTTGTCCAATTTTCATTTGATAATTGAGGAAACGACAGCTCCGTGAACTTAAATGACTTGTTCATACTCGACTGAGCCACTACAACACACAGTCTGTAAGTATCAGAGAGAGTTAGGGCTTAAACCCAGGTTTTCTGATTCTTTCCACTCTACCAGGATCTTATAAAAGGAAATCTGAAGTTTCTTATAATAATGATAATCTAATACTCTTGCCCTATAGAACTTTGTTATCACTTATGATGTTGTTTCCTGTGAGAAAATGCATTCTAGGTTTCATCTGGGGATTCCAGGGGCATATCTTCCTCCCCAGGATTTGAGACTTTGGCAGGGAATGCTAGGTCTCCTAACCTACACTCTGAAACTGTCTGGGTTCCTGCAACAGCTTTAGTAAGATTATGAAAAGCTGTTTGCAGTAAGGGAACCAGTTAGATAGTCTTTGATTTAATTCAGTACATGTTTATTATGTGCCTACTGTGTGCTAAGTAGTGTGCTAAGTGCTGATTGTACAAAAAGAGGCAAAAGACAGCTACTGCCTTCAAGGAGCTTACAATCTAAGGGGAGAGATAGCATATAGACAAATATATACAAAGCAAGCTAAGTACAAGATAAAGGGGAATCTAATTATGAAAAGCTCCTGAATTAAGAAGGGTTAGGGGAGGCTTCCTGTAGAAGGTGGG
This sequence comes from Pseudochirops cupreus, assembly GCA_028627135.1. Taxonomy (NCBI): domain Eukaryota; kingdom Metazoa; phylum Chordata; class Mammalia; order Diprotodontia; family Pseudocheiridae; genus Pseudochirops; species Pseudochirops cupreus. The sequence continues at coordinate 65,876,844 of CM053580.1, read as the reverse complement.
ATTTTAGTTGGGATTTAAAGGAAGCTGGGGAAGTCAGGACAAAGGAGGGAGAGTATTCTCAGTATGGGGAAAAGGCAGAGAAAATACCAAGAGCCAAGAAATCATAGATTATTAATGTAAAAGTAGAAGGAATCTCAAAAATTATTTAGTGAACCCTCTCATCTTACAGATGAGGAAATTGAGGCCTAGAGAAACCATGTCCATTAGACTGTGAGCTCCTTGAGGACAGGGACCGTTTTTTGCCTTTTTTTTGTAAATTAGTGCTTAGTTCAGGGCCAGCACATATTAATACATGGCTACTGACTACTGACTGTTAAAGAGACTTGTATAGGATCACACTGATTGAAAGAAGAGCCAGGATTCTAAATCCTGGGCTTTCCAATCCAAATCCAAAGCAGTAATCAAGAATTCCATTGCATGTGATAATATTTAATCTCCTTTTGATTCAACCTTTTACATTCACAGCTGTCAAAAAAAATCTTAAACCAACTCAATCAGTTTTACTCTCTGCTGATAACCATATTATGTTTATTTCTTTTTATTAGATAATTTTAGAAGAAACTTTTGGGTGTGACACCAGGAGTGGAGTCAGATGCCATAGATTTATCTAGTTTGAGCTGGTTTTTCCAGATGAGGAATTAAGCCTTTTATGGAATTGCTTCTGTTAATGCTGTATTGTAAACACAGGGTATCCCAAAAGTTTCCTGCATTTTTAGGCTTTACTAACTTATTAACTTAAAACTGCACTGAAACATTTGGGATACCCTTTATTCCTAATGAGTATACTTAGAAATTCACAAATACTTGTGAAATTTCTGGGCAGCACTAGTTCCTCTAATGTGCTTTTGACGTAATATGTATTTCTAACATTTCTTCCTTTAGGATTGTGACCATGGAGTTTTATGGGAAGAATGACCTCACTTTAGGAATATTTTTAGAGAGGTATTGTTTCAGGTAAGAAATATTTTTCCTATTATATCTACTTTTTTCTTCATCTCTGAAGTACAATGGGGAAGAAATACAGATTTGTGATTTAGGAAATAGAGTTCTGAATGTCATCCTTGTCAGGACTTTTTCTGTCTTGATTTTGTACATATTAAAGTATACAGAAGTTACCTTGTTCTACAAAGTAGTTCTTTCCTTGATTCTGTGTCTGTTATCTGTTTACTATACCATTTTCAAGATTTAACTGGAAATTGTTTGTTTTATTAATGAGTAAAATGATGGGATAATCAAAGATTCTGAAGGTAGGAAGCTAAGCTAGATGATCTCTTCAGATCTTTCCCAAATCTGTTTCTTTGACAATGATAGCAGCAAGCTTTGTTACAACTTTAAACATCTCTACAGGGCAGGTAGTGTGAATATCTTCACTTTTCTAGGTGAGGATATAAGGAAGATATTGTTACAGAACTAGTGATGGATAGAACTGGGAATAAAACTCATGTCTTCCAAGTCCAGTGTTTTTTTTTTTTAATTAATTTCCTAAGTAGTCCAAACCTGTGGACAAGGAAAGAACGGAGGATGAGTTTAGGTGGGGCAGATTTACTGTAAGGTGTTTACAAGTCTATATGTATCTCAAGGATTGTCATTTTGATCTTTAGCTTCAACAAAGTATTTATTGTAACTCAATATAAAGCATACCTTAGAGGTTACATGAATAATTACATGTCTCATGTGTATTACTATTTTTCATCTATATCGATACTGTTATGATTTACAAAATATAGATTTATTTTGAAGCATTACTGAATTTTAGTAACTTTTTGTCATCATATTTTTTTTTCTATCAGTGGATACCAGTAGTAAAATAACCGTTATAAGAGTCCTTCATATGGTGTTTTTGCTAAGAGGGGACACTCTCTCAGACTTGAAAAATTTGGGAACCAATGTATTACATCATATTACCTCTTTGACTGAGGGTGTGGAAAACCACTTCTCTGAATCCAGAATCTCTTGAATTAAAGGATTTAAAAGACTTTGTTTACTTTGCTTTTAGTCCTGGGTTGACTTGGTGTTTTTCTCAAGATATATAAAGTCTTAGTGATAATCTATAGGGGAATTAATTTTTTCCTGAGTTTTCTATACTTACTTTTAGAAACCGGAATGAGTTACTTTCCTAAATTCCTTCATTGTTTTATTTAAATGTCATATTTAGTACATTAAATTTGTCTAGTGCTTTGGTTTATAGTGAAACCACCCATAGTTGTTAAGCTTTGTTGACTAATGTTTGTTATATGCATTCTGGCTAGGTCTTCCATTTGATGACCTATGAAAAGAATTTTTTTCACTTCCTTGTCATAGGCCTTCTTACCATTGTCCCAGCATGTTTTGTGATACTCCTATGGTACATCATATTCGTCGATTTGTGCATGGGCAAGGTTGTGTCCAGATCGTACTGAAAGAATTAGATTCTCCAGTGCCCGGATATCAACACACAATTCTTACCTATTCCTGGTGTAGAATCTGCAAACAGGTAATGTAGCATATTAATGTTCCTTAATATACATTTACCTGTTTGCTTTGTCTCATTTTTTTGTTACTGTTTTTAAGCCCATAGTATGTAATAGGTATAATCATTTATGTCTTGTTAATTTTGTTTTATTTTCTACACATCTCTATTCAAGTGTTATATCTTTGTTTATATGTATATATACATATTTTGTACAATATTGTACTTTTAGAATTGATCAGCTGCCTGAAGATTTCAGTAGCCCTAAACAATAGTCA
>CM053580.1:65843756-65873617 GCA_028627135.1 Pseudochirops cupreus | reverse complement strand
AGCTGACTTTAGTGGGAAGTATCTTTGTGTGCGTTTTGGCGTTCCAGGATTGGTTTAGAGTCCTATTTTATGGGTATTTTGGGGTGGCTATGTGAGAGCTGCGATATGTTGCTGCTTCTACGCTGCCATCTTGGCTCCGCCCCCCTCTAGCAGTTTATTGTAAGCATCCAGCACACACACAGAGGTAAGTATAATATGAGAGGGGATGAGAGGAGCAGAGGGAGAAATCAGAGCACTCTAGTGATTGTAGTTCTGGGGAATTCAGATAAAGAGTGCTGACATAGATCACCAGACTTGTATTGCTACTCAGGAGGGGAGGAGGACATCATTGTGTGGCCTCCCTGCTCACTGTGGGTAGCATGTGGTGGTGGGCTATGTTATCATTGCTCCATTTAAAGACCCTGGGCTGCTGGGACTCAACCTTGTTTGTCATTTGAGACAAAAGAGCCAGTATGATATCAGTGGAATAATGCTCTATTATCTATAAGACTAGCAAAGTGAGAATATTTGCCAAAGTACCTAATGAGGAGGGAGTAATGCAGAGCAGGGAAGCAGGAAAAGTAACCTACCAGTGCCATGCTAACCAGAGGCTGAAATGGGGGACGAGGGCCATACTTTTCAACCCAGGTTTCACCAGTAGATAGGACTATTTGAGGAGGAGAAGACCAATAACTTAGAGAATCAAAGAAAGTTTTCAAAGGAGGGTGGCACCCAAACTGAAGCTTGAAGGACAAGGATTCTGAAAGACAAAAATAAATATAGGGAATACATTCTAGGCAAAGCAGGAAAGCAGAAGATGGAATATAGAATTTGGGGAAGAACTAGTAGTTTACTTTGGCTGGAATAGAGAGTTCATGGCAGAAAGTAATGCTAAGTAAGCTTTTGGTGGGCCTTGACTCCTAGGCTAAGGGATTTGTGTTTTATCCAGATGTATTTTTTCTTTGTCTTTTTGGAGGGAGGAAGGCAGGGCAATTGGGGTTAAGTGACTTGCCCAAGGTCACACAGCTAGTAAGTGTGTCAAGTGTCTGAGGCCACATTTGAACTCAGGTCTTCCTGACTCCAGGGCTGGTGCTCTATTCACTGCACCACTAGCTGCCCCAATCCAGATGTATTAAAGAACCACTGAAGGATTTGAGTAGGGGAGTGAGTTAGACCTCTGCTTATCAGGATCATTTGGGCAGTTACATGAAAGATAAGTTGGGAAGGGGAGAAGCAGGAGTCATGGAAATGAAACCAGCATGGGAGGCACTTAAAATAATTTAGGACAGTGGGTGATGAGATACCTGAACTAGGATTGTAGCAGTTTTGAATGGACAGGAGCCAAATGTGAGAGATGTTGTGGAAGTAGAAAGAATGAGACTGGTCACCTGTGATTGGATGGGGGTAAGTCATGAGAATGGAAGAAGAGTCAGGGAATGACTCAGTGGTTTCAAATCTGAGCGACTGGGAGGATGGTGTGCTCTCAGATGAAATAATGAATGAGTCTAAAGTGGAACATAATATCTTGTCCCCAAAATTCATTCTTCTTTTTAATTCTTACTTCTTTTGACGGTATCACAATCCTTCCAGTCATGCAGGTTTAAAACCTTGGCATCATCTTTAACTCCTCACTTGCCTTCACTCCACGTATCTAATCAGTTGCCATATCTTGTTAATTATACTTGTGCAGCTTCTCCTTTGTCTGCCTCCTCTTTATTCAAACAACCACTACCCCAGTTTAGGCTCTCTTTGCCACTAGACTGAATTATTTGCAATAGTCCTTAATTGGCCTCCTTGCTTCAAGTCTTTCTTCTTTCCAAACTCTCTTCCACATAGTTGTCAAAGTGAAATTCTTAAAGCCTAGGTCTGATCACATCATTCTCCTACTGTGTTTCTGGTGACTGTCTGTTAAAACAAAAATATTAGTAATGTGAAATTAGAGCATATCAATGTCTGTCTTGCTTTGACTTTTAATTTAATTTAGGTTTAAAAGATTGCTGTAGTTGACTAGAACAGGAAAAGTTCTACATTACCAGCCTTTTCTATTTTCTCCCATTTATTTATATTTTGAACATTGCATGGCAAAAACTTTTTTTTTAGTCTTTTTTTTTTCTTTGAGGGGGGAAGGCGGGGCATTTGGGGTTAAGTGACTTGCCCAAAGTCACACAGCTAGTAAGTGTTAAGTGTCTGAAACTGGATTTGAACTCAGGTCCTCCTGACTCCAGAACTGGTGTTCTATAGGAAATACATTTTAAAAATGTATTTTTTACTAAATTTTTTTTTTAGTATTTTTACTAAATTTTTTAGTAAATTTTTAGTATTTTTACTAAATTTACTAAAGTTTTACTAAAAACTGGTGGTTATAATTGAAGACAAAAGAAAGTGATAATTTATCAAATCCCTTTTGTCTCCCTCCCCCCTGCCGTGAAGATATTCTTTTATTTACTTGAGATAGAAGAAGTTGTATGTGAAAAACTTAATTTCCGCTGACTCTCAGTTATAATACTTTATGGTTGTTGATTAGGTCATTTATTGTCTGCTAAATGTTTAATAATATTTTGTCAGCTATTGAAGCAGGTATAATTCATCGATTGAATGGGGTATGTGTATAAGTAAATTTGTCAGATTCTCATGTCCAAAAGGTCATATATACTTTGTTTTAAAAATCCAACTAATTGCTCTATCTAAGCATCTTCTAAATTTCAGGTAACACCAGTTGTTGCTCTTTCCAGTGATTCATGGTCAATGTCATTTGCAAAATACCTTGAGCTTAGATTTTATGGACACCAGTATACTCGGAGAGCCAATGTTGAACCATGTGGTCACTCTATCCATCATGATTATCATCAGTATTTCTCCTATAACCAAATGGTGGCTTCCTTCAGGTAAGATTTAGAGAACTATAGTTTCTAAGGTCAAATTGTACTTTAAATTCTTGATTTTTTTTTATGTAGCATTTCTTTTGTATTGGGAAGAAACCATAATGGATTCTAACATGAGAAAAGTTGGCTTACTATCTCTTACATATTTTTCAAAGGCCTTTTTACCCCAAGCATATTTTCCAAGTATGTACAGCAGCTTGTGCTTAGGTCAGTGACTGAGTATGGGGAATAGTGAGTACCCATTTTGACTGGAATGTCGAGTGAGGAGAGGGGAGTAAAATATCCCTAACCTGGAGAGAGTGTCCACAATCAGATTGTGGAGTGTTTTAAGTTTCAAACAGGATTTTGTTTTTGATTCCATACCTGCTGAAGCTTCTTGAGCAGCTGAGTGACATGGTCAAGCCTATGCTTTAGGGATATCACTGTGCAGAAGTTGGATAGAGAAATTGAGCGATGGGACAGGGAGACAAGGGATGAGCCTATCACAGTAGTCCAGGTGAGAGGTGATGAGGGCCTGAACTAGGGGATAGAGGTGTGAATAGAGAAAAGGAAGGAGATGGATACAAGAGGTCAGAAGAGAATTGATAACCTTGACATTATTTAGACATAGGAGATGGACAGAAGTGAAGATGTGAGGATAGCTTTCACTGGAAGCCATGTGTGGCCCTCAGGAGAAATGGAAAATTAGGAAGAAGAAAGGGTTTACGTGGCAAGATAATGAATTTGGTATTGGACTTGTTGAGTTTAAGGTGTGTAGGTCTCATCCAGGTGCAGATGTCTAACAGTCATTTGAAAATGCAAGATGAGCTCAGGAAAAAGATAATGACTGGAAATGTAGATTTGGGAGTTATCAGTACATCAATGAAAATTGAATCCAAAAGAGCTGATGAATTTACTTAGGGTATAAAGAGAAGAGTAAAGGGCCCAGGACAGAACTTGGGGCACACTTCCCTCTAAGGAAGTGGGCCATGGGTAATGATGATCCTCTAAGCAGACTGATTTTTTTTCCAGAGAGGAAGAAAATCACAGTAGATCAATATCTCGAAAACTCAAAAAGGAAGAAAGTATCCAGAAAAAGGTGGGGGGGGTGGGACGTGGGATGGAGTTGGCCACTCATATCTAATGTTAGTGAGGTCAGGAAGGATGAGAAAGGTCATTGGTGATCTTTAAGAGACCAGCTTTATTGAAGTGAGGAGAATAGAGCAAGGCTGCAAGAGATAAGGAAGTGAGTGGAAGATGAGAAATTGGAGGCAGTGAGGGTAGATAGCTTTTTCTAGAGTTGGTGTGTGAGAAGAATGTCCCAGGAATGGAATGGAAGGTGAAATATAGGATCATAGTAGGGTCAGTTGAAGGATTTTTTTTTAGGGGTTGTATGGTCTAGCCATATTTGTAGGCAGCATAAAAAGAGCTGGAGGATAAGAAGAGGTTGCAAATTTGAAGAGAAGGGGTCAATAGAAGCAAACTGCTGGGTGAACTGAGAGGTATTGGGATGAAGGGTCTACAAGTAGAGGGGTCGGCATTGATAAAGGTCACTTTTATCTCCTAAGACTGGAACAAAGAAGGAGAGAGTAGGAGATGATAAGAAAATGATGTGAAATATGAAATTGAGAAGAGAGATCTTGTGATGAATGTCCAGGTCCTCTATTCATGAAGGTTATAGCTGTGGTGAAGGTGGCTTGAGAACAGAATCAACCAAAGAAAAGATTGCCGTGCAGCATTGAGGACCTAGTTGAGATTGGATAACAAATTTGTAGTAGTATCCTTATTTAGCATGGTTGTGGGATGTGCTTCAGTGATGGTTTTTAGCATCATGTGGGCAGAAACAGAAAAAGTTAATAGAGTAATCTAGGGTTGGAGTTTGGAAAGCAATGAACAACTTAGTATAAATTCAGTTGTGAAGTGACTTTCTTGCCACAATGGCTAAGATCAAGACACTGGTGGTTTTGATAGAAGAGAAAGAATGGATACATTTAGAGCCAGAACATGCAGGTCTAGGGAGGGGAAAGGTGAATTTTTTTCTTGGGAGCTCCCATAAATGAAGAAGGAAAGTAGATGGGACAGAGAGTGAAGAAATTAGAAAGTAGGAAGGGATTGCACAGAGAGGTATAGGGGGCCACGAAGGTAAAATTACTTAAGGTTTGGTCAACTTCTATGAACCCTTTTGCTCATTCAAAGAGAATATTTCCATAGAAACTTTTGGATCTCATCTTTTATTTCATTGGTAGAGGAAATGACCTCTACCAGTGCAGATTGGCACCTACTTTGAAACTTAGAATCATAGAGAGTGGCCTAGGGATTAAATAGCCTTTAAATCTCAGGTGAGAATTGAATGCAGGTCTTCCTTACTCTGCATCCATTTCCATACCTGTTATATGATGCTGCTACTTTTCTACAAAAGTTATTTTTTGTAAAAGATAAGAGGAACCTCAGCTCAGTTTCACAGATATTAATTTCTTACTGCATGCTAAGACACAGAGTTTATGAGGGTGTTGTCTTGTGCTTTAGAGAGATGTTTTAGGATTTTGTTTTTGTAAAAGCTAAAAGTTGTCTGTAAGATTCTTATTGTCATCCTTTTCCATCATGTCGCATAAAATTTGGTTGAAGATACCACTCTACTAGAAGTGCACAAAAAATGTCACAGCATCCAGAACAATGGTAACAAGCGTGGAAAGTTAATTCAGTGTATGACATGTTAGTCGTTTTTCCTTCCAGTTATTCTCCCATTCGGCTTCTTGAAGTATGTGTTCCATTTCCCAAAATATACATCAAACGCCAGGCCCCACTAAAACTGTCCATTCTTCAGGATCTTAAGGACTTCTTTCAAAAGTAAGTTTTTTGCCAGACCCTTTTTGTTAGTGTTTTCTGTTTTCTTTAATACCATTTGCCCTGGAAACCTAGACTAGAGAGAATATTGCTATGTGGATATTAGAGAATGAGGTTGAAGTTTGTTGTTCACAACAATAAAAAAATGGATCAAGTATAGTTCTTTTTTTTTAGTGGAAAAAATGTTTCTTCAGATTTTCTGTCTTTTTGTACAGAAAGTTGGAGCATTTGGAGCTTTTAAATTATTGCCACCACAAAAGTAAGAATTAGGATATAGACTGGACCTGTAATTTCTGGAACTCCCAGATGAGGAAACTTGTTCTACCAATTCAGGTCATCATCTTGTTTGCAAATTATAGTCTTGGGACAATGGTGATGTTACATGACTTTCCACAGGTCACAGATTCAGTCTAGCAAGAGTGGTACTGTATCAGCAAGCACCCTAGCATACCTAGGATGGTTGCTAGCATAGGCTTTTAGATCTGCTTTCTAAAGGAAAGCAACTCAAAATGAGTTAACAATCATACTTTAATCAAACACATATCATTTACCTAGTTCAGGGGAAAAAGTCAGTATCCTGAACTTCAGAGAATACAAACAGAATAGAGACACAAGTTATCAGCAGACAGGCTTCCAGTCATTTGACCATTACGTCCATACCTAGTTAGTTACCAGAGAGGGAAGCACCAACATCTGGGTTTTCAAAGCCGGGGGGGGCTCAATGGGTTCCCAGAGTCTTGTCTGGCCAAATCACACAACTCTTTCCAAAGTGAGCCCCAAAGCAAGAACTCACATCAGGGTATATATAGCCTTCTCCTGGATCAGAGAATGCCGCAACCCTTTTGACCCACTGCCCAATCACAAAGTAATAAGGCGTGGGTATTCCTGAAGAACAAGCCTTCTGCCACAGGCTCCATGTGACCACATTCAGCCTATTAGGGGACAGAGTACATTTTCAAATCAGGGAAGGTTCTCTGAGTCACTTAATCCTATCAGAGAGCCTAGGGGCAGGGAAAATCTTCAGATTCCCATAACAGGGACTACAACCCAGTTCTGTCTGGCTCTTAGGGCAGCTCTCAGCTCCACTACACTATGCTGCTTCTCAAAGCTGTTTGAAGTCAGTAGATAGAGAAGGCAAAGAATTTGCATCATTCTGTCCTGATAATGATTTAGCTGCTTCAGAAAGCTAAATATGGTTATTCATTTTAACTTCTTTGACTTTTATTGCAATTCAGTATCTTTATAGTTAGGGAGAGAGGTTGATTAGAGAAAGGTTCTGAAGTTATTTTGAATTTTTTTCATATAGTTAGGTATAACTTCATGGCATTTATGAATTTTTCTTTTGGCTTTAAAATAATAAAATACATAAAATAAGTAAAATGTCAATTTTCATTAAGAGTTGAACCACAAAATTTTAATCCAAACTTTACTTTCTTTTAAGTTAAAGTTAAATACTAGATTTAATTCATTAAAAATTATTTTTTGCTATTTCTGTGGGGATAGAAAGTTAAATTTAAGTCATCATGAAATACTTTTCCTCTTTGTTAGAGTGTCACAGGTTTATCTTGCTGTTGATGAACGGCTTGCCTCTTTGAAAACTGACACGTTTAGCAAAACAAGAGAGGAAAAGATGGAAGACATCTTTGCACAAAAAGAGGTAACTGGTTTTCAGAAGACCAAGTAAACCAACTATTATCTTATAGTAATAATTTTGCTGTTGTTTGTTTGGAAAGACTCTTAAGATACTCAAAATATTTACCGTTTCTGTAGATGGAGGAAGGTGAGTTCAAGAACTGGATTGAGAAAATGCAAGCAAGGCTGATGAGCTCCTCAATAGAAACCCCTCAGCAATTGCAGTCAGTCTTTGAGTCTCTAATTGCCAAGAAACAAAGCCTTTGTGAAATGCTACAAGCCTGGAATAACAGGTAGCAACAGCAACAACAACAACAACATTTTTACCTAGTATTTACTTGCTGTGTTATTTTTGCTTTATTCTCAAATTTTTATGTACTATGGCATTGTTTAATTAAAAAAAATCTTGATTCACTGTCTTCATTGTAAAATGTTGTACTTAGCTCTAAAGTTTCAAATTTTTTTGTTGTATGTTATCATTGATGTTGCAAAATGCCAAATAAATTTTTTAAAACTGAAAATAACTATTTTAGATGTTTTAATATAGAATTTATTTTTATGGCATTAAATTTTAAGATATTATTTAAACTTCATTTTATGTATTAAAATTTCATTAATGTGATATTTACATTTTTAAAAATAGGAATTTCCGTTGGAATGTTTATTTCATTATCCAGTTGGAGTTTTTAATAGACAAGGCTCTGAAATGCCAGGGTGTTCAGAAGTGAGAGAAATTTAATTCATATAGATAAAACTTTTAGGCTTTATTACAGCTCCGCTAATCACATTTAATATGCATTTCAAAGATGTCAATGAATACTTGTAAGCATGATTGAATACTGTCAACAAATAGGACTACCTTGCTTTTTATCTTTTATTGTAGATTACAGGATCTTTTCCAACAGGAAAAAGGGAGAAAACGCCCCTCTGTTCCTCCAAGCCCTGGAAGAATGAGACAAGGAGAAGATAGTAAGGTAATGAATTTGGCTTTGCGTATTTGGTCTTTGGCACATATATATTAAGTGTATATTACAGTAATAATATATACTTAAGATGAATATACTTAAGTATTTCATAAGCATTAAGGAATATTTTAAAAATATTGATATTGAAAGATAACTTGCCCCATACTAAGTTAGACCTATTTTATAGTATATGGAGTCAGGCCATTTCAAAGAATATGAGCCAGACCACAATAATAACAAATCTGTTCTTTAATAAGACCTGCTATAATAGGATTCTGTTTAATTTTACAAAGATTGATGTTTTTTGATTTGTTCTATGAGCATTGTTGAATGAGCAGTTGTTCTCAAAGGGCCCTGAGTGTGCCAGTGAATGCACATTAACTTGTTAATAACATTCATAGTGTCCCACCTCAGACACTGTTGTGGATCCTGGGGCAAGCCACTGAACCTTTCTCAGACCCAGTTTCCTTATCTGGAAAATAAAGATAATACTTGTAGCTATCTCACAGGTTGTTGTGGGGAGAATGTGAGATAGTAAAAGGTCTGCAAAGAGTTTTGCATACAGCATTTCATTTTTATCCTTACAGCCACCTTGTTGTCAGGTATTCTTGTTCTTTGTTTTAGAGATGAGGAAGCTGATGCTTAGGTCAAATTCTGTGACTTGATTGTTGTTACATAGGAAGTGCTGCAGGCAAAATGCACACCCAGTTCTTCCTGGTTTATTCTATTACTCTGTATGGATTTCTACTATTCTGATTGACAGGAATCTTTTTTTGACATATATGTAAAAAGTTGCAGCCTCTAGGTATAACATAAATTTTTTTGTGGAATACTTACTATAGTACCAACTGCAGGATATTTGTTGGAAATATTTTTATAGAGAATTAGATCAGAGTGCTCTTGGGTTTCATTTAGGCTGGTTCTTCATTTTTATTTCTTTAAGCTTTAGACTATAGTGCTTACTGTATTATTGTATAGATGACAGTAGACTAGTAAAAGACTAAATAGAAATGATCATGGTTTATACAGTGTTATTCAGAATGCCTGAAAGCTATTAATGACTTAGCAGAATGATACTAGATAAGTTTGCTGTTTTCAGAGTTAATGCTTCTGGGTCAATTTAATATATAATTGAGACAGAAACATAACCTTCAGCACAACTATCATAATTTAATTTGAAAGTTCATTGAGAATTGTTCATATAGTCTTAATACATAATCTCATCAAATAATTTGTAAAAATTAACAGTGTTGATAACATCCCTGGATGTGGTCCTGAGGGAATGGAACATCTCTGTAGCCATTGAGGTTGTTTGTAGATTATGGAGTTAATATGGGATGAGATGACTATATCAAAAATTGCTGTTAGATACTAGAATAGTAATTGGAGCAAACAAGCCCATGTGTGTTGAATCTCAAACGCTTCTCTTAAGAACAAGTATTCTGCTTCTCTACAGATAAGTACAATGGATGCATCTCCACGCAATGTTTCTCCTGGACTTCAGAATGGAGAAAAAGGTTTGTCTTAAAGCTGAAAGGTCTTGTGTTACCTTGAGGGCATTTAAAATGGTCATTGTAATTCTTTTCTTTCTCTTGAAATTAGTGTCGTGCTTTATTTCTGAGTATTCATTGTACTATTAGCTTTAAAAAATCATAAATTATCTGCAGATAAATTACAGCTATATTAATTAGCAAGGAATCAGAGGAATAAACTGAAATTTGACTTCTAGTTAGAGAGCAAATTCTCAGGTTTCACTATAAACCCTGAATATTTGTTTTTTTCCCTATAAATCTTTTTTTTTTTGCTTTTTTTTTGGAGGGGGGAAGGTAGGGCAATTGGGGTTAAATGATTTATCCAAGGTCACCTAGCTAGTTTTGTGTTAAGTGTCTGAGGCTGGATTTGAACTCAGCAACTCCTGACTGCAGGGCTGGCGCTCTATTCACTGCACCAACTAGCCGCCCCTTCCCTATAAATCCTTTTTCCCCGCAAAATCTTTACTACCTTAAGTCTTTGAAGCTGTTTCATTCAATAACTTGGTAAGAAGTCAAATTTGTAGAAAAAAATTATTTAGAAATCTTTTTCCTAAGAAAATGTCTGGATTTAGAACAGCACATCTTAGTTATGATTACGTGAGATTTTCGTAAAAGTTTTCTTGAGGTTATTTTTGGTAGAAAATAATCATTTATGATACACTTTTAAAAGATTATTCTTGTTTTATGCATTACTATACTAAAAGAAGTTTCATTGTGGAAAGCAGAGTGGCATAGCATTTAAGAAAGTTAGATTAGGAATTAAGGTTATATTTGAAGCTCTATAACGAATGAACTATGAGATCTTAGGTGAGTCAGTTAAAAAACTGAAGCTCAGATTATCTGTAAAATCAGGTTATCTAAGTGATGTTTTTCATTTTTATTTTAAAAATCACTTCAGATACAAATAAACATGTTTTCCATTTAAAAACATCAGATAAAAATAGATTTGTCACAGACCTGGAACCCTAACACTATCACAATAAGAAATAATAAATATAAATGATAATAATAAAAATTCAGATGTTTAAGAAGCTTGTCAGAATTTGTTTTCACTTTTTCTTTTCACTTTTTCTTCAGAGGATCGATTCTTAACAACCTTATCAAGTCAGAGTTCTACCAACTCCGTGCATCTCCAGCTGCCTACTCCTCCTGAAGTCCTGTCTGACCAGCTGGTAGGAGGGCCTTCTGAAGCAGATACAACTAGTAGCTCAGAAGGTAGAGTTAAATAATCCTTCCTGGTATACCATAGCCTTCTCCTTTTGCTTTCCCAAATAATGGAATAATTATTTAAAACTATACCATTCAACTTTATTGATATGTACAACATAGAAGATAAATACTATAGGAACAAATCCAAGTTTGAGACCACACGTTTTGTACTGCGCTCATAGAATATTAGATATACATGGGGTACTCTTCTTTGTTCCAGATGTATTTGATGGACATTTATTGGGATCTACAGACAGCCAAGTGAAAGAAAAATCAACAATGAAGGCTATATTCGCAAATTTGCTTCCAGGAAATAGCTATAATCCTATCCCCTTTCCTTTGTGAGTATTAGTCTAATGCAAGTTCATTGCGTTAAAGGTTTGTTTGATTATTGTATGATTTGTTTTAATTTAAAATGTCCCTATTTCTTTTATCAGTAGTAGTACACTCTTATATGTACTACATTTAATATAAATTGACACAGATCTGATTGATTTTATTAGTTTATGATGAGAGCACTTGCTTCTGTGAGATAGTTTCATTATTTATATATTGTATAAGAATTGGCTAATTGGGCTGGTGCACTTTATGATGACTTATTACTTTGAATTATTGGTGCTGAAAAACTTGAAAACTCTTTTCAGGACCTGGAGAAATGAACTGAAAAAAGATAAGAGGTTTTGATATTTGATACCTTTTTTACTCAAAATACCATATTACTATGTAGATCTATGTATAATTTCTCTAAGATTTAGTGTGGGTGAGAATTGAATGTATGTGTTTTTATAGGTATAGAATTTTATGATGAAATGTACATAACTGAAATTTGATCTTTGGTGGTGAATTATTGCCTAGTTGCAGAAAGTAGGAGTATTTAACTCCTTACACTTAACTAACCAATTGGTCATCAAAAAGCACTAAGTACCTTCTAGCCTTCTAGGTGCCAAGTACTGTCCTAGGCCCTATAGATACCAAAGAAAAAAAATATAATTCTTATTCCCTTAAGGAAATAAGATATGTATTTTCACTTTGGGTAATTGTATTTTAAGAACTGCAAAAAATAGTGGCAAATTATAAGGTATCTATATTTTCATATATTTGTACAGTTTTTGAAGTTGGAGGCAACACAGAGTTGGTCCTGACTTATGATTTCATTGGTACAGGACTTCTTCCTGGTGAAAAAACTCCCTGCAACTGCTCAGCAGCTAAGAGTCTTAGAGAGTTTCCTTGGGCAGTAAGAGGTTGAGTGATTGTCTGGGTCACACAGTCAGAAGGTATCAAAGAAGAAACTTGAACCCAAGTCTCCTGACTCCAAGGTTCACTCTTTCCCCTGTGCTTTATATAGCCTTTATTGAAGATACAGTTGCTTTTTTTTTTTTTGGAGGGCAATTGGGGTTAAGCGACTTGCCCAAGGTCACATGGCTAGTAAGTATGTCAAGTGTCTGAGGTTGGATTTGAACTCACGTCCTCCTGACTCCATGCCCAGTGCACTATTCACTGTGCTACCTAGCCACCCCAGATACAGTTGCTTAACATGTTGACTACCTAGGTGTTTTCATATGTACTTAAGTTTTGTACTTCATATGTGAATATGAGGCATCTGATACTATTACACTTGAAAGATTTAGTGTCCTTTATAGGGCTGCTTATTTTCCTTTTACCAAATCTCCCCCTTTGTACGATTGTGGACCTAAATTAGGCGTTGAATATTGACAGTCTAACAAAGTTTTGTCTCTGTGAAACCAATTGACCTGTATGGGAATACAACATTGGTCTCAGTACCATGTATATATATGACTAAAAAGAGATATCTATTAATATTGTTTTTCTATATTGTATATTACAAGAAATTTTTTTCCTTCTAGAGAATTCAGTGACATTTTTGCAGGATGTTTTCTGGTTTTTCTCTTTCCTTTTTCTTTGTTGGGTAACACAACTTTTGACTTAAATTGAATCATGTCATCCTTCAGTTTATGGGTACTTTCCGTGTACTGTGCTTTCTAGCTTTTTTTCATAGTAAATATGTATCATTGTTTTGGGCATATTGTATCTTAACTTTTTGACGTAAGTCCTCTTTCAAGTTGACCACAAAACAAATTGTTTTGGGAATATGTTCTTTTTTGCCCATCCTCATTGATAAAAACAAAGCCAACGGCATGTAGCAAAGAGCATAGTTTTGTTGGTGAGATGACTGTTTTAGAACCTGTTGATTGGAGACCCATGTCTGTGTTGTCATTTTAAAAAGTTAAATTATTATAATGGCTCGAATTTGTAGTATCTAACTAGAAAGTTTGCATTTGTAGTTAGCAGGGTTTAGATAAGTTATAGTTACTTACAAATTTCTCTTAACAAGTTGTATTTTTGTTGTTTTCAAATAAGATCATGATTATCCTAGTTATGTGGCTGAATATTTCTTTGTTGTTCATGCAAAACTATGTCTTTATCATTGTTCCTCCATGATTTTTGCCACATTTTTTTCTGTTTAGTGACCCAGATAAACACTATCTAATGTACGAACATGAACGTGTACCCATTGCAGTCTGTGAGAAGGAACCCAGCTCCATTATTGCTTTTGCTCTCAGGTATTTGAGTTTTTGGATATTATCTTTGAAATCATTCACTTATGTTTAAAGTATTAAGTAGTTCTTGAAGTCTGCAAACTTATTTTTAAAATATTGTGATGACTGTATTTCAATATGATTGGATCTCTTTATAATTCTGTGTGTTCTATTTTATTCATTTAAAAATATTTTTAGAAGGGGTCTGTGCACCAAAAACATTAAGAAACCTCTGCTTTTGTAAGTCTAGAAGCAAAATCCTTAATTATAAGTAAAGTTAAGCTTTTTAGGATGTATTCGTGTTATTGAAATATCTTTTAAAAAGTATAATATGACCATTGCTATTTTTCTTTTAGATATGAAGTTCAAAATAATTTTTAACCTAATAATGACTAACTAAGCTAATTAAGGAGCCCCATCCCTCTTGTACTTTGTATTTTCCTGTTTTCTTATTATCTTATTTCATAGATGTGCTCTGATAATGAGACATTTCAAAACATTTGTGTTAGAGATAAAATATGCTGTACAATGAATTATTTATCAGTTTCTCCCAGTCTGTGCTTTCCTAGCAGTTTCACTTAGCAAGTTGGGTGTTCTGGACTAGAGAACATATTTTGTTCCATGATATGTCCCATGGGCTATAAGTGGTCTATGGTATTTTCCTGCTTTTTAAAAATATTAGTAATTTTCAGTGCATTTGAGAGTTCTTTTGTTTTTCATTTGTACATTATGTCTGAAATGAGATCTGAATGTTTATTTTCTGGTTGTTAATATTAAATATTGTTGCTATGGCTAAATGTAAAATTGTCTTTTTTGTTTAAATTCTATTTCAGTGGGCAGGCATTTGCCTTTTTGCTTTTAGGAAGTTGATGTTGCTTCTCATAAACATTGATGAGCCATAAAACATTAATAGATGAGAAGTCTAAAAAAATATCTGCGCAA
Organism: Pseudochirops cupreus; assembly: GCA_028627135.1. Classification (NCBI taxonomy): domain Eukaryota; kingdom Metazoa; phylum Chordata; class Mammalia; order Diprotodontia; family Pseudocheiridae; genus Pseudochirops; species Pseudochirops cupreus. Next base: position 65,859,095 of record CM053580.1, on the reverse strand, counting down.
ATAATATATCTATTGGACTTGCAAAGAATGGATTTTCTAATTTAGATTATTACTTTAAAACAGCTTTTTAATTATTTAAAAATTACATCTTAAATATGTTACTTCCTGTATGAATATAAAAATATCTGTTTCACTTGAAGGTTAATGACTAAGCATTTGTCATCATCAAGTATTTTTATGTAGGTAGAGGGAATTATGGACAGTTATATGAAGGCTTACCTTTTCCTCAAGTTTAGATTTCCTTAGGCAACATAGATGAACTTTTGATTAATTACCAGCATTTCTTTAACAGTAGTGGATTTTCTTTATTCTTATGGTTCCCTGGAAGCTTGAAAGTTTGCTTAAAGTGGAGAGCCAAGCTATGAAATTAAGAAAGAGATTGCATTAGATGATATCCTAGGAACCTTCTAGCTCTAACATTCTCTGTTCTGTGATTCTAAATATTTTTCAACTTCTTTCTACTTTTAGTTGTAAGGAGTACAAAAATGCCTTAGATGAATTATCCAAACTGTCTCTTCGGAATACTGCTGAAGAAGTGCTGCAGGCAAGCAGGTTTGTGAAATTCCGTAGAGTATTTTATAAATTGGAATTCTCTTGTAAATTTTTTTCTAAAAATAAATATTTTTTGTTCTTATAGCAAAGCATTTATATGATAAAAATTTCTAAGTTATAGAAGATAGCTCACTTATTTTGAGCATTATTTCATAAAACAATTCTAGTCTAACAAATGACCTTGAGCAGTCTTTTGGAGTGTTGAGTAGTGGGATTTGACCAGTAACTATATAATTATCCAAATTCTGTGGGATTTTGATGCTTTTCTTTTTTTTTTATTCAAAAATAAAGAACTTGTGGGGCGGCTAGGTGGCGCAGTGAATAGAGCACTGACCTTGGAGTCAGGAGGACTTGGTTCATATTCAGCCTCAGACACTTAACGTTTACTAGCTGTGTGACCTTGGGCAAGTCACTTAACCCCAATTGCCCTGCCTTCCCCACCCCTCAAAAAAAGGGAAAAAAATAAAGCACTTGTTAAATTAGTTGTTATGCTACAGCCTGACTTTACAAAATTAAACAACAAGCAAAAAGATTTATTTTCTGAAAGAGTTTGAGGAACCTTTTGGGAACTAGATTCTTTGGTCTTATTTTCATCTTTTGAAACACTCAGAGACTTGATATTGTCAGTGTTATTGAAATTGATTTGACAACTTGAGAAATAAAATATTTCATTTTACTTAATATTAGCATTATATTTTAAAGTAGGAAATCAATGATTTCTATGATAGGGTTACTAAAAGGCAAGCCTAATTTCTTTGCCTGTAAGCTGAGACTTTCTTCTTTAAGTCGTCTGAGGTTAAACCTACCTAATTATTGATTTTACTAAATTAAGCTTACTTAATACAGTTTAGCTAACGGAGGTGAAAGGTTTTGTTTTTCATTAACTCAAGATTCACTGAATGAACTCAGTTCATTTAGGAAGAATATCAGGAAAATAAACAAGTCACTGAAACTGTTGGAGGTAAAAATTTTAACTGAATTCTAGGTTTTGCATCTTCAGTAGTATAATTTTAAAAAATTTAATGACTGTTTGTTTCCTTCTCAATCCTGAAAAATCTCTGCCTCATTAGAGGCCGGAACATATTCTGTTCGTCATTTCACCTTGTCCTCAAGTTTGTCTAAGACCTGCCTGCCTTACAAAATGGTGGTTGTGTGTCTACAGTAATTTATCATCCGGTGGAGATACCATTGTCCAAATTTGTCTTGGCTGGTCCTTGGACATCAAATGCAGTCAGTTTATGCTGTTGCTTGCTTGGGTGGTAGAACATGCCAGAACATGCCAGAACTTTTGATATACTGGAATTCCTTTAGCAGTCCTGGACCACTGTCATGCCTGAATGAAGTGTCCAAGTAGGGTTTTCATGGTTACAACTAAAACCTTAACCAAGAAAAAAGTTCCTGATCCAGAGATAAAAATCAAAAGAACTTCCCTAGTAGCAAACTGCTTACTCTTCAGTTTCATCTTATTTTCACTTTTTGTCAATAAAAAGGTGGTTTTTTTTTTCTATTTTTAATGTTTGTGTAAGGTATGAATTAAATGTTTTAATCAATGTGTAAAATTCAGTTCTACCTGACATTTCAGTACTTTGGACAGCAGACCCAAGAGTAGCAGCCCTGTCAGATTACCGGAGATTGCGGGGGGACCAACAAGTCGACCAGCAGAAGCTGAACCCCAGCCACGTAAGACTGTACAGCTGCAGTGTTTGTTAGCACTAATAGTTATCTTAGTTTGTTATTCCAACTGCCGTAAGATATGTATATAGGTATTGCTGAAAAAGGAAAACCAGTTAAATAAGAAATCACCCTCAGAAGCATTTACTTCTTTGGGTTTTTAGCTCTGAAATTTTTACATAGCCTCTTTTTTGCATGTTTTACCATTGTCTTGTTATACATTGTATAACTGTTATACATTGTAGCCTAGGATAGCAGAAAGATACTAGATTAATGTCAGAATATCTGGATTTGAACCCTGGTCCTCCTGCTTGCTTCCCTGTGACCGTGGACAGGAACTTAACCTCTTTCTGCACCTAAGGTGTTTTTTGTAACATGAAGGAGTTGAATTAGACACATATCTCTTCCAGCTCTAAATCTTTGGTCCTATTAATGCAGGTAGTCAGTTGAGTAACAGCTTCAAGCACCCACGCTTGTCCAGATGCTATTCAGAAAGGATAAATATGGAGGTTTCAGCTTACAGTCTCTACCTAAAGGAACTAAACTATCATGAACCTGAGAAAATAGAGGCCATTTTCTGTGAGCTTCCTCTTCTCCCTATTATAAAACCCCTTAATATCAGTCATCTGTTCTTCCTTTACTCCAGTTACTGATAATGAGGCCAGCCTTCTCGCCAAAGCCAGTATCTCTTCATGTGTCCTGTATCCCATCCCTTCCCATTTTCTCCAGCAGAGTGTCACTTCAAACCCCCTCTACCCTGTCATCCTTTCCTGCTACCTCCACACATGTGCAAGTTTCCTCAGCTTTCATAGCCTTCACTAACTCTATGTCCTCAAGCAGTTGTCTGAGTTGCTTAACCCTTTCTTAACCTAGAAAAAAGCTAACTACACATTTTTTGCTTCTACCTCCTCACCTTTCATTCCCTTCTCAAGACTTCGCAATTTGGCTTTTTTAATCTCATCACTTAACTGGGATCTGTTGTTTCCACAGTTATTGATGACCTCCCAATCTGAGACTTTTTTCCTCATTCTTAATCATTTACCTTTCTGTTGCATTTCATGCCAACCTGTCCTGGTTATTCTCACTTCGCTGTGTTTTTGTGACACTACTCTTTCCTCTTTCTCCTTTTATTCATCTAATTATTCCTTCTCAGTCTCCTTTGTCTGACTTCTCATCTGTGTCATGCCTATTAAATTCTTATTGTAACCCATCTTTCTGCCGTGGTCCGTCTTCTCTTTTCCCTTTACACTTATTTATTGATCATGTCAGCTCCCGTGGGTACATTCTTTATTTATGCAGATTACTGGCAGATCTACATATCTTCCTTGGCCTCCCAAGCTCTAGCTACCTGTTGAACACCTCACTTTGGATGTCCCATGAACATCTTAAGTTCAGTCTGTCCAAAACAGAACTCTGCACATTACTCCCCACATCTTCCTTTTCCAAACTTCCCTTCCTGACCATCATTCTTCTGTCTACTTGTTCTCATCCTTGGGTTTATCCTCAGTCTTGCCAAACCAACCGTCTTGGTTTTTCTCCCATATGGTGCTGTCTTTTGTCTGTGCCTAACATTCCTTCAGGACTCAGTTCAAGTCCTGCCTACTACACAAAGTCCTTCCTCATCTCCCCCAACTGCTAGTGTTCTTTCTTCCCGACATAAACTTCCATGGCATACGTCACATCCCTGGGGCATGGAAGGTCCTGAGAACAGGGACTACGACATTTTGCGGTTTCGTTTTCCCACTGCAGTGCCCAGCACATAGCAAGTGCTGACTAAGGCTTTTGGTGACTTATGTGAACTGTGCAGCTTTCTCTGCTTTGCCAGTCTTACACCTGCTTACTTTTTTGAGAAGTGCTTTTGAAGCTTAGTAATACAATACTGCCGTAATCTCCTGAAACTGTGGAATTGTTAACTACCTCTTTTCACTTGTGTGAACTATGTTGTTGTCATACTGTTAGCAGATAATTGTCTTGTTTCTCGTACAACCATAAGCTCTTCATAAAGTGTGCAATTCCCGTGGATTTTATAGAGAACAAATGAAATGAAAACACACATTATTTTTATTTTATTTTTATTTTTTTTACTCTTTGCTTTTTGGAGGGCAATTGGGGTTAAGTGACTTGCCCAAAGTCACACAGCTAGTAAGTGTGTCAAGTGTCTGAGGCTGGATTTGAACTCAGGCCCTCCTGACTCCAGGGCCGGTGCTCTACTCACTGTGCCACCTAGGCGCCCCAGAGAACACACATTATTAACAGCAAGCACATTGTGAAGCTCAAAACCAGCAATACTTAATGCTAGAGTAAAAATGAGGCCCAGCAGTATTCATGCCCCATTTCTAGCCCTAAACACAAATGGCAGAAGCAAAACTTGATTTTTGTCACCCTTCAGAAAGAAAAGGTTATGTAAGAGACCACAGATATTACTAAGATTAATTAACTGTAAATTCCCTTAGCATTTTAAAAAACAAACTGTCTTGTTTTATCTATTGTATTATTATAGTTTTGGCTTTAAGCTTAATGTGCTGACTGGCTGATGTGAAGTAAGTGTTGTTTTCACTCACAGTCACTGTGTTGTTCCTCAGAAATTGCTCTCGAGAGCACATTATGAATCTTGTGGCCTAGAGTAGCTTTTCTTCTTCCATGCCTCTAACTCAGGCCTATACAAGATGTGGGCAGCCCACCAAAGGATTTTGGGTAGCCTGCAAGAAATGTAGGGGATGTTTTCCTTCACATTTTTTGTGGGCTGCCCGAAATCCTTTGGCATGCAAGCCTGCTCTAACCAATGAGAGGAGCTTACCTGGGAGTTGACTGACTGATTGAGCAAGGCAGTGGGGTGTATTACAAGAAACCATAAAACATGAAGTTGAGAGTTTCAGTAAAACTCTCCTTCTTTGACTTCCTTCTTTGTATAATGCTTCCTACCATTCAGGAAATTAATTCAAACATTTGGAATTGAAGTACGGTTGATAAGACTATTTGGAAAATAACATTCACTTATTTTGTTTTTAGCCAAGAAGGCTTCGGGAGTGTTGTCTTTCTTCCGTGGCACAGGAGGGAAGAGCCCCGACCTGTCTTCCCAAAAGAAGGAGACTTTACGTGGTGCGGATAGTGCTTACTACCAGGTTGGGCAGATGGGCAAAGAAGGGACAGAGAACCAGGGAATAGAACCTCAAGGTGTGTTCACAGTGGTAAAGTGTAATTTATTCTGAATTTAAATGTTTTCCAGTTTAGTTATTTTATGTTATTTGTAGGATGGGGCAGTATGTTTACTCTTATGGTGAGACTTTGAATTTATAATGTATCTAGAAAGCTGAGCTTTGCCAGAAACTTTGAAGTAGTGTTGTTTACTTGATGAGATTCACACTTTCCTTCTCTTCTTTTGCTTTAGGATTTTAGGATATTTTTCTTATTTTGATTTTTTTTAGCATTACCACCTATTTTGTGTGTGTGTATGTGTGTGTGTGTATACATATATGTATACACACACACACACACACATATATATATATGGTATAGGAGTAGAGTATAAATAGCTGGTCTAAAAAACCCTTAACATAATTTTGTGGCCTTTTTTTAAACTAAAATGTAACAGCTATCATGTTATGGGTTGCTTATGGCATATAGTCATAAATATTATCCTTCAAGCACTGGTCTAGGTTTTGAAAGGTAAATTTTGAAATGTAGAAAATAAAAAAATAATAATGGTTTTTTATTAATTAGCTGTTTGTAAATGACTTTTAATTCAGTAAGCATTTATTTATTTATTTATTTTAGAAGGGTCAGTAAGCATTAATTGAGTGCCTGCTGTATGCCAGGCATTGTAGTAGGGATGGGAGATATATAAAGACAGAGATAGAACATTCCCTACCCCAAGGATTCAATATTCTACTATGGGGAAGGACTACATGAAAAGATGCACAATTACAGGCAAAATTATTTCATTGGAGGCTGGGGAGAACAGTTACAAAGGGGTATCAGGAAAGATTTGCTGTTCAAAGTGTCATAAGCTAATTAAACCTTGGAGGGAGTTAGAAATTCCAAAACGTGAGGAGGTGAGTCATGAGAGCATTTCATATATTGGAGGAAAAAAGAATTTTAAAAATTATTTCATTTTCTTAAGATATATTCTGCAGGGCAATCTTAAGAGAAAGACTGACCTCCAGTTTACTGCAAGTTAGGTAGAATTTGCATTTTAACTAAAAATTAAATTGAACTTGGATAATTTCAGTTGATTGATTTGTTTAAATACAAGTTAAGGAGAGTAACTTCTAAGGATGAGAACCATATTATGTTGTATTATGATTAATTTTGAAAAATATTGGCATCTAGGATGAAAATTACTTTATCTGTTCCTGAAATACTTTTTTTAGATGAAATAGATGGAGGAGAGACCCAAAAAAAACAGCTTGCAAATCCTCACGTGGAACTTCGTAAGTATAGAATCATTTAGGGTAGTTTTGAGGGAAGGGATTGTAATTGTACAAATTGTCATCTCTTCCAGGACTTCTGGCTTCAAAACAAATAATACCTATTGGTTGTTTTACCCTATGGTGATAAAAATAGGTATCAAAAACAGGTATCAAAGTCTGTGAAACTGTCGTGAAACTTTTTAAAAGGGTAACTTTATATTTAAGTATGAACATCATCTATATACTGTGATCTGTATCTAGATTTCATGTCAGTAAATGAAATCTAAAGTCTTTTTTGCCTTAAGAAATATTAGGAGCTATATTGCCAGTGCAATATTTACAGTGCTCACGATCACGATAAAGACCATGACTATAAATATCACATAATGTCTCATCTCAAAATATACCAGATTTTCCAGGTAGAGGACAGAACTGAAACATTTATTTAGACAACAGAAAACCAAGTCCCAAAACCAGTAAGCTGATTCTATAATAGTACCAAAGATATTCAGAAGCTATAATAACACTGAAAGCCACAGCATCCTTCAGCCTTCCCACAAACCAATACAAGATCAATATTTACTCACAAACTTCTCTATCTCTTTGTCTGAGCACCTTTCTCTCCCACTGTCTCTTTGCCTCTAATTCTCAACTTCCTGTAGGCTCTACTTTTCTTCAGAAAACTCCTCCCACCTCAGGCTCCATGTGACTACATTCAGCCTATTAGGGGGCAGAATATATCTTCACAGCAGGGAAGCTTCCTGTGAGTTTTGCTCCACCCTTCAGCAAATTCCTTCCATCACAGGCTCCATGTGATTACATTCAGCTTATTAGTGGGCAGAGTTTACTTTCAAAGCAGTGGAGGTCTTCAAATTCCCCCCTAGGTCAATTAAGGGGCAGGGAAGATCTTCAGATTCTCATTTCCATTACGGGAGCCTGGATGATTTCATATAGAGTGAGAGAATAATTTTAAATTATAAAATGTGTATGAGTTTAAAGCAAGATCCCAAAATCACTGTAAAAAAGGGAAATTGGTTCTTGAGTGTACTTTGTTTTTAATTTATCTGAAGGTATGTAATTTGCAGTTCATGAAGTATTTATCTGTTCCGAACATTTCCTTGACAGAACTATGATAATGCTCTAGAAGGATGATCTTATACTGAAAATGTCATTTTGCATAGGGCTATGGAAGGAATGAATTGGTCATGGTTTTTGAAGGCAAATACCTTATTTCTTAGTATAAAGTTTTCTTCCCTCCTTTGTGTTTGTTCATAGAGTTTTCTGATGCTAATGCCAAGTTCTATTGCCGACTCTATTATGCTGGAGAATTTCATAAGATGCGTGAAGTAATCTTGGGGAGTAGTGAAGAGGATTTTATCCGTTCCCTTTCCCACTCTTTACCCTGGCAAGCCAGGGGTGGAAAATCAGGAGCAGCATTTTATGTGACTGAAGGTAAGTTAGCCATTTACTAAGAGAGAGCATTTATCTTTTTTTTTTTAAAGGTGTATGACTAGGAGAAAACTTTGATTTAGTAGAAATTAGGTTTTGGAGTTGTAGGATCTGATTTTGAATCCTGACTGCTAATTTCTACCCTGCCTGCGAGATCTTAGACAATTCACTTATTCCCACTAGGCCTCAGTTTTCTCATCTATAAAGTAAGGATGTTAGATTATAATCTCGCTAGAGGCGTTTCTTTTTCTAGATCCTTTGATCTTGTGATCACACTTAGGTATCACCCTAGTTTTGAGGAATATGATATTTTTTAGAAAGAAACTTTTTGTTTTTCTTTTTGTGCTTGAAGGTGTGTGTCATATAGCTAAGAATATACATTTTTGGGGATGTAATGGTTTGAATAAACACGAATTAAATACAGATGTCTGATTCTGGATTCCATAAATTAAAATGAAATGGAATAACTCAGAGGAGATTTCAGAAGAGGACTGTGGGGTAGATTAATGAAGAAAAGCTAAAAGAAATGAAGCGTATTTCACTTGGAGATGAGGAAACAGCTAAATTATTGTATGAAAGTTAGAAAAAAGGACTTAAACTCTGAGGAGACTAATTTGGATTTGTAAGAATTTCTATTGTGATGATGTTGTAGGTCATTAGTTTCTATAATTGGGTGCCAGAGCAGGCTATCTTTCTTTGAAGAAAAAAAAGGGATAAATTATCATCTGCCTAAAGGGAATATAGGTGTGGTTTTAGGTCAGAAAAATCCCCCCACGTGTGATTTTATCAGTATATGTGAAGAACTTCCTCTCTCGATGTAGGCTGACACACACCTTCTCCGTAACTTTAGTTTTGGAGAGTTGCCCAGGCCCGGGGAGGTTAAATGATTTGCCTGGGGTTCCTCAGCCTGTAGCTGGCAGGGGACGGGCCTCTAGAGCAGCTCTGCATGATTCTGACCTCTTAGCTAAATGCAGGTTTTTATAGGTCCTTTTAATATTCTTTCTAGGCCTATAATTGTTTTTGATAATAACCATTGAATAAAAGCAAATGAATCATTTAGTATTTTGTTAAAAGTGGTATTGTGTGTGTAGCTATGAAATATCTATCATAGCTATAGGGTATAGCCAGGGTTAGATGTATCTGTATGTATAAACATACAGCTATAGGGCTCTCCCTTTGTATATGTATATTTTTTGTTTGTTTATATTCAATTCTATGGCAAATAAGCATCTACCAGCCCTGGGGATACAAAGACAAAAAGGAAGCAAACTTCCCTCTTGGAACTTAAATTTTACTGGGGAATACAGCATCTAGAAAGATAGGCAAGGATAAGGTGGTTTGAGGAGAGAGAGAACACTAACAAATGGAGAAGGACCAGGGTATCTGCAGAGAAAGGAGGAGCATCTGAACTGAGCCTGGAAGGAAGATACTGAGTCTGAGAAGTGGACATGAGGAGGAAATGCATTTCAAGCATGGAGAATAGCTTGTGTACTTGTATGGAGGTGATCAATGGAATGTTGAGTTTGGGGAACATCTAGGCAGTTCAGTTTGTCTAGAATGTAGACTGCAGGAAGGGGAATAAAATGAAATAAATCTGCAAAGGTAGTTGGGAGCAAGATTGTGCCCTTGAATGCTAGAAGGAGAAATGTATTTTATCCAAAGGTGGGAGGGAGTCACTGAAGGTTTTTGAGATCATATTCACATCTGGGTCTTAGATTATTCTGGCAAATGTGTAAAGGATTACTTGCAGAGAGATTACTTGTAGGTGCCAGTAATACCACCTAGGATATTTCTGTTGTAAATAGAAAGGGAAATGGTGATGAGGGACTGAACTAAGGTAATGGTTTTATGAGTGGGCCAGAGAGAGAAATGAGAGATATTGGGTAGGTAGAATGGAAGAGACCTGGCATCTGACTGACTATAGGAGCTAAGGGATGGGGAGGAACAGATAACATGGCATATTTGAATCTGGGGGATGGGAAGATTAGTACCTTCAGGTTTAATAGGGAAACTTTTGAAGGTTTTAGGGGAGAACATGCATAAATGTATCTGTTTTTATATCTTACAGTTACAAAACACGAAGGGGAGGAATTACATATGTTTGCTTCAGTTACCTCATCTTTTTGCCGTAATATAATATTATACATGGTTATTCATGTAAACATGTATACATTGTTAGGATTAGTGAGATAAAGTAATTAAAGTAGATATTCACCATTTTTTAAATGGTTTACTATGAGTACCTTTAAGATTTAAGCCCATCTATATATACAGAGATATAATTGTAGCAAACCATTTTAGATAAGACCCTGAATTATTAGATTACCTAACATAAGTTTATTTTTTGAAGTGTAAAGCAGTTTTAGATGGTTCTAGGTTGCTGGGTTCAAAGAGCCATCATCTTGTATCTGACTTTCTCTTAATTCACACACACACACACACACACACACACACACACACACACACACACCAGTGAGAGGGAGAGATTTTATGAACATATGGAATTGAAATTTTCAGATGACAGATTCATTTTGAAGCAGATGCCCCGCCTGGAGGTCCAGTCTTTCCTTGACTTTGCGCCACACTACTTCACTTATATTACTAATGCTGTACAACAGAAGGTAGGAACAAAACGGATTTCTTTATATATACTAGATTTCTCTATACTTTCTTGGCCCCTCCTCCCCCATCCCCAACATCTTGAACCTTGAATTAAAAGGGACAGATTTCCAGAAGAGATAGCTCTGGATAGCATGTACTTGGATTAGAAAGATCTAAGTTTTGTCCTTGGAAATGTTGTGTTCAGATGCTGCCTTCACCTCTAGTAGTGTGATACCAAAGAAGGTGCCTTTACTTCTGGGCTTCGAGTTCTCACCTGTAAAATGGGGATAATAATTTTTCTGCCCATTGCTTCAGAGGGTAGTTATGAGGATCAAATGAGGTAGTCCAGCTTTGAGGCCACCCTGGCCATCATCTTGTCATCTGCCCTGCTTTCCCGGGGTGCAACAGTCTACTCTCCGAGGCCTAGATTCCACCTCCTGGAACGCATGTTCCTTGAGAACAGGCGTGATTTTGCTTTTTGTATTTGTATCCCCTGAATAGTGCTTAGTATATAACAAGTACTTAATAAATACTTTTCACTCATTCATTGTCTTAGAAAAGAAAATGTTGTAAATTCTCAAAAATTATATAAAACATCAATGGCTCTTTCTTATTAAGTATTTGAATCTTTGATCTCATTGATGTGGGCATTCCCTCCATTAGTGCAAATTAGAATTGAGCCATGCTTTCTCATCCTTTGTGATTCCACATTCTCCCTTATATCCTTAATGTCCTGGAGGCCTCGTTATATAGCGTTTTTTATCATCATACGGGTACTAATGAAGCACTTGGACAGTCTATCTGTTATCTTTCTTCTTTTGAAAACCATCATTCATTCATTCATTCATGCCCTGAAAAATCTATCAAAGCATTCAGATTGGGTAAAATTGCTGTATAGAAAGAACCTGCTGGTTTATTGTTACTGTAATTCCTATAATGCAGTTATCTTGAGTTCTTAGGCTATCTAACTTGTCAGTAACAGTTGAGCATATTTTGGGTGCTATTAAAACACTGTATGTATACTCTTGTGTCTTAATAGTTTTCAAATGTTCTCTTTTAATGATTCTGTCTTGATTAGAGACCCACAGCATTGGCCAAAATTCTTGGGGTCTACCGAATTGGTTATAAGAACTCTCAGAATAATACTGAGAAGAAGCTGGATCTCTTGGTTATGGAAAATCTCTTCTATGGGAGAAAGATGGCTCAGGTAAGGTATTCTTGATTGTATAAAATAACCTATTTTGTACCTTTCTGTAGATACCTAAATGTTGTAAGTTATAATAAACTTTTTATGTGAAGTGGTCTAGTAACAAGACTGCCAGTCAGTTTCACTCTAAATAGCTCTTTATGACAGTTTAATAGACCAGCTGAACCCCTAAGGAAATTATAGTAATTCCTACATTTACTATAGCCAAATTCCTACAATTTAGTAATATAATTCATGCCAGTAAATTGATCACATATTTTAGGTGTCTATACAGTTACTTAGTGCTAAATATGTAGATACGTTTCACTGACTTATTAAATGGCCTCTTTTAGGAAATGGGTGGGACTAGACCTATGATTTCATTGTTATAAGAACTCTTGATATAGAAATTCGCTCTTCTATCATAGATATGCAACTGCTTTGACTTGCCCAGGGTCACACAGCCAGTATGTGTCAAAGGCAGAACTTGAACCCAGGTCTGGCTCTCTATGCTCTGCTCCCTACATTTTTTATGACATTCATTACTTGACAGTTGCTACAAGATATGATGAAATATCAACGTCAGAGTGTTTTAGTGAACTAGAATTCTTCTTTTTTTAATCAGGTTTTTGATCTGAAGGGCTCTCTTAGGAACCGAAATGTGAAAACAGATACTGGGAAAGAGAGCTGTGATGTTGTTCTACTAGATGAAAATCTCTTAAAAATGGTTCGAGATAATCCTCTGTACATCCGTTCTCATTGCAAAGCTGTGCTGAGAGCCTCTATCCATAGTGACTCCCATTTTCTCTCCAGTCACCTCATTATAGACTATTCTTTACTGGTGGGTCGAGATGATACCAGTAATGAGCTGGTGGTTGGAATCATTGGTAAGTAAATACATGAAATTTGCTTTTATTAAGACAATCCGAATTGAAATGACATACTATAGATTATTGCTGAACCCTGATGATATCTTGTTGAGTTTTCACCCAAAAGTTTTTTCTCTAGTCTTCCATTTTTTCATCAAAACTGTTGACTCTGAAAAGCCACAATTTTGATTTGATACATTTCCAAATTCTACTTTATTGTTATCTTTTTTTTTTTTGACAGATTACATCAGAACATTTACATGGGACAAAAAACTTGAAATGGTAGTGAAATCATCAGGAATTTTAGGAGGCCAAGGTGAATATTTCTTTGTAGTCATTTGTCACTTTTCCTATACTTCCTGAGGGCAGGGACTGTGTTTGCCTTTCTTTGTATTCCCCAACCCTTAGCAAAGTGCCTGCACATAGTTATAGTTACGCTTTTAGCAAATGCTTTGGTGATTGACTGATCTACTTATTCCTTTTCTTTAATGCTAAGGCCTTATGCCCATCTTTAAGAATTCATAAAAGTAAATGGTTTAGCTTGCATCTCTCCCAGTCCTAGGATTATTAAATATATGCCCATTTTTTGTTATTGTGTCTTCTTGAAACTTCAAGGGAGCACTAATTATTGTAGACAAGATTCCATTGAGTATTCCTTGTTTAGTCAGACAGCACTGCTAGAGCCTGTTTAGCTTTAGGATTAGCTATGCATGTCTTTCAAAAAATATAAAGTTATATCAGGAATCCAAAGTGATTTTATATATGATCTGGGAGGGATGGTAATAATAGCCAGCATTTTTGTATAGTGCCTTTAAGGTTTGTAAAATGCGTTATACACGTTTTCATTTTTTTCTCATGACAAACTCGTGAGGCAGGTGCTTTTATTTTCCCATTTTTACAGAGGAGGAAACTGAGGCTAAGAAAAGTTATGTATCTTGGCCCATAGTCATATAGCTTATAAGTGTCTTCCTGAATTTGAACTTAGGTCTTCCTGAATTCAATGCAGATTTATCTACTATGCCATCTAATAAAATACAGCTTAGCTGATTTGTTACTTTAGGTCAGAATAAAGTAAACCATACTATTATTTTCTCAAATAATAACATCATGATGATAGAATATGTACTAACACTTTAGAAATACCTAAATGCCATTTAGAGAACTGAGCTTTTCTGGTTTATTGGGATAGCTTATGTATAAGAATGAACATTATCTGTCCTAATAGCCTGCTTGTCAGTTAATTGTTTAATTCTATAACTTCCCCTCCTTTCCCCTTTCTCTTTTTAATTAGGTAAGATGCCAACGGTAGTCTCTCCAGAATTATATAGGACTAGATTTTGTGAAGCAATGGACAAGTATTTCCTAATGGTGCCTGACCACTGGACAGGACTGGGTCTCAATTGCTGAGATGAAGCCCATATTTTGAAGTGATCTAGAAAGAAGTGGGAACAAAAGAAAGGGGCCCAGAAGAAGCTCCAGGCTTTTCCTGTCCTTCATATACACCACTATATGCAAAGGCCTCTTATTTCAATACTTGTAGAGGCCAAATGTACCTGAAATGTAAAATCTGCATCTTAATCTGCACTTTTTTTTTCTGATACAAGGGAGTTAGCTGTATATTGTCAGGAGGCATCGAATGAGGCAGCCCCTCTTCTTCATTTGAGTTGAAGGAGAGACAAATATCCAAGGGCTAAAGGTGAAAGTACAGTTAAGGGCCAGTAAATAAGAGGATAGGGATAATGAACCATAAGAGCTGAATGGTGACCAACATATTGCTGTCCCCACATTCTGAAAACATTTTGGGTATACAACCTAATGTCAGCTATCCTCAGAATTTTTAAATAGGTATAGATTTGCCTAGTGGTTGGGTGAGGACTCGTTTTTGTTTTATGAAGTATTCCGTTAATGGCCAGTCAAATAGGCCAGTGTGATGTATTACCATAGCATAAAGATTTGACAGAAGGTGGTTTTTATCTCTCCTGAAGAACTGTATATCCCTGTAACTTTTCCATACTTAAGTATTTATGATGGTTTACAGAATCAGTCCTCAGGCTTCTACAAGTGCTGACATTATGGGCATTTTATCTGATTGATGACAGCAGCAATCACCATAAATCATTTTGCAGTGCTAACTTTTTTTTCTTGGTATAACGATTTTTTTTTGCAGTTTAATATATTTTAAGTCTACCTCGTTTCTATGTCCTCATTATTTAATTTCCCCCTTTCCCCCAATGTGTTCAAAAAAGTCAGTCAAATCTAGCAAAGCTAAGCAAGTCTCTGATGAGTTATTAAATCTTGAATGGAGTGTTCTTACCTAACCCTTCTCTCCCCCCCACCCCCCATCTACCTGATTCACGAAGTGAAGAAGGCAGTCTAGTGTTTGCTTTACGAAGGTGAATCAACCACAATTTTGTCCAGTGTAAAGCAACCCAAGTTGAATTTATGGGATTTTGGAATTTTTAGTGGCCTAAAGTGAATCTGCATCCTTCACCTAAGGCAGTTTTCTACCTTCTTCCTTGTTAGGCTAGTTCTTAGTGCTCTGAGGTATTGAATAAAGTGTTACCTCTCAGGTCTATATAATTCCATTTCAGGGTCCCTTTTT
>CM053580.1:65811125-65835066 GCA_028627135.1 Pseudochirops cupreus | reverse complement strand
AGAAAATTTGTAACTCAAAACTTCATGGAAATGAATGATGTAAACCAAAATAAATAAAAGTCTAAAAAAAAAGAAACCTAATTTGGTGGGGAGTAGTTTAGTTTCAGGGGTAGCTAGGTAGTGCAGTGGATAGAGCACTAGACTTAGAATCAGGAAGACTCATCTTCATAAGTTCAAATCCAACCTTAGATGTGTGACCCTGGGCAAGTCTCTTTACCCTGTTTGCCTCAGTTTCTTCATCTGTAAAATGAGCTGGAGGAGGAAAAAGCAAACCACTTCAGTATCTTTGTCACAGAAAACCCCAAATGGAGTCATAAAGAATGAGTCATGACTCAGCAACCACAAAGCTGACCTTGTTTCCTTTTTCTTTATAAATCTTTTAAAAAGTTAAGTTGGTCGGTGAGCTTCCTATGCACCCACATTTCTTCAGACAATTTCTGTTTCTCCTCCTTATTGGGATATTAGATTAGATTACTTCCTTAGAACCAAGAGGAACCTCATCCAGTCCAACCCTTTATTTTATTTTATTTACTTGGTACTGGATCTTCCTCTCTCCCAGGCTAGAAATGCAACAGCCACTCACAAGCTAGATTCCAATACTGATCATCTTTAACCTGCTCTATTTCCCATTTCAACTGGTTTACTTCCCCATACAAACTCCCCCTGCCCCCAAGGCTCATCATATTGGTGCCAGACTTAGTGCAGGCACCTGATCCACTTTACCTGATGTAGCTTAGAATTCCAGAGCTCAAACAATCCACTACTCTCAGCTTCCTCTCATTTTATGGGTGGCAGGGATTACATGCATAGGTTAAAAAAAAAAAACGAGAATTACTTAGCCATTCTCAGCAATAAGTGATTCAAGACAATCTCAAAGGACTTATGATGATAAACACTATCTGCCTCCAGAGAAAGAACCATTGGGATCAGAATGAAGACTGCTGTATACTTTAAAATTTTTCTTTATTATTATTATTTTTTGTAACATGGCTAATATGGAAATGTTTCACATGACTGTACATGTATAATCTGCATCAGACTGTTTGCCTTCTCAAGGAAGGGGTAGAGAAGAGAAAGAAGAGAAAGAATATGGAACTCAAAATTTGAAAAAAATTAAAATTTTTCTTTATATGTTATTGAGAAAAATATAATATGAAACCATTACTTCTGAGAAAATACTGTTGTACATCAATTTGAAAATTTACCATATAATAAAGCATTTGAACTTTTGACTCTCAAGAGACTATAACTTATACAACAAATAATAAAATTTGTACCTCATGTCAAAATGTGTACAAAGGTTCTTTCATTCATGATTTTTCTTCCCTAGGCTCTTTGAATCCTGGTAGGGGAAGGTCAGGCTAGACCAGGCAGGAAAATTAGTTAATTCAATTCAGAGAATATGTCCTTGGGGCCTCCATGGCTTAGGCCTAAGGAAGAGGAGGTCCTGTGGACAGAAACCGGCCCCAGATGTTCCCAGATTCATGAGAAGTGCTCTGAACCCCACTTTCATCTTCATGGGTTAGTTCTGTAATCATCTTGGTAAGTTACAGGCAAATTGATTTAGCCCAAGGATTCTTACTCTATGTATTCTTACTCTATAAAAAAATGATAACCACATTTAAGTATAATTGATTTCCTTTGTAATCCAATGTATTTAATTTTATGCATCTAAAAACATCATTCTGAGAAGTTCATAGGCTTCATCAGATTACTAAAGGGGTCCATGATATAAAAAATGATTAAGAACCCATGACTTAGCCCATTTCCTATAGTGACTGTAGGTCAGAAAGAGCCTGCCTACTTTGGTCTAAACCTTTACTCATGAAATATCCTAAGACTTGGGGTATCTTAAAAAACCTCCCTCTCAATCTAGGAGCTAATTTGTCCTTTGATTACTGGTATTTATACCAAAAGATGTTTACCAACTAGAAGAAAGAGAACATGATATAGCAGAGAGAGCCTTGGACTTGGGAGTCAGAGATCTGATGTCACAATTTAATTACCATGTGACCTTAGAAAATTCATTTAACCTCTCTGAGACTCAATTTCCTCAATTGTAAAATACATATAATAATAAAAATTTCATAAGGTTATTGTGAGAATGGAATGTGGTCATATGCATGAAGCACTTTAAATTGCTATTTAAATGTGAGCTCTAATATTTATTAGGACACTTAGTACCTAAAGGAAGAGTAAATAATACTTTAAAATATTGTTTAATTAAAAAATAAACAATATTTTTAAACCATTAAGATAAGCCATAAACTTGAATGAATTCAGGAAGGGACTCTAGGAACAGGAATTAGAAGATGGAAGGAATGGAAGTGCAGATTTACATGAACTGATACAAAGTGAAATGATCAGAACCAGGAGAACCCAGTAATTTTGGACATAGTAACAACATTGTATGATGATCAACTGAGAATGACTTAGCTATTCTCAGCAATATAGCAATCCAAGGCAATTTCAAAGGACTTATGAAAAATAATATCTACCTCCAGAGAAAGAACCATTGGAATCAGAATGCAGGTGTTTGATGTATACTTTAAAAATTTTCACATTCTGTCTCTGACATTTACAATTTGTGTGACTTTGGACAAATCATTTTGCTTCCCTGGACCTCAATTTTCTCTTTTGAAAATTAGAATGGATTGGACGACCTTTGATGACTTGATGTTCCTTTTAGCTCTTGATCTGTGATCCTACTTTCAGGAACTTTTACATTCAAGGTATGCTTTAGTTTAAGCCCTCAAATTGAACCTTAACTCCTGTATAGCTGTGGTCATCCCATTTTTGTATTCCCTGACCTGGGTGTAATTGGAGCCATCCTTTGAAGGAGAACAACTCTTTAAAGGTATGAAGAGGTCATGGAGCCTTCCATTAGTTTACCAAACATAACCATCTGTTATAGAAGCTAAAGCATTTAGAGTCAAAGAACAGAAAAAAAAATCCAAAGCATCATTCCTCTCATGGGAGTGTAATGCAGTATTAATGATAAGAGAACCACTTCCAACTGGTGCTAGGTAGAATTAGTAGCTAGCTTATTAGGAAATATCTCACAGCCCAATCTATCTGTTCACTAATAAAACCTCTCATTGCCTGCCCATGTAATCATTAACTTCTTAGTTATGGGTGTTTTATTAAGGCACCACAAAAGCAGATATTTACAGTGATTTTAAGGAACTCAGTGTGGACAGCTCTGAGTCTCAAAAAATGACCCAACGAGGAGGCCATATCTCCTTTACTTTAATTGGTCCCTGAGGCATTTCCCTCTACCCAACAGGAAGGATTTAAATGTTCCCAGATTATTACAGTTTTTGCAAGTACTTTTTTGCCATTGAACTTAATACTTAGAAAATGTTGAGAAAAGAAAGCAACTTTAAGTTTGTAGGGAAAGCAAATGGAGGGTGGATGACTGATTAGGAGAGAAGCAGAGTATCTATAATATTATTGGAGGAAATTGGTACAGATTTCTTTGCAAAGCATATTGCTGAGGCTTAGCGGCCAGAGCTCTTAGTTAACATGCTTGAGTAATTATAATAAAAGGATTAGTTAGTCAAATAATAATGACAAACATTGCAATCAGGCAAAAGAAAGTCTTCCTTATAAAGTCGAAATGCAAGATGAAAGGAGTAAGTAGTCTTATGATTGGCCTGCCAATTCAAAGCCAGTTAAATCAAAGAACATTGAGTAAAATCTAGGAATGAGACCCCTTGTTGGGTGCTGTAGAGGAGACAAAGATGTGTAAGATAAGAAGTCCCTAACCACAAACAATCTGTAATTGAGGTGGAGAAAAAGACCAATGTATATGGAAAGTGAAGTTTAAAATACAAGGCAAAAATATAAGATGTTAGAATAACAATATTACTAATAATTGGCACTTATGTAATGCCTACCATGTGCCAGGCCCTGTGTAAGTGCCATACAGATATTATCTCATTTGATTGCCACAACAACCCTTTGAAGGTACATTACAATTGAGGAAACTGAGGCAGAGAAGTTAGGTGATGTGCCCGAGGTCATGTGGCTAATAAGTGTCTGAGGCTCTATCCTTGGCTCATCCACCAAGTCACCTAGTTTCCTCTAAGGCGGTATGTGGTTTGTTGCCAGGTTCAGTTCCATTCAGTAGATATTTATTAAGTGCCTACCACATGTAAGGTATTATTCTAGGCTGTGGGGATGCAAAGTCCAAAACAAAACAATTCTTGACATCAAGAAACTTGCTTTCTACTAAAATAGAATTCTTTTTTTTTTTTTGGAGGGGGAAAGGCAGGGCAATTGGCGTTGTGACTTGCCCAAGGTCACCTGGCTAATAAGTGTTAAGTGTCTGAAGTCAGATTTGAACTCAGGTCTTCCTGACTTCAGGGCTGGTTCTCTACTCACTGCACCACCTACTTGCCCCTAAAATAGGATTCTTAACCTTGGATCAGAGAACTTAAAAAGTATTTTGATAACTATATTGCAATATGATTAGTTTAATTAGTAATTCTATGTATTTTATCTTATACATTTAAAGCATTCTTCTGAGAAGGGGTCCATAGGTTTCACTTGACTGCTAAATGGATCCGTGATACAGGGAAGGTTGAGAACTCTTGTACTAAGGGACTACAAATATATACAGAGAAGTAAACTCCCTGTACATGAAAAAGATACAAGGTAATTTCAAGGCGGGAAAAGTGTTAAGACCTGGGGGGTTAGGAAAGGTCTCATGTAGGAGTTGGCACATGGGATGTGTTTTGAAGGAAGCTAACAGTTACAAAAGATGGAGATGAGATGGAAATACGTTCCAGACATGGGGATGGAAAAGAATTGTACAAAGATGTGCGGACAGAAGATACAATGTCATATACAATAAAGTTACTGACATAGGCTAACTTGACAAAGTGTGTGCACGGGAGTAAAATAAAATTAGATTGGTAAGGGGGTAGGGTTGAACCAGATAGTGGTTGGCCCAAAAATGTCAGGATGAAGAAGTAAGTCCCTCATCTTCTCTGGGCTTCACTTGTCTCATCCTGGCACAATGAAGGCCCTGAGATCACTGAAGGAGGAATGATAAAAAGGAATTGGGTATCGAAATTCCAGAAATGACTGGCACTGCTATTAAATATGCCCAGTTCTGAAGAGGGATCCTACCATAGACTAAAGTGACCAATGATGACTTCTGGGAAATCTGGAACTTGATATGGGTATGATGAATGGACACAGAGGAAGAAGGAGGCCTTAACACATAGGGGAATGGTCACTATTTGCGTTTGTCCAAGACTGCTTTTGTGCTGAAAATAGACAATTAAGAAAATAGAATAAAGCTTCTGTGCCAGATAGCAGACTAAAACTTTGCCAATGATTTACTCAAAGAACATGAAAGAATAGCCAGAGCTGTAAAGATTCTGGGATTTCACATGTCCAAGGTTATAACATTAAAAGATAGTCCTGAGTTGAGTCCTGTGTCTATGTGTACTCAAGCACCATAAAGGGAGAGGGTGGTGAAGTGATGAGGAAGATGAACATTTTAGGTGGATGAAATAATTTGACGTAATTGAAAGAACAGTGAAGATACGGTTCTGGTCCCAGCTCTTTTACCAGCTAGCTCTGTGATCTTCTAAAAAAGACCTTTAATTTCTCTGAGTTTCAGTTTCTTCACTTATTAAATGAGATATTTGGTTCATTTTTTTCCCTTTCCCCCCCTTTTTTTGGAGGGGGAAGGCAGGGCAATTGGGGTTAAGTGACTTGCCCAGGGTCACACGGCTAGTAAGTGTTAAGTGTCTGAGGTCAGATTTGAACTCAGGTCCTCCTGATTCCAGGGCCAGTGCTCTATTCACTATGCCACCTAGTCACCCCCATAGTTCTTTAAATAAATGATCTCATTTGACCTTCACACCAACCCTGTGAAGTAGGTATTATTATTACTGATGGATGAGGAAACTAAGGTGAGAACAATTAAGTGACTTGTCCAGGGTAATACAGCTTATAAGTATATGAGTCAAGATTTGAACTCAAGTCTTCCTAACCCTAAGTTCAGTGCTCTGGACACCATGCCACCTAACTGCCTCTCAGGTTTAACATGGTAATAAATGGGTAGGTTTTTACTAAATTTACTAATTTACTAGGCATTGAGGCATTCTTAGTAAATTTCACTTGAAAAATGAAATCAATTAAATGTCACCTCCTCTCGACTGGGTTTTTCCTTTGTTCTGCATTTTCTTGCCATCTCTTGTTGTTTGTTCTTTGTTCTCAAAGAGAACCAAGCCAGGCAGGAGACAGAAGGAGGAGGGAGAGCATTCCGTGCCTGGGGGCCAGCCTGGAGATGAACTATCTTGTGTGAAGAACAGCCAGGAGGTTAGTGCCACTGAGTCTAGCAGAGTGGAAGGTGAAGAAGAATGGAAAAGTGTGTATGAGAGTGGGGTGTGTGTGTGGGGGAAGAGACATTTTATAAAGGGCTTTGAATGCCGAAGGATTTTATATTGATTCCAGAGGTGACAGGGAACTACTGGAGTTTATTGTGTAGGGGACTTACATGATAAGACCTCAATTTTAGGAAGTACTGGGTGAAGGGGTGTTGGTAGATGAGGGGAAGGATACAAGGTAATGTAAAACATGATTTTCTTCCTGAAAAAATACATATGTGAGAAATTAAATAGTACAAGATGTAAATAATGTTGTTCAGTTCTTTTCCAGTTATGTCTGTCTCTTCTTGACCCTGTTTGAGTTTTTCTTGGTAAAGGTTACTGGAGTGGTTTGCCATTTCCTTTTCCAGCTCATCTTACAGACGAGGAAACTGAGGCAAACAAAATTAGGTGATTTGCCCGGGATTACACAGCTAGTAAGTGTATGAGGTCACATTTGAACTCAAGAAGATGAGTCTTTGGGATTTCAGGCCTGGCACTCTGTCCACTGGGTCACCTAGCTGCCCTGATAGTTTATAAATAATTCAAGTTAATAGTTAATTAAGTAACTAAATTATATAATGTATAAATGATAGTTTACAAATAATACAAGTTAATAATAAATGAAACAAGACAAGATGTAGTAAATAATAGAAATACATGGTTAGGCGGAAAATGGGTGGGATCATGTGGGTAATAAATGGCCAAAATGGAACTAAAATTCTGGTATCCAGTGTGTAATCTATTGCATCTCCCTGCATATAGAGAGGAATTTCATAGCACTTCCTTATGGATCTGGAAAAGGGTAAAAAGAAAAGATAGTATGCTTTCTTGCAAATGATAATTTTTTTTTGGAGGGGGGAAGTCAGGGCAATTGTGGTTAAGTGACTTGCCCAAGGTCACATGGCTAGTAAGTGTTAAGTGTCTGAGGCTGGATTTGAACTCAGGTCCTCCTGACTCCAGGGCTGGTGCTCTATTCACTGTGCCACCTATCCACCCCACAAATGATGATTTTAAGGGAAATATCTCTTTCCCAGAATAAAAGAATAATTATGGGATCAAGAAAAAAATATCCCCTAAGCCCAGGTAAGTACGAGTTAGATCATTGGATAAGAATAGTCTTGGGATGAGCTAGCAGAAAGCAACGAAATAACTACTGGAATTATAGTCCTCAGACTCAGATCCTAGTCTCAGCTTCGATTTTTGCCATCTGGGTAAAAGTCACTTTACCTGTCAGCCTCAGTTTCCTCATCTGTGAAACAGATAACAGTAACTGGATGATGGTCCAGATCCCACAAAGCTGTTGAGAAGACCAAATGAGATAATGTATGTATAGTGCTTTGTAACCTTGGAGTACTATATAAATATTGGCTATCACTTTAACTACTCTTTAGCTTCAGATATTTAAAGAACAGACTTTTATGGAAAATAAGCACTAAAGTACGCCGCCAATTAGGATTAATAGGTAAGAATCCTGATGTGATTGGGCAGCTGTGCATAATGAGTAGAGCAGCCTGGTAAGAAAGAGTGTTCTAGATACTAGAGGTAATGTAGCATATGACAGCTAGGTGGTGCCATTGTGCACAGAGGGCTGGGCCTGGAGTCAGGAAGATGCATCTTTCAGAGTTCAAATTTGACCTCAGACATCTACTAGCTGTGTGACCCTGGGCAAGTCACTTAACCCTGTTTGCCTCAGTTTCCTCATCTGTAAAATGAGTTGGAGAAGGAAATGGCAAACCACTCCAGTATTTTTAACCAAGAAACCCCCCCAAATGGGACCACAAAGAGTTGGACATAACTGAAAATTATTGAACAAAATGTAGCATAGGATATCAGAGCCAGCCTTGGAATTCAGAAGACTCAGGTTCAAATCCTGCCTATGACACATGTTGGCTGTGTGACAACATGAAAGTCATTTAATCTCTCTGTGTCCCTAAGACTGTAAGCAACGGGCAGCATGGTATAGTAGATCAAGTACTGAACCTGGAGTTAAGATTTGGATTCAAACCCTCCATCAGATACTCTCTAACTTTGGCAGGTCATTTAATGCTCACCGTGCCTCAGTTTCCTCATCTGTAAAATGAAGAGGGTGTACTTGATGACCTCTTAGAGCCCTTCTAGCTTCAAATCTATGATCCTGGGGTCACAAATTACTAGTGAATCCCCTATCTATTTAAGTGGAAGAAATTTCCACACCAGGAGCAAACTACTCGCTCTGATAAAATCATAGATCTGGACAACGCAATCAAAATAAATCCAAGTGTTCCTGCATGGTTATCAAGAGAAGTGATTGCTTGTAGCTTGGCTGGGTGCTAATCTGGACAAACATCACCAATTTGGAATGAGAAAGCATATGTACAGAACCCATCTGAGGTCATGAACAGTCTGAACTTGAGAAAGATCTCAGTTAGAAACATAAAGCTCCAAGGTTTGAACCAGCTATGACCGATGTGCCCTTTGCCATCATGGCTCATCACAAGAGACCCGAGAGTCTCCAGTCATTACCAGAGTACCATTAATTCTCATGGCTCACCACAAAAGACCTGAGAGTCTTCTGTAATGGCCAGCTCTCCAGAGATACTTATCCTTTCGAACATTTCCTCTTTAAATTCCAGATTGGAAGATGTCTATGAGTTTTACCAGATGGCCCAAAGGGTCCATGATACCCAAAATAAAGGTTATTTACTTTTATAAGGCCAAGATATTAAGAATCTGAGAGGCATCATGATAGGTGTAGGTGACTTTAGGTAGATAGGTGACTTTAGAATCAGAAAGACCTGGGTTTAGGTCCTGTCCCCACATCTTGGCTGTGTGGCCCTAGGCAAGTCATATAACCTACCACTGTTAGCTCTCTTAAATTATAACTGGAAGAACAAGGACCAATCTGCATTGATAGAAGGTGTTTCTTCACTGGGGAGCACCCAACATCAGTGAAATTACAGGTTTAGATCAAAAAATAATGTATGTATTAACTTAATGCATTTCTCTTCCCACATTTGTCTGCATTCTAAAAGAAAACAGAAGGTGGGGAATTATGATGAACGCAAAATGTGTAGGATGCTAGAGCTTGAAATTACTCCTTTATTTTATGGATGAGTAATCAAAGGCTGAGAGAGGTGTGTGACTTGCCCTTCATGTGACGTGTGACTTGACCTTCATGTGACGTGTGACTTCACCTTCATGCAGGGAATTAACAACTGAGCTGAGAGTAGAACCCAGATTTCTAGTCCAGAATTTTTCATTAATTCTGTTTGGGGCATCAGAGGTAGAGAATTTGGGGGAGGAACGAGAATATCACTCAAATTATTCTGCAGAATTGGGTGCCCCCTTGGGGCCAGAATGGAGATTAAAAAAAAGTTATCCCCAGAGTGGATGCTGCCATTATAGCAGGAGTTATAATAACAGTAAAGAGAGAATGATTTGGATGGGAATAAGGCTGCAGGGTGTGGGGGGTGGGGTGGGGGTGAGGGAAGAGAGAGACAGGAACGGGGGGAAGTGAATATTTTGAAATGGAGTTATGAGTGCCTCATATTCTTGTGCTTCAGAATGTGTACAAGAAGAGCAGTTACTGAATTGTCACTTAGTTTTTATAGCAGATGTGTGGCTAATTCAGATTTTTTTTAATCCCAATTGAGAATTTATGTTATGGGTTTATAACCTAATGGATTATTCTTGATTTTTCTTTTCTTTTACATTGTTTGTTCAATAGACTTATCCTATAACAAACTAACATTATTATTGCTTCTTTTTGTAAAAGTCAAGGAAATAGACTCTGGGCAAGACTGTCTGTACCTTGGGCACCATGGTGCCCAAGATCTACTATAGTGGAGGCCTACCAATGGTATACATGCTGCTGATTAAATTTGATGAGTTATTTCACAGTCCTTGCTTGGAAAGTTTGCTTGGTTGGAAAACCCCAGTACCATAGGGTTTCTCTCTTGCTTTGAGAGAGGTCAAATGAGAAGAAGATTTGTAGTTAGAGAAAGTAGAATAAAATCACACCTCTTTTCATGTGCTATATGCGGATCCTTAGACAAGCGCTTAATAAAATAGTTGTTGACTGATGAACTGATCTCCCTGGACTTCAGCTGCTTCATTTGTAAAATGAAGGTCTCTGTGCTTCCTTTTAGTTCTAATCCTATTATATTAGGATTCTGTGAAATCATTGTCCTTTGAGCCCCAATTTCTGTAAAATGAGGAGGTGTTGAGGTAGGGCTCTATATTTTTCCTTGGAAAGAGGAAAAAAAATCACTAGAACTGATAAACAGGAAAAAACCTTACTATCTGATTGTGGAACCCCTCTTTTCTGTCAATGACTTCCTTGGAACATGTACCTAATAGTGAAATCGCTGGGTCAACGATTATGGACATTTCAGTTGCTTTATTTGCATAATTTTAAAGGGATGCTCTCATCTAATCCTTGTGTTTTGCTTTCCTTTACCCCAGTTCTTATTCAAAGTCAACAAAAAGAGAGTTTCCACCCTGCCTCAGACCCCCAAGACCAACAACAAAATAGCAGATTAAGAAGTCTCTGTCCCTTCCTGAAACACAGCTAACAAATCCCAAAGACAATGACTGACCTTTTGTGAATGTGGGATGATTATGTGTTTTCTGTATCCTGCTGTGGGAAATGGATCATATGAAGAAGTCCTTTTGCTCATAGAGACACACACACTTTTCTGTGTTCCAATTATTGCTTTTTTCTGCTTAGGCTTGTTTTAATATATACCATATGCCTTTTTGCTGATTTATATTCTAAAAATTGTAATAAAGAATATCATTTCATCACAACTTGATGGCCTCTAGGGCACATTCCAACTCTAAATCAATGATTTTTTCATAAGAAATGCTCTTATCGAGTCATATATAGAAATGTACTCATTTGGGGCAAAACAACAATAATAAGAACAATGAAACAAAACTTGTAATGAAGGTAGTGTCTCAGAGAACAGTCCAATGGTTGTAACAAGAAAGGCGTTTGTCTAGCTTCTGCTCCCTTGGGGTTTGGGAAGAGAGATGTGGTGGCTAAGGGGCAATTGTGTTGCTTAGTGTGGAGGCTGGCAGAGGGTTCAAGGGAAGGTGATGGGAGGGGAGCAGGGTAGGGGAGAAGTACATTTTCCAGGGTTGGAAGGTATATCTTTGAATGCTGATACTATGGGGAAAGATCTGTGTGCCCCATGATACCTACAAGTCTCCTTATAGGAGCTTAGATGACAGCTTCTAATTTTGCAATAAACACCTAACCCCTAATTTCTGTGCTGGCGTAAGATGCACATAGTGTAGTGACAATCTTGTACGATTTGATAATGAAATGTGAGAAAGGAAATCACTAGCGTCTCTTGAAATGGGCTTTAAAGCTCAATTAAAAGGAAACATCAATTACTACCTTGAACACCATTAAATGCCAACCAGAAAAGAGAAGTTTGTTAAACAAAAGTCAAGTCACGGAAATAAAATAATCAAGACGTTACAATTATGGTCTGGGCCCTGGGCCAATGTTTTTTCAAGATTTGAATTGATGAAGAAAGGAAGGCAAATTAAGAATGATCGAAGAGGCAGGGCAGGGAGAGGCAGTCAACTTGATATGGGTTCCACTATCGAAGATAGTAAAGGAAGAGGCAAAGCCTCCTGGTTGCTCATCTCCCTCCCCCCATTATCGCTGTCTTTCATTGTATTCTTCATTTTACAGAAGGGAAGTGGAGATAGAGAAGGATACGAGTTATTAAAGTTTACAGCCGAGCTGCCAATATAACTCATATAAATATGCTTGTACCAGATTGGCCACTTGAGTCTCCAAGCTAGGCAGGGACAAGATTACAAACTCAAGGAACAAATGTCTTAGATCAGGAGCAAAGCAGAATTAGCAGCCAACCAAACTCTATGGATATGAATCCTGAATACTTACTGTCTAAGGGAACTTGCAGTAAATTGTTCATTAATCAAATTGCTATGTGTTGCATGGCTGGCAATTGCTGACGAGCAGATGGAGAACATTCAGGATGATGAGGATTGCAGACATCTCAACGAGAAATAATGAGAGAGCCTGAACTTCTCTCAGAAACGTTACACAAGGGACATATTTTCTGAATGTTAATCATGTCTTAAGCTCTCCACATACCTCCTAACTCACAGCCCACAAAGAACATCTCCTTCCATCCTCTCCCCACCTTGCACTGGTCTATCAATGAGGTATTTCTTATGGCCAGAAGCTCTTATTTTCTCAACAATCAACTTCTTGCTCTTTTTTAATCTTTGCCAAAGATTAGCTTGGAATGGATTGTAGCAATGTACTCTGTCTAGACTCTAGACTAACTGGAAACCAGCCACCTTGCCTCCTGTTAATATTTGCTCTAAAGGCTTATTAAAGCCCAATCCTTTCCTTCAAAACTTCCTGATCTTCCAAGTCATCACAATTTGGTTTGAGGTTATGGGAAATGGGGGAAAGGGGGTGAAGAGAAAGGTAAGGAAGGTGGGAGAGAAAGAAAAAAGAGAGGGAAGAAGAGTGAGGAAGAGAAACTTGACAGACAACACGAAAGAGTAGCTACAAGTCTTGAATTTGGAGTGAAAAAGAGCAGGATTCAAATCTCTTCCTAGCAGTGTAACCCTAGGCAATTCATTTAATTTTGATCTTCTTCCATTTCCTCAGCTATGAAATGAGGATAATAATAATGCCACCCTTACAGGATTATTGTGAGGATTAAATGAGATATTTGTAAAGCACTTTGCAAACCTTAGAGCTCTACATAAATGATAATGGTAATTATTACTGTGATGACGATGAAAATCTCACTTTTGATATCTGGAGATCTGTGGCCATGGGTAAGTCCTCTGATTTCCCTATTGTCAACTTCCTCATTCCTAAAATGGAGATAATCATACCAGTGGTAAGTATCTCTCCAGGCTTTTTTTGTGGCTCAAATGACTTAACTAGGTAAAGGGCTTCACCAAAAAATTCGACATTGTATTAGTTATAAATCTGTGTGGTTTTAATGAAATGGAATTTGTCTCCATATTGTTCTGTAGCAAAATGTTCCCAAAGTAACTTCAAAATAGTTAGGAGATTTGATGAAAATAAAAAAAAAGATGGCCTGAAAGAACATTTATGTAATTAATGTTGTTCAAAAGAAATACTAATGGGCAGGATGGTGGTTAGAATGATGGATTTAGAGATCAGGGAAAGTTGTTCAGTTCTAAGTCAGATGCTTACTAGCTGCTTGACCATAGACAAGTTGCTCAACCCCTCTGAGTATCATTTTCTCCAACTGAAGATGTGATAATAACAATACATATCTTGTAGGATTGTTGTGAAGATCAAATGATCCTCAGAACCTAGAGGCACTTGGTAAAACTCTGAGCTTTTTTAAAGCTAGAGTTTATATTTGATTAATTAAATCTATTAATTAAATTAATTGTTTAATTAATACAATTATCTTTAAACTTTAAGGTTTACAAAGCACTTTAAAAGTAGTATCTTATTTAATCCTCACAACAATTCAGAGAGATAAATGATATTATTATCACTGTTTTATAGATGAGGAAACTGAGTCAAGTAGAGGTTAAGTGACTTGCTCAGGGTTACACAACCAGTCAGTGTCTGAGGTCATATTTGAACTCAGACTTTCCTGAGGTATTAAAATATAAGGTAGAATCAATGAACAATGTGAACTTTCATTTTTTTTCCAGACTTTTTTTTGTCCATAAATACATGTGCCGTGGATAGAATACAAGGCCTGGAGTCAGGAAGACTCATCTTCATGAGTTCAAATCTAGCCTCATATACTTTTTAGAAGTGTCACCCTCGACAAGTCACTTCACCCTGTCTGCCTCAGTTTCCTCACCTGTAAAATGAGCTGGAGAAGGAAAGGACAAATCACTCCAGTATCTTTGCCAAGAAAACCCCAAATGGAGTCATGAGGAGTTGGACACAACTGAAAACAAGTGAACAACAACAAATACACTCTACTATGTGTTCCTATCACCATGTCTGAATGTGTTCATGTATCAGATAGTCATGTAGTCAGCACATTGTGGGAGGTATCCTGAGGGAAGTTTTTTCATTTCGAAATGGAGTTAACATTTGTTCATTTTTGAGTGGTTTATATTGTATTGTAGTTTGCACATGCTTGGTTAAGTTGACTTATAGAATGCATTATTTAATTTTAGCTAAAGTAACCTTCACAAGATAGACAAATGGCTTAAAGAGACTCCTGCAAAGAAAATACAGACTGAATTTATTATTAATAATATAAATGATCAATAATAAAATGGCATAGTTGGTACCTCTTTTACCATTCTTTGTTAATCACATTATGACATAAAAATGATCTTACCAGATCTGACAAGTACTTGGCTAAAAAATTTAAAAAATTATCATGAAATGTGGTTTTACTCCAATTATAGTTAACAATAAACCTGATTTTAAGTATATCATATGTGTGTGTGTGTGTGTGTGTGTGTGTGTGTGTGTGTGTGTGTGTGTGTACAGCATGTTCTGGGATCTTAATTAATGTTATTATTAAACTATTAAAGTTAGAAGGCATGTAAAGATTAAGCTCTTGTTGCCTAAAAGTATTTAAAACTCTCATATCTGCATATTTAAAAAAATCTAGAAACAGAATTTTCAAACCTGTTTAAAAATTCTATAAATGAAGAGTTTCAGTGGATTTTCAATCCATTTGTTAAAAATACAAGCATGCAACCCCTTCCGTTAGTTTGCAACAACCAGTTGACATTAAAGAAGATGGAAATTTACTAGCAAAATTCCAACTAAAATAATTGGTGGATGTGACTGAAAAAGGCCCAAGCACAACCAGCAATGCACTTTTTCCATTTTCATCTCTGTATCATAGTGAGTCATTCTTTTTTAGCTATGATAGCCATTAAAAGCAAATATCAAAATCAGAAATTAGAACCAGACTTTTGAAATGCTGTATCACAGATTTAAACTAAAATTTTCATAAATAATAAGGCATTTTAATTACATTGCACTCACAAAATGATTATTATGAATAACAAAACCGGTTTTGTACCATTGATATAAATATTATTGAAAATATTTTAATTTCATCTTTATTTTATCCTTTCAAATGCCTATTTTTGTATATGTTTCATAATATATATATATATATATATATATATATATAATCATACTGTAGAACATGCATGTAATTTACAAATAGGTGTTAATAATGTTTTTTTCACCGATGGAGTGTATAATAAAGCTTGGTGATTTCTTAGACAATAAATACTACTAATTCAGAAAGGAAAGATGATCGTGGACTACAGTGTATGGAAAGGCTTTGAGGAAGAAGGGGGACAAGTGATTTTTAGGAAAGATGGGTAAGATTTGGATAGCAAATGGACATTTCAGGCAAGTTTATGAGAAAAAAATGAGTGGAGACAGGAAGAATGTCAGATCTCTTTGTCTGGAGCAGAATATGTACACAGAGGAAAATAGAATATTAGATTGACAGGTAATTTACACCCAGGTTGTGGAGTGTTTTTGAAGACAGACTGAAGAATTTTGACTTGATGCTATTGGCAACAAGATGGCCCTAAAAGTTTTAGAGTTGGGCAGTAAAATAATGAAAGCAACATTTTAGAATGATTAATTGGATGAGAATGGTTTGGAGGATCCTAATACTCTTTAAGATGGTCTAAAGGCATTTGTTACCCTTTGGCAGTGTGATATAATGACTACATGTCCAAATTTGATAGCAGGAAAACTTGGATTTCAGTCCTGCTTATGGTGTATATTTTTGTATGACCATGGACAAGTAAGTCATTCAACCTCTCAATAATCTCTAGACAATTATCTAAGACATAGAGATGAGTTGTTGATCTGCATTGGTAGAAGTTTCCATACTGGGAGTTCCTTATACAGCTGATGTTATCATCCTAACCCCCCCCAGTTACACCCCAAAACCTAAATCAACATGAATAAAATGTTTTAAGTAACAATGAGAAAATAGGAGTACTAAAAAGGATCCCTCCTCTATCTCTTCATTCCTCTCTTTTCACTTCTACCCTAAACGGTTTTGATAGGTCTTTGAGTACATAGAATACAGAATTACAAACCCTCTGCGTTTCAGAGGAGCAGTTAGGGTTAATGAGGCAATCTCTTCTCTGGGACTGAGAAGATATGAGGAGATAAAATGGGATCTGAAAATATTGTCCCTTAGAATAATGACATAGATGTGCCAGAAATAGGTTACTTTCTTCTCTTTCCTTCTCTTCTCCCTCAGTCCTTTAGTTCTGAGATTGCAGATTTGGTCTTATCTCTGTGATAGGTGAAAAGTAGTCCTGGATTTATAATGATACAAGGGAAAAGGGAAGTGACTGGAAAGGATGAAAGGAGAGAGAAATTTTAAGTGGTAGCAGGAGAAAGAAATGAATGGTTATTATTTGGTGGTCATTTGCTCATACTTTAGGGGTGTAACCCAAATCAAAATCTGGCTCTCATTGACTGGCCAACAATAGGTCCCAATCCAAGCCTACAGGGTCATTGCTTGGATCCTGATTGCTCAGAGTGAAGGTAAATAGCAATTGTTTCTGTTTTGGCTAGAAGCTCTGAGGGTCTTACCCTCCAAGATTTACACACATACATACACACGCACACACACACATGGGTATGTGTGTGTATGTATGTATATGTGTATGTATGTGTATGTGTTTGTATATTATATATATTCTGACTAGGTAAAAGAAGACATTCTTTGATCATTTCTTACCTAGCCTTAATCACTGGATGGTCATTGCCTCAGTCAGAGACCTGGAAAAGACCTTAGCTTGAAAAAGCCAAGGTCTCTCACCATATCCAGGGCCATCTCCAGTCATCCTGATCTATATCTTGACACTGGCCCCAGATGGCTCCAGAGGAGAAAGTGAGGCTGGTGACTTTGCAGAACCCTCATTCACTTAAATCCAATTTGCTTGCAAGTCATGGCATCACCTTCCTGATGTCATGGTCCTCTTTAAGAACAACAACAACAGCAAGACATACATGCAAGTTAGGTTAAAGCTGGGAACAAATCTGAGATTATGAGGGACAGTGGAAAGAGCAGTAGCTTTGGGACTATAGGTTCAAATCTTAGCTTTGCCATTTACAATCTATGTGACCTTGGGTAACTAATTTTACCCCTCTGAACCTCACTTTCCTAATCTGTAAAATGAGTAAGTTGGACCAGATGACTTCTAAGGTGGTTGTTGGCATTATGTCTGCGACACTATGAGTTGCACACATACATGAATGCAGATGCATTTATGTATGGAATTAGGTTCTATTTGTTCTCCATATGTCATGTAGGCTGTGATCTGATCATTTCAGAACATGTTTGTGATCATTCATCTTTTATATAGAAACATATAGATGTGAATGGACTATATCTTTTTATAGTGGATTTTGTACCTTATATAACAAGAATATTTTTTTTTTAAAGAAAATGAGTCACTTGAGCCTCCTCAGGGAACAAACAGGTTATGTTTGATAAGAGAACAAGTTAAAAAAAGAAATGAAAAGAGAAAATCCACAAACTTGACTGCAAGGTCCCTGTCATTGTAATTCTTAGGTTTTTTTTTTATTACATGACTCAATTGACAATCCTGGGAACGCTAGATGACTGTGTCAAATATAAAGTCATCCAATTTGCCTGTTTTTTCCTTTATCTATTTTTTCTCTCTGAAATTTCATCCTCTTATTTCAGTAAACAGACTTGTTGCCCTTTCCCTGGGCATTATCCTTCACTCTTACTTTTCATTTGGAAAAGTTGTCAGTCAACAAGATTCACTGAGCTCTTTCAGAATGTACAACTCTGTAGGAAGAAACAGTTGGGAAAGCCAATTGTCACTTTTCTTAGAGTTTCTGGATATTTGATCTCAACTCTGAGGATTTTCTTTCCAATGATATAGATTATTACCCACCCATGCCTGCCCATCATGGACATTTCCAATGTGCTGGGGGTCTTTCTTGAATACTTTTAACATTGCAAGAATACTAGTAGTAGACCATGAGACCTACCCAATGTTAAATCCTCATTTTTTCCAATAAAATATTTCTCAGATGACTATATGTCTTTTAGTCTTTCTATACAGTCTTTCTTGAATAATTTCCAGCTTCCTTGTGCTCACCAAGCTCCTATCATTGTTCCATAGACTCTAACTAATGATCTGTACATACTTCAATGTACTTTTTCTTTTTTAATTTCTTATGACATAACAGTATTCTATCATATTAATGTATCATGATTTGTTGAGCCATTCCTCAGTTGATGGACATCAGTTTCCAATTCTTTGCCCACCACAAAAAGAGCCATTATAAATATCTTTGTGTACATGGACCCTTTTCTTCTTTCTTTGATCTCTTTGAGGTACAGAGCTCGTAGTGGTATTGCTGGGTCAAAGGGTAGGTACAGTTGAATAGCTTTTGAGGCATAGTTCTAAATTGCTTTGAATAATGGTTGAATTATTTCACAGCTCCACCAACAATGTATTATTGTCCCTATTTTCTCATATCCCCTCCAGAATTTATCTTCATTTTTTAATCATCTTAGACAATCTGATTAGTTTGTGATGATGGCGTGACAAAGCACCCCAGATTTTTAAAATTTGAATTTGAATTTAATTTGAAATTGAATTTAATTTGAATTTAAATTTAAATTTGAATTATTAGTGATTTAGAATATTTTTAATATAGCTTTTGATAGCATTGCTTTCTTCCTGAAAACTCCCTTTTTATATTCTTTGACCATTTATCAAATGAGGAATGGCTCTTATTCTCAGAAATTTAACTCAATTCTCTAAACATTTGAGAAATGAGACCTTTATCAGAGAAACTTACTGAAAAGATTCTCCCACCCCAGTTTCTCACTTTTAAGTTTAGCTGCATTGGTTTTGTTTGTGTAAAACCTATTTAATTTCATGTAATCAAAACTATTAATTTTACTTCCTGTGAACCTCTCTTTTGTCTGGTCATAAGCTTGAATTTGCTTATAATATCACTCTTTATATCTAAATCTTGTACTTATTTTGAGCTTATGTTGGCATACAGTGTAAGATGTTGATTTATGTCTAGTTTCTACTAGACTAATTTCCAGTTTTCCTAAAAGTTTTTGTCAGATAGTGAGTTCTTGTCCCAATAGCTGGGATCTTTGAATTTATCTGACATGAGGCTATTGTGCTCATTTGCTTCTGGGTATTATGTACTTATTCTGTTCTCCTGATCAACCTATTTTTTCCCAATAGACTCTTTATCTTGTATCCCATAGCTGTTGTTCTAAACCTTTTCTGTTCTTAAACCATTGATGCCCCTCCCACCTGTCTACCTTTCTCTCCTAAACTCAGTGAAGTCCCACTTGTCATATCTCATTGAAGAAATTGAGTCCAGACATCTCAATTATCTTCTGTACTTCAGTTTAATTCAAGTCATCTTAGCATTATAGTAACACCTTCATTTCCCTGGAGGAACTTATTTCACCAATAAGAACTTAGGTAAGGTAGCTTCTGTGCACTGGAGGAAGCCCTAAGACATCAAAATCCCAATTTGCCTTGTTTTAGGACTTGTGTCAAGAGACATATAATTCGAAGGGAAAAAAGAGAAGGCAAGTGATTTGGAGAAAGAAAACAAGACTAAAGACTGGGAGTCCTGGTATGTTCCCGAGCAGTCATGAGCAGAGAGCTGAACTAGAACAATCTGAAATTGTGAGCCACAGTCTACCAATCAAGAAATGCTGGTGCTAAAGCAACAACTGGAGCATGGAAACGCAGAAGATGAATTTCATGCAGAGGGAGTTGGCAGCCCACAGCCAAAGTTAAGGTCTAATAAACCTCTGTACAGGTTGCAGTCAATCTCCATGCTGGTCATTGAAGACATGTATGTGAAGGGGAGTCAGGGAAATGATGGAGGACAATTTTCTCAAATTATCTTCTCATTCAACAATTTCCTTACTCACTCATAAGTTTCTCTTCGGGAAGTTTCTTCTCTATCTACCATCTTAGGATATGTAAGGGGCTGAATGCAATTTTGCCTGGGGGAAGAGAAAGATTATATTGTTTGATTCATTCTTGTCAATTTACATTACTTTATGTTTGGTTAAACGCTTGTGTCATTGGACAAGTGACTTTCATGGTCTGTAAATAGAAAGTATTATATTGGAGGGAGCCTAGGTCTTGATTTGCAACAGCAAATACTAGATCTGGAAAATGTAGCAAGGGGCTCCAGCAGTAGAGTTCTTGGAATTTTCAGAAGCCCAGAATTATATGACTGCAATGTACAATTCAGCCTGAATAGATCAAGAATTCAGTTGTGACAGTTTATATATAGATTCAACGAGAATGGTTTTTTAATGGATGTCAAATGCCTGTCTTTGACGTGTGATGCAAATAGCTCCCAGAATTTCTCTTCAATCCATTAGGCCTTGGCGTCATTGCAAGGATCCCACTCTGGATCAGATGTGGCAGTCTGGGTTTCATTACCATCCTCCTCCCACAGATCCATTTCCTCCTTACCATGACTGGGGATGGGAACAATTGGGAAGTACTTAATGATAGTTTCTAAATGCATTGAATTCCATGACTCTGTTGCCAAATCACACACAATATTAAGTGGGGCTACACAAACGTGCTCTCCTTTCCTTGAATACTGATTTCCTTAAGTATGGCATAGCTATTTCATAAGGTAGACAGTGCTAAATGTTTAGTAAATGTTTGATGGATAAACTTCTGTAGTCTTTATAGTCTGTACAACACAATTTAGCTGAAGTATCTTCTTCCTTGAATTGTTCTATAATGGTTCCCTCAGATCAACTTGGCACTTCATCCTTCTAGCATGGGTGGACTCGGATGTGTGTGGGCAAGCTCCTTGTTGTGGGAAATGGCATCCAGGGATCTAGGCCTGTACAAGGTTTTCTGCCCTGCAGATGTTTCTAGGTTCTGTATCAATTCAACTCAACAACCATTTATAACAAATACCCTGCTACATATAAAGTATGTCAATCATTCAGTCAGCAAGCATTTTTAATTCACTTAATGGCTCTGGAGATACAAAAACAAAGCAAAATGTTTCTTATCCTCAAGGAGCTTACATTCTAACTAAGGAGACAACTCATATACAAACTCATATGAAGCAGTTCTTTCTACCTTCTTTTGAGCCCATGGATCTGCCCTTTCCACTTCCTTTGATGCTAAGGAAACCATTTTTTCTACTTGGTTTACTTTCCACCTAGAATCCTTGGAGGATACAGGTTCCCAGTATTTCCCACCCCACTCAACTTCCTTGCTGTCTTTGAAATGAGCATATAGCATAATCTCCTTTTGAAAGACTTCCTAAAGGGTTTTACTGTTAGTAACTACAGAGGAATCTACAAGGAAGTAATGTTAGTTTGAAAAGGCCATATAAGTCAGTCAAAGTGTCATAAAGGATAGAGAACTTGACTCAGAGTTGGGACAGCCCAGGCTCAAGTCTAGCCTTTGACACAAATATTGGCTGTGTGACTCTGGGCAAGTCTTTTTGTTTCCAAGGATGGTTCTCTATCCACTAGACTTTACTACTGTCACCATTATAGAGGATCATGTAGAATCTCAGAGTGGGAAGGGACTTTAGCGACCACCCATTCCAATTTATACCTGAACCAGAATCTACTCCACAACATACTCGGCAAAGAGTCATTCAGTTTTTACTTGAGAGATAGCATGGGGAAGTAGAAAGAACATTGGATTTGGAAACAGAAAACCTAGGTCCAATCTTGCCTCTCACTGTGTGACCCTAGGTAAGTGATTTCCTCAGTTCTCAGTTTTTTTCCTTTTTTAAAATGATTGGGTTGGACTAAGCGGCCTCTGAGATTCTAGTCCTAAATCTATGATCCTTTCAAATTGATTACCTCCCAAGATAGCCAGAATCCTACTTTCTACAATACTACTTTACAAAGTTGCTGCAAGAGTCAAATGAGAGAGAGTATCTGCCATACTTTGTAAAACAAAGTCCTGGACAAATGTGAGCTACAATCACTATGTATTTAGACAGCTAAGTGGCATGGTGAATACAGCTTGGAAGACCTGAGTTAAAATCCAGCCTCAGACATTTATTAATTGTGTGACCTTGGACCAATTACTTAATCTCCCTTAGCCTGTTTCCTCATCCGAAAATGAAGAAAATAACATCTCCCTCCCAGGATCAAATAAGGTAATATTTGTGAAGCACTTCACAGACTTAAAGTCTTCTACTACTACTACTGTTACTACTTTTATTGTTGTCATTATTAATAACCACAGGTACTAGTTGTAAATGAATGAAAGAGCTGAGTATGCCTAAAGAAATCACACTCATCTACTATCTCATTCTCCATATCTGCAGCTTCAAAAATTTTCCTTTCTCCTTAAGTTACCAACTATGCCAGCACCCCTAATCTCTGTCTCCACTTATACCAAATGCCTCCCTTCTTACCATGTTGAGAAGACTGAGGCCATCTGACAGGAGCAGTGCTAACAATATGGGATTTGGTCAGGAGACCCGGGCTAGAATCTTACCTCTGCTAAGTCCCATTTCTGTGGCTTCAGCCAAGTCATTTCATTTCCCTGGGTCTTGTTGTGTTCATTTATAAAATGAAAGAATTGGAATAAACAATCTCTAAAGTCCCCCCAGCTCTTCATTCTATGATCCTATGAGTTTCTTCCTCCTCTTTCACATTTCTCACACCATCACCCATGATCTATTTCCCTCTTCTTGTAGAAGAGAAGGTATATCCTTAGATCTCTATCCTAATGACAATAGAGCTTACAGTAACATTCCCTCTGACCTCTCCATGATGTTGCTGCCTACATTGTTCTTTCTCACTCATATCACCTTGGTCTCTATCACTGCTATGTATCATTGATTGTAAACATATTTGGGTCTTTTTAATTTTAAAAGAAAGCCTTCTTTTGACTCTTCTACTATATCTAGCTACTGTCTAGTCTCTTTCTTCTGCTTCATGTATAAGCTTCTTGGAAAAATAATATGCTCCGGATACCTATACTTGCTCTCTATTCAGTATTAGATGATTTTGCTTCCAATTCTGCTCTTCCAAAGTTTACCAGTGATTGCCTTATTAACAAATCCAGGAGTCTTTTTTTTTTGGAGGGGGGAAGATGGGGCAATTGGGGTTAAGTGACTTCCCCAAGGTCATATGGCTAGTAAGTGTTAAGTTTCTGAGGCTGTATTTGAACTCAGATCCTCCTGATTACAGGGCTGATGATCTATTCATTGTGCAACCTAGCCACCCCTAGTAGTCTTTTAAAAGTTTTCAACCACCCTGACTTCCCTGTAACATCTGATACTATTTCTCTTCCTCCTTCTGGACAGTCTTTTCTTTCTTGGATTTCAAGATTCTCACATTCTCCTAGATTTCTTCCCACATTTCTTGCTTTTCCTTTTCCTGATCCCTTTAATTGATTATTCCCAAACAATCCATCTTCAGATATTTTGCTCCTATTTTCACTCATGGCACCTTATTTATTTTCGTGGCTTTAAGGATCTCCTTTCTGTAGTTGACTTCTAAATCTGTTTTCAGCCTAGACTACTCTCC
>CM053580.1:65791264-65810625 GCA_028627135.1 Pseudochirops cupreus | reverse complement strand
CCCCTTTCACAAATCCCATTCACAGCTGCCGCTAATCCGCTCACCTGAAGCTTCTCAGCTCCTCCTGTCCAGCTGCTCCCCGGGGTACAGCCGTGGCTTCAGGCCAGGCTGGTTTCATTTCGCAGTGCTGATATGGTTCCTCGTAGCCGAGCTGACTTTAGTGGATGACACTGTACTATTGATGGAAATGAAGAAGTCAGAAGAGGGGAGGCAATATTTCAGAGAAGATAGATGATGAATTTTGTTGAAAGCATGCTGAGTTTGAAATGACTAGTATGGATTTTCCAGTGGAAATTTCCAACAAGCAGGTAGAGATTGGAGCCTGGATCTCAGGAAAGAGGTCAGGGGTAGCAATGGAGGTTGGGCTATTGCCAATACATGGGTGATAGTTGAAGTCATAAGAGAAAATCTGTTCTCCAGGGGAAGAAATATAAGGAGAGAAAGAGAAGAACAAATAGTCAAAGATTGAGTTTTAGAAGGGAAAAAAGAACTAATGAAGAACAGAGATGTGGAATGTTATAGGATGATCCTGGTGGTATATCTACATTAAAGGCTAGTAAATACCTTGGATAAAATATGTGTGTGTGTGTGTGTGTGTGTATGTGCATCTATATTCACCTATATATATCTACCTACATATATATGTGTGTGTATATGTATATATATATGTACATATACACACATATTTTATATATATATATATATATATATATATATATATATATATCTAAAAATTTAACCTAATATTCTACAATAAAAATTATTTTTAGGAGTGAGAAATTCCAAATCTGAGACCTACTTCTAACAATATTTAGTTGTGTGACTTCAGGATATGCCAGTTAACTTCTCTGAGTCTCAGTTCCTCATCTGTAAAATGGACATGAGGGGGAGCATTGCGTAGTGGATAGAGAGCTAGTCTTGGAGTCAATCTCTGACCTACATTGGCTTTGTGACTCTAGGCAAGTCATTTATCTCCCAGTACAACTATGTTAGAAGGTAAGTTGCAGAATATTGGCCAATTTGCTTTCATAGAAGGAGTTTCTTTGCTGGGAGTTCACCTTGTTGATGAAATCCTACGTCCAATCAAAAAAAGGGGAGGTAATATTTACTTATACATTTTGTAAACTTTAGCTATAGTAATAATGTTAATAATATTGATGCAGCACTTTAAGATTTGCAAAGCACTTTATATAATCTCATATCATGTAATCCTCACAACAATCCTGGGAAGTAGGTGTTATTATTTT
Organism: Pseudochirops cupreus; assembly: GCA_028627135.1. NCBI lineage: Eukaryota > Metazoa > Chordata > Mammalia > Diprotodontia > Pseudocheiridae > Pseudochirops > Pseudochirops cupreus. The sequence continues at coordinate 65,809,378 of CM053580.1, read as the reverse complement.
TGTCGTCTCCATTTTACAGATGAGGAAACTGAGGCAAACAGAGGTTCAGTAGCTCACACAGATAATAAGTGTCTAAAGCAAAATTTGAACTTGGATCTTGACTCCCAGTCCAGCACCCTAACCAATGTGCTCCCTAGTTGCCTCTACATGAACTGCGAATCATTGTGGCTATTATTATCTCATATGACCTTTAGGCCAAGTAAGATCATCAATGCTAAGAAGAGATACACATTTCATTTGAGTCCCTTAATATATTTTGTGACTTCTTCATGAGTAGTTTTATAATGTCTTTGATTTAATGGCAATTTAGGTAGATGCAGAACATTATGTTCTAGTGAATATAATTTAATATGAGAAATGCTATATTTGAGAAGGCTTTTGGGAATTAGTTGTTAACCATGATTGATCCTGGAGGGATAATTTGCTCCACAAGAAAAAGATTTTTCCCAATTGGTGGTCAGAATCTCTTAGGAGTAGGTGGTCTAATTATCTTGACACTTATTAAGATAAAGAGGTTCTTCAAAATCAAAATCTTTAAAGCCAACAGTTCACTGTTAATTTAATTTGCATCCTACTAGCCAGTTAATTTATGTATTAAATTGAGAAGTAACTATGGAGTAACATCAGGTATATAATATTTTATAATTTTAGTTCATGTCCTATAGAAAGAAAACTCATAAAAGTCTTCTACCTGTTTATACTTGTTCAGGGGATATATATTCAATTCAATAAACAATTATTAAGCACCTACTTTATGCCAGGCACTTTGCTAAACACTGGGTTAGGAGTGGGGCTGTGAACACTAAGGAATATCTTATTCCATGGAGCTAAAATCAGGCAAAGCTGCAGATGGAGACTGCAGTGAGCTGGAAGTCCAGTTTCTGCCCTCTTTGAAGGAAAGCTTTGGGAGAGATTTAGTACTCCACCCTCCAGTCCTTCAATTGCAGGTGAGATTATATATAAGGAAAGTGTTATCTAAGGCTAGAATTAGCAGTATGGTAGTGAACTAGGGTGGCTAAGTGGTGCAGTGCATAAAGTGCTGGGACTGGAGTCAAGAAGACTCATCTTCCTGAGTTCAAATCTGACCTCAGACACTTACTAGCTGTGTGACCCTGGGCATGTCACTTAAATCTTGGATCATTACAAATGAGTTCCCTCATTTGTAAAAAAAATGAGCTAGGAAAGAAAATAGCTCCAGCATCTTTGCCAAGAAAGCCCCAAATAAGGTCATGAAGAGTCCAACGTGACTGAAAAAAATGACTGGACAACAACCAATAAGATTAGAAATAATCACTTTACACTAGTAGGGACATCTTGTTCCTTGGAGTTGAAACCGGGCAGACCCTCAGATGGAGAGTAGTGATGTATAGCTTAAGTTTCAGTCCCTGCCTTCAAGGAGTTTGTGGTCTAATAGAGGCATGAGACACCAGCATAAGAAAAATTTCAGCCCTGTCTTCAAAGAGTTTTTAGTCTGATAGAGGCATAAGACACCAATATAAGAAAAAGGATATCCAAAGTACATGCTGAACGCATAAGAGAGTTTAAAAAAATAAAGTGATATGTGAAGGCTGAGGTAAAAAGTCATTCAGGACTTTGCATTTCCCTTTCCATTGTGATTCTCTCATTCTGCCTGGTAGCATAGATATTTGTGCACGTGTCTTTCTCCCTGTTTGTTCACGAGCTTCTTGACACCATGTTTGTGCTATATTGATCTCTGTTTCCCTAACAACTAGTACAGTGACTTGCACATAGTAGGAGCTAATAAATTCCTTGAGGGCAGGAACTATCTTCAGTTTTTTCTTTGTTTAATTATCACCTAATACAGTTATTTTGACTTCAGCAGGCAAACGCTAAGTGCTTATGGAAGAGAATAGAATAAATAAATGTTTGTTGAATTGAAGTGATGACATGGGGGATGTGTTGCGGGAGGGATGGTGGCTAAAAGGAAGACAATACCAAAGTTGGATGATGAATTGAAATTCTTGGAGGCAGCCATACTGTAGAGAATAGAAGGCTAGCCTAAGAGCCAGGAAGACCTTTGTTCAAATCCAGTCTTTGACACATACTGGCTGTGTGACCCTAGGCAGATCACTTAACTTTCTAGTACTTTAGTCAACTCTCAAGACTTCAGGAGTCAAAGAGAAGGAGCTAATCTTTTGTTGACAAAAGGCATTTCTTTACTTGCGAATTCCTCACACCAGTGAAATCATAAATACAGTTCCTATTGCTGGCCACACTTTTTCTTTTGCTTACATTTGTTCTGATTTTGCTTGGGCCCCAAATAATTTCTTTGAGCATCAGTTCTGTGAAAAAATTCCCATTTCAGCTTTTAATAAGTTAATTCACAATACCCTTAGTCATGACTCCCTTAAACTCCTCTTTTCTGTCTCTATTTGTTCTGTTTCTTTTCCCCACTCTCTGTTCTTTGAGATTGCCTGCACCCAGGGAATTAAAAAGCTTTTGCTTTTTGATCCCCCACTCCAGGGTATGTTTTCACTGTGTTAAAGGAGAAAGAAAATTGCAAAAAAATATTATCTCTGACTTTAACCTTTTATTTTTTTCTTTCATTTCCTGTCAAAATTTTTTTCAGGTCAATACACACATAGAAATACACGGACATACAGACACACAGACACATTTTGGTCCTAGATGCATGCATACATAGTTCTAAGAGTCTGGATCTCTTTTTTCTCATGATTCAGTGCACTTTCCCTGGTTACTTGTCTTTTAGGCCTTTCCAAGTGGAGCTTTTCATTACATATCTTAGCTTTCTGGCTTTGCATGTTGATATGAAAGGCCCATGGTTTATGCATATTTGGAATGATGAGCCTTTTCCAATGACTATCAACAATAGATTTGTGCCTTAGCAGCCTTCAAGTTATCTATTTTGTTAAGAGCAATGAGTCCCCTTTTTCACTGTGTTAGCGTATAGCTTATAAAGTTCTTATAAAGGGGACTTGTCTACAGGTAATAGAAATAACTTCTCTTTCTCAGTGGATTCATATTCATGTAAATAATGACTCTTTGTTTTCATAGATCACATTTCTCTAGAGGTCCTTAGTACTTTTCAGTTTGGAGTGCTAGGGAATTACTGAAATAATCCCAATGGCTGAATTATATTGTAAAGCACTTGATTTGTTATAGAAATATAGCTCCCTGGAATTAAATAGTTCATCTTCAGGATACCTTAAATATACATCAAGCCAGAACTCCAAAAATCATTGTTGGAAGCTGGTCTTTGAGGAAGTAGCATCATTATTGGGTAAGTTCCTATAATCAGTTGGCTAGATTTTCAGTGTAAGATTTATAGAAAGACATGGACCAGAAATTTCACAGGATGAGACAATGTGGGTAGGTCACGATCTGTCTTGGAGGAGGCATATATGGAGGAGGAGCTCATATATGCAGCATTTAAGTAACAAAATGGCACCTGCTGATGCTTTCAGCATCAAGTTTTCATTTAGAAGAAATTAGGAGAGGGTGAAATGGTTTTCCAGTTTTTTATCTTTTTTATCTCTCCAAACACCTTTGATGTTTATACATAGTTGTTTTCATGTTTTCTCAACCATTAATTAGGCTGTGAGTTCTTTGAGGGGAGGGAATAGGAGAGGAAGGAGTCAAGACTATCCCCCAGCAGATGACCATGGAATATTGTGTGAATGGTAGTACCACAAATAGAAATATTGAAGTCAGAAATTGGAGCATATCTAAGGGGAAAGATAATGAGCTTAGTTTTGGACACCCTGAGTTTGAGGTGCTGATGGTACATTGAGACAGAGATATCCTACAGGCTGTTAAAGGTGTAGGTGTGGAACTTAGAAGAGAGGTCAGGATTGGAAGTGCAGATTTGGGAATCATCTATAGAAAGGTGGTTGCTGAACTGTACAAAGAAATAAGATCACCAAGTTGAAAGGGAAAAGAAGAAAAGAATATGCTTAATGAAAGCTCTTGGGAAACCATGTACGTTCAGAAGTCAGGTTATATCATCAATGAAAGTGCCATAATAGGAAGACCAATGGACTGTGTTGTTTCTAAAGTCATCTGACTTTTCTAATGACCAAGTCATGTCCATTTCATCTATGTAATGTCTTTTGCATTCACCCTTCCCTCTCTATTTCCACTGCCTCTTTCCTAGTACTGGTATCTATTATTACCTGCTTGGATTATTTCAGTAGATTTTATATAGGTCTTTTGTATAGGTCTTCCTAATTCTATTTCTTGGCTTTCAACCAGCCTTCATACCAATACCAGAATGAATTTTCTTGCTCACATCTCCATCCATATTAATCCTGTGCTCAGTTCAGTAAAGTTCAGATTCCTTTGTCTGGCATTCAAGGTCTTTCACAATTTGTTACCATCTATCTTTCCATTCTTATCTCAAATTATTCCCCTCCATGCACTTTAATGTTCCAAACTGCTGACTCTACTTTCTTAGTACTTTTGGCATTTCTCTACCTCTATACTTTTACTACTTCCTTTGCCTGTAATATTCTCCCTCTCTAATAAGGAAGACTTGTTGAACTCTTACCCATCCTTTCATGTGCATTTCAAGTATCATGTCTTTTAGGAAATCTTCCTTGATTTTTTTTGTCAGTTTCTAATTTTCCACTCAAAATTCACATAGCACTGTGTTTTGTACCTTTCTAATAAGTTTATCAGGCAATACCATCTATCAGAGCTCATTCATTTCATCCTCCTACTAGACTTTAAGATATGTGAAGGGAGGGACCACACCTTGTTAGGATGTGAATTCTGCTAGAGTAGGGATTATTTTGTTCTTTGTTCTGTGACCTCAGTACCTACCATGATGCCTAATAGGCAGCAGGAGCTTGATAGAGGATGATTAACTGATTTTCAGGGAGAAAAAGGGACAAGGATGCAAAGATTCCAAGTTCCTTAATGGTAGAGAAGAAGCCTTCTCTATGCTCAGCGGAACCTGTCCATGTTGGCAGTCATGGTTGTACTTTGAGTTGTATTCAGAAGGTATTCAGAATACCATCCATGTTGATACTCTGTCAATATGTGTTGATATTCACAACACTTGGGATGAATCGTTAGCTGTGCTCAATATATCTTTGAAGGAAGATTACATTAGTGATCAAATGAAAATGAAACCAGTAGCCAACATAACTACTGGCTTGAAAAAAATTCCATGATCTGTTTATGTGAAATTCAGAATATAGAAATGCATTCTTGAATTCAAGTGCCTGATTTAGTTTTAATTCTAAAATTGACAACTTCTGGGAGGTGATTTTGGAACCCTTTCAAAGCCTTGATATAGTTGAGTGACCTCCAGTATTATAGCTGAGAATTTAGATTCTTTTTTTTCTTGGGCAAAACTCGATCAGCTGGAAAACGAGTCACTCACGAGAACCAAATGTTGCCACAGTGAGAATCAAAAAGAGCAGACCATTTATATCTGGACCAGAGAAACATTTAGATGATCTTGGTTGGATAAAAGCTGAGTTGACATTTTAGGGGCAGCTAGTTTTCCAACATTTTGGTTCCAGATATTTCAGTCTGAAAAATGAGTCATGTCAGGTTCTGAAAATTGGATGATGGTGAACATGCTTGAGCAGTTTTTGCATATTCATAATGGTAGCTGTCAGATTGCTATATCTCTTGCCCAGCACTGCCTCCTCCTTTTTTCTCCTAGCATTTGTTTTGAGCAGCATAACAAGACCAAGTAATCTCGGCTTGGGCCATGTCTAGGAGTGTTTACATCATACTGTCACCTTCTCTTGCCACCAGCATCAAAGAAGTGGGAAGTAATAAGCACCTGTTACTGGAACAGTGACTTCATTTTCTGATTGATTATTGTCTACTCCTGGGAGGTTAAGTTGTACTGATCTATATGAATAGACCTGACTTTGTATTTGTAATAGCAGGTGATGAATACCCTGGAACAGTTTCTGGTGGTGTCCATTGCAGGATGTATTGGTAATTCTCTGCTGACACCAGCTATTCCCCCTCTGGGGGAATCCTTCTAACTTCCATTTTCATAAATAGTTGCTGGGCTTATTTTATTGAAAGTAGTGTTTGTCGTCTCTTTCTCTAGCATTCTCTTCCTTCTCCCTCAAGAGTGCCCTGTACTCTCATGCCATATCCAATTCTCCAGGCCATTTTAGGTAGGAAGCACCCTGCTGTAGGGAAAAGAGTATTGGATTTGAAACAAGAGGACTTGAGTTTGAATCTTGACTCTGCCACTAACACCCATCAGCTTTACACAATTCATTCAACCTTTCTGGGACTCAATTGCCGCATCTGTAACATGAGGTGTGGGGTTTGATTTGATTTAGTTTATCAGTCACAAACACTGATCAAGCACCTACTATGTGCCAGGTCCTATGGACACAAACACAAAATCAAGACGGTCCTTACCTCAAAGGTCTTATAGTAGATTCTCGTTGATTTCTTTTCTTTTTCCAAATCTAAATCTAAATCTATGATCTCTATGCTCTGGCCCTGAGGCTCCACCCACCTCTACAAATTATCCCCATTCCTTTATAGGCTAAACTTTACAGTCTGATAAACAATTCTTACTAAGGCATTATTGGATGTTAATCAATGTGATTCCTAGGTGGGATTATTGCATTTTAAAATGAGCCTTTCTGGCATTTTCATATTTTCTTACAACATACACAAACATATATTTTATATATAAAATCTTCACCTATTATATATGTATACATCTATATCTAAATATATACACACTTAATTGTAGCCTTTGGGCGGGGTGGAGGAAGGGGGAAAAAGAACAAAATAGAACGTGCACAGCAGAGAATTTACAAGGAAGCAAAGATGGACAGCTCTCAACACAATGTGTAGTATTCATCATACAGGCTTTCTTGAATGAAAATTTGTCTCTACATATTTTGAGTCCTCTCTTATGTTCTGCTATATATATATGACATGCTTTTTAATTTTCTTCCCTTGTATTTAAGTTTATGATATTTTTTTCTTTTCTCTACTCTGTATTCGAGTTCTGGTGTTTGAGACTAAAATGATAATTAAAAAAAAACCCCTGCTACCTCACAAGATAGAGGTGCTATTAAGTTTATATATGTGTATATATATATATATATATATATATGTATGTATGGCTTATTATTTATATAATACTTATATGACAATATATGATGATAAAAGTAATATAGAAGGGATGGTTATTTTTATATTACTTGAGCAGCTCAGTAGCACAATGGATAGAGTACCAGACCTGGAGTTAGGAAGACTCATCTTCCTGAGTTCAAATTTGGCCTCAGACACTTACTCACTGTGTGATCCTGGGCTAGTCACTTAACTCTATTTGCCTCAATTTCCTTATCTATAAAATGAACTGCAGAAGAAAATGGCAAACCTCTCCAGTATCTTTGCTAAGAAAACACCAAAATGGGGTCAGGAGGAGGTAGACACTGCTGAAATCACTGAACAACAATATAACACTCATATTATTATACAAGTGTATTATATAGCAATATAACATGATCATCTAAGTTATATCATCTAGTATAATTTGATAATATTTATTTATAATTTTCTATAACATAATTTAATATACTTTTAAAATAATACACAATAGTAATTAAAAATTTACTATCGTGCATTACATAACACAAAATATAAATTTATATAATATAAATAATATACACTTTGTATAGATAAATACATATTTATAAATAAATGTATATTATATAATAGTATATATAAATAATATAAATAGTAATTATTTTTATATTCCATAAGTATATAAAATAATAAGTAACATAAATGGCAATAATATATCATATATTGCTTATTAAAACCTCTACCTTATGAGGTAGGCGAAGTTTTTATATATAGATATGTGTGTATGTGTGTATATGTGAGTGTTTGTAACATTTTGTAAATGATATGAAAATGCCAGTATGGCTCATTTTAATGGCTCATTCTACCTAGGAATCACACTCATTAACATCCAATAATATCATAGCAAGAATTGTTTATCAGATTGTAAAGTTTGGCCATAAAGGAACAGGGATAATGCATGTAGATAGGCGGAACCAGACTAGATTATAAAGATAGTGGATTCAGAGTTGGAAGAAGAAAAGAAGTATATAGGGTTAAATGACAATCAGTGTTTGTCAGAGGCAGTGCTTGAATTGGGGTCTTCTTGGTATCTCTTCCCCCTTTACCACATTGTCTCTCACTCAGATATTAAATGCCATACCTGGTACTTGATAACTTTTTTTTTAACTTCAAATTAGAGCTCATTTGCATATACAATGAAGCCTTCTGAGACATAATGCTTCTAAGAATAATGCTAGAAAAGAGCTCAGAGGGGGAAAAAAAGAAAATTCAATTTTAATCTTCATTAAAAGACTCAGGACACTTTTTATCCCATTATGCTTAGATCATATTTGGAATACAGATTTTATTCTGGGTGCCAAATTTCAGGAAGGGTGTTGCAAGCTGAAGTGTATCAAGAAAACAGCCAGGATGGTAAAAGGACTGGAGATCTGGCTATATGATGATCACCTGAAGGAACTGGGTTGTTTAGTTTGGAGAAGAGAAAACTTAGGAAAATGTAATACCCTTTTTCAAGTATTTAAGGCACTGCCCTATAAAACAAGGAGTAAGCTTGTTCTAATTGGTCCCATAGAGTAGAATTTGGAGCAATGTGAAACGGTTACAGAGAGAGATAGATTTTGTCTTACAATAAGGAAAAATGACCTAATGGAGCTGTCTAGAAGTGGAATGAGTTGCTTTTGGAGGTAATAAATTTTCCATCATTGTAGGTCATCAGGCAAAAGTCAGATAACTGCTTAGTTCTCTAGTTTGTTGTGAGCATGGGTGGGAAGTGTTGCATATTCATAACGACTCAGATATATGTTGGATTAAGTGATTTTCAAGGTCCTTTCCAACTTTGAAATTCCATGATTAAGTGATCTTACTATCACGCATCCTGAGGAAATTTGAGACAATTGAGGGAGATATTTTTGGGGAAAGAAATCCTTTTTTTCTTCTCTTTTTGGAGGGGGGAGGACAGGGAAATTGGGGGTTAGGTGAATTTCCCAAGGTCACATGGCTAGTAAGTGTTAAGTTTCTGAGGTCGGATTTGAACTCAGGTCCTCCTAACTCCAGGGCTGGTGCTCTACTTACTGTGCCACCTAGTCACCCTGGGGAGAAATACTTTCAAGTCACTCACATCTCATATCAGAGTGTCCATGGAATACTTAGGAACATGTCCAGCCCTGTTTACCATACATCTTTAGCAACTGACATGGAATTTAGAAGTCTAGTAGATCAGATTATATGAAACTTGGAGAAGAAAGATCCAAGTCATTCATTCATTCATATTTTTATTGAGAACCTATGATGTTCTTGGGGTAGATCTCTGAAGTTTAGTTTTGAATCTGAAATTATGTGATTCTGTGATTCTACATAGAAGGTTCTATGAGGATACAAAATTCTACAAATAATGTAAAAGCTCCTTTCCTTGAGGAGTTTGCAATCTTGTAAAGAAAATAGCAACAATACTAAAGCAGTTATGTAATTAGTGCCAAACTGAGTGTTGTAGGTCTAATGTGGTGGGGAAAGTGCTAGATTTGGAGTCAGAACTTGAGTTCAAATCTTGGCTCTCTCACTTAATATATGTATGTTATGTTGGGCACATCACTTCCCATCTGTGGTCTTCAATTTCTTCATCTATAAAATGAAGCATGTGAATTTGATGACCTCTTAAGTTCCTTCCATCTCTAAATAGAAGGTCCTATGATACTATGAAAATATTTCAGAGAAAATACTTCTGGTCTGTATAATCAGGGAAGACATCAAGGAAGAGATTGTATTTAAGTTGGAGAATAGGTAGGATTTTAATAGGTGGAGCTGTCCTCTATCTTTTGGTAGAGAGAATGCAGAGGGAGAAAAGTACAAGATATATGTGAAGAAGTAGTTGAGCTCACTCTGAATGTAGATTTTGTTTAGGTAAACAGTGAGAGTTAAGGTTGGAAAAGGAAATTTGGAGGATTGTGATGGATTTCAATGCCATGTTAAGGAGTTTGAACTTGATTTGAAAATTAATGGAGAGCCATTGAAGGTATTTTGTAACAGAAGTGTAGTATGATCACAGCTGAAAAATAATTGTGTAAGAGGGATTGAACTTCCTTTGAAAGGTTAGGGTGATATCATGTGAGATGGAGTAGAGAAGTAAGGAAGATAAGTTACAATACTTTCACAGTAGTCCAGGAATTAAGTGATAAGAGCCTGAGCTAGAGTAGTGTCAGAGAAATTGATGAGGAGGAGACTGATGAAAAACATACGATAAAGGATAAATTGATTAAACTTGTTGACAAAATAGGAGTGAGTAAGGAAAATGAAAAGTCAAATATTTGCCTGTGGCTTTGAAGCTGGATAATTAATAGCTATGCCATTAACAGACATAAGGAAATTAGTGGAGGAGTTGGTTTTAGTTGAATATGACAAATCTCATTGGGACTGGTTGAGTTTGAAGCATTGGTGGGATGTCCAATTCTACCTGAGTGTCAAGCAGGCAGTTGAAAATGAGGTACTAGAGTTTGAGAGATGGTACAAAGCAGAAGATTTGGGGGTCATCTGTAAAGGGTTGGGAGTTGAAGTCATAGGTACGAATATATATTCAAGAGAAAGTGTATAGAGAAAAAAGAGGCTAAGGGAATAAATCAGTATAATGTATGTAAAGTGCTTTGCAAATGTTAAAGCACTATATAAATGTTAGCTGTTCTTTAATTGGTTATTGTCCTTCATTTAAAAAAAATTAATTTATTTTTAGTTTTGAACATTCACTTCCATAAGATTTTGAGTTCCAAATCCCCTCCCCCCATTTCTCCCCTCTATCCCCTCCCCCCCCCCAAGTTATCCTTAATTCTTGAAGAGGACCAAGATGACATCATTGTGTTGGGGTCAAGGTTCAGTGTGTCTGACTGATTAGACCAAAAGGAGCTCAGAAGGCTCTCCCATTGTTTGGGTAAAAATAGTCCACAGGAACATTTGGAGTGGAGATGTCTCTAAATTTGTGCATCTCATGTTTCTTTTGAGTTACTGAAGTTCTACTTTGCTCATAGAGTACAGTGCCTTCTTTGATGTGGGCATGCCATGCTGGCAGGTCCTGTGCCAGTGCTTCCCATGTGTCACAATCAATTTCAAAGTTCATCAGAGAGACTTGAGACCACTTCTTCTGACATCTATGTGAGTACTTGCTTTGTGTCAGTTCTCCACAAAATAGTCTTTTGGCATTCAAACAATATGGTCAGCCCATAGGAACTGCACTTTCTGCAGTAGTATTTGAATAAGTATAGCCCAAGAAAGTTTAGCCCAAGAAAGGATCTTATTTTGCCAGGTGATCGTCAGAATCTTCCTAAGACAATTCAGATGGAAGTGATTCAGTTTCCTGGCATGGTGCTGGTGTACTGTTGTCACAGGCATACAACAACGAGCTCAGTACAATGGCTCTGTAGACCTTTAGTTTGGAAGGCATTCTAATAGCTCTTCTATCCCACCCCTTCAGAGCCTTCCAAACATTAAGCTAGGTCTAGCAATTCATGTGTCAACCTCACCATCTATGTATAAATCCCTGAAAAGTATACTGCCAAGGTAAGTCAACTTATCCACAGAGTTCAAGATTTCTCCATTTGCTATAACCAATGGTTCCATGTATGGATAGTGTGGTACCAGCTGGTGGAGAACCTCTGTTTTCTTGGTGTTAATTGTTAGACCCAAATAAGCATAAGTAGCAGAGAATGGATACATACTTTGTTGCATCTCACCTCAGAGACTGCATTGAGAGCACAATCATTTGTGAACAAAAAGTCATGTACCAACTCTTCCACCACTTTAGTCTTGGCTTGTAGCCTTTTCAAATTAAATAGTTTACCATTAGTGCTGACCCTGATATCATTTTCTTCCTCATTGAAGGCATCTGACAACATCTCTGAAAACAGTCATTATTTGGAGTGTATGTGAAAGAGGAACAGCTAGCAAAAGAGACAGAACATGAGTAGCCAGATAAGTAGGAGCGGAACTAGCAAATGTAGTGCCAAGGAAACCAAGGGAAGAGTGGTCAAGGGCTACAGAAATGTCAAAGAGAAGGAGATTGGAGAAAACTTATAAACTGGCTAGGGTTGAACTTTGAGGATGCAGTTTTAGTAGAAGTTAGATCAGAAGGATTAAGAAGGCACTATATTTCTTTAGCATTCTGACTTTTCATTTCCTCTTCATCCTTATACCTTTTTTAAGTCCCAAAATGGCAGGTCAAGTAGAGTCCAACTTGTCCAATTAATCACAATATTAAAGTGATTTACAGTGGTAGTAGACTTGGAGGGTAAGCAAGTTAGACAGGGTTATTCTTGTATGCTTTCTTTCCTATTGATCTGCCCAACACACTGAACTATAAATTCTCACTCTACAGAAAAATCTCACCTATCTGCTGTAGGGAAATGTCAAAATCTTGCCATCCTATATGACCACATAAAGATCCAACAGGGAAGGGTTTGCACTTAAAAACATAACATCTTGAACATTTAGTAGCAAAATAAGGGTTTATGAATGCTCATCAATCTGTTTGGTGGGAGAAACTCTTTCTAAATTTTAAGAAATGAAACTGAATAATAATGTGAAATGTATGGGCATACCCAGCATGAAAGTTGGGGTTTTTGAAGCTTGGCTGGTTTTTTATTAAGAATTGCTTTTTACAAAGTGCTGAGACTGCAAAAGCAGAGAAAAAATGTCAGAAAGGGAGGTTTTTATTGTAGTGGTTATTTCTTATTGGCCTCAGTTTTCTAAAACTCAGTGCTAGTGGTTATTTAATAAGATTGTCCCTGTGAAAAGTTGGGGACTATTTACTCTGAACATGCAATTACTCTTGCTCTGCAGTACACGTGCCCTACAAGGGAAAGAGAGGTTGTCAGGCTTGCTAACTGAAGTGAATCTCCCACTGCAAAGAGAATTGGTTCTTCACTAAACGAATCTTTTAACTGCAGTTTGTTGGGGAGAGGTATTAAATTACTTGTGATGTCTGTAATATACATGTCTACCTTCCTCAGAGTGTAGGTTCAGGGCCTCGTTATTTGTGTTTCGTGGCCTTGAATGCAGAGTTCCATGGGAAATGGAAATAACATCACATTTTTGATATTACAATTATAAGTGAGCATTGGTCCCTCCTAGAAAAGGATGGGTTGTGTTTGGGGATGATGACTCAGAATGTCTTGCTTCACATTTAATCTATTTATCAAATTCATTGTGACTTTACCCACCCAGAGGATTGCTATTAGAGAGACTTTGAGTAATGTTTAGCAAAGGACCTTCTACCCTATCTGACAGAGTAGCTGTCTGACACATTGAACTGACCATTATTCAGCTAGCACACAAGAAGGCAATGTGTCCATGTGAGGAATCTGAGGAAATGTGACTTAATGTTTAGTCTTTGGAGAATGCATATCAAATAATAATGATGTCTATTTAAGATAGACATGTGGGTAACATTCATTAATAGACTAGTGCCCAATATTAACTTTAAGTGGCTTAATGTTTAATGTAAATCAGCTATAAGGAAAATCCTTTACTTATCCTTCTCCTTACCAAATCAGCCTGGAAGCATAAAATTATGTGAATAAACACAGCTTCCACTTTTGCTTACCTATCTTAGAATCATAGACTTTTAATACTTCGAGGGACTTTAGAGATCACTGAGCCTCATTTTCCAGATGATAAAACTGTGAGGCAAAGTGACTTGTCCACAGTAACACAGCTAATGACAGAAACAGGAGCAGAGGCAAGGTCACTAGACTCCTAGGCTAGGGTTCTTTCCTCTGTACCACACTGCTGTGCATTTGTTCATCCTCCTCTATTGTGTAGAATAAGTAGATGTTAGTAGGAGATCCTTTGACTTAGTAACAGGCACTAATTAATAAATTACAGTATTGACTGAGGCTCAGTACCTTCTTTGGATTTCAAGATATAAAATTTAAGCCACTTTTGGAATTCAGATATTCTTGATATGTTGAATGAATAAGCTGTACTACAGAGAGGTGAAACCACTACAAAATCATGCCATATGAAGATTGGTTGAAGGACACAGGGATGCATAGAGTGGAAAAGAAATGACATAATGAAGACAAGATAGTACTTGTATAATAGTTGAAGACTTGGCAAATGAAGCTGGGTTTAGCTTTATTCTGCTTGTCTCCAGAGGACAGAACTATGAGATAACTCTGCTATGCAGAGATGAGAGAGAGATAGCATACTTACCCCTTTTTAGTTCCTGGATTTAGGTTTGCTGTAAAGGATTCCTATTACAAAACATAATAGAATGCTTTTGGGGGAAGTGACTTCCTTCTAATTTGAGGTCTTTAAGAATGAGCAAAGCATTAGCAACCAATTCCATCTTGTTGATGAGGATCAGATCCAGAATATAATTTTCTCTATTTTGTTCCCATACCTTTTGAAGGTGGATATTATTTTAAAGGAAAGAACAGAAACCATTAGTAACTTTCCTTTCAGTAGAAGAAGTATGAATAATTGAAATTGAAATAATCACCACTATACTGTGTCATCATGCCAAACTTGTGAAGAGTTTCTCAAATTCCTTCTGTCTAGGTAGTCTATAGCAGGGCTTCTTAAACTTTTTCCCTTGAGACTCCTTTTTGCATTTTGGCAGTGTTTGTTGGCATTTTGTGGCCTGAAGGCATACACAGTACAAAGTGTACATGCTTTGTGTTCAGAGCCAAAGCTGCACTGAAGTTACTTGCTACCACACAGGCAAGTGCCACCAGAAACACTTTGGATTCATTACATGTTTGATTTTTAATTAATTTTTGGTTGTTGCATGTTCAGAAACCTTTTCACCATTGCCAGATTTTTTGTGACCCCATATGGGGTCGTGACCCAACAATTTAGGAAGTACTGGTCTATAGCATACTCCAATGACTATTTCTTTTGTTTAGAGATTTAGGTGATTTAGATCAGTGGTGTTAAACTCAAACACAAATCCATGTGGGCTGCATGTTGACTTTGAAAACCACAAATAAACATTACCTATGTTGTATTTTTACTTGTTTTGTTAAACATTTCCCAATTTCATTTAAATCTGGTTTGGTAGCACCAGGGAGTTTGCATGCTGCTTTCAGGCTGAGAGTTTGCTGCCTCTGATTTAGATTAATTTATATTTAGATGAAATGCATCTAAATGATCTTCTGGTTTCTGGATATCTTTGTATAAATACATCTCCTTAATTTACATGGCTAATCTGCCTGTTACCCTGTTTTATAGTAAGGAATATAACCATGTTCTTGTATGGTTTAATACCACTAACTTTTAGTGATACCTGTGAAATCAAATTTGCCTCCTTACATTAGAATTCCTAGTTCATCTTGCTTATTACTCATATTTTGTGCATTTGAGTATCGACATCAGAAACTGTAGGTTTTATTACTGCTCCTTACTTGGAGTGCTTTCTCTTATAATAGCTCAAGTTGTGGAATGGCTGTTTTTTTGCAACTGATGAGTCTCACTTCAGAACCCAGGTGCATAATAAGTATAAGGCATTAAGCTATACCTGTCTATATAGATGCAAATTTATCCAAAGGAAGTGTTCTATGAGTCATCTGCTTTTGAAAAATGTGCTAAACATTTCTATAGCATTATTATGATTCTATCCTACTTCCAGAATACTGTACTTCCAGCCTTATTTCTCACACACACATTCTCTCTTTCTCTCTCTCTCTTTCTCTTTTTCTCTCTCTCTCTTTCTTTCACACACACACACACACACACACACACACACACACACACACACACACACCCTAGATTCAGTCAAACTAGGACACTTGCTAACTATTCTGAAATCTCTCCATACATCTCCCACTTTCTAAAATGTATACATTCCATTGCTAGAATGTACTCCTTTCTCATTTCTGCCTGTTGAAATCTTCCTTCAAGGTCCAACTCAGGGGCCAACTCCTCCACAAAGCCTTTCCTGATGTCCCATTCTAAAAGGGCTCTTTTTCCTCCTTAAACTTTCCAAGAGTATTTTGTTGCAATCTCTTTTCTTTACCATGATCTATCTTATATGTGGAAGGTGGTATGTTTGCTGTTGATCAGGGGACCTCTATTTAGTTGAATCCTCTAACTAACAGATTTTATTCACAGTTTATAATGAGTATGAAGCCATGAATATCTCACACTCCATGATTCATATTCAAGACAGGGTGTGAAACTTGGAGTGACCCATTCACAGCAAGTGGGGGGGGGGGGGAAGGAAAAAGAAAGTTTTCTATTTCTTTACCATTTTTGGTAATGTGAAGAAGGGTTTCAGTATTAATTAATGTAATTACAGAATAGCTAGCCTTTGACTGACTAAAGGATCATATACGCCTGATGGTATTAAAAAGTAGAGTAGCTCTGAAGAGTGTCATTTGAGAGAGGAGGATCTCTGGCAATGTATAGGAAAAATCTGGCAGTGGAGAAAAGAAACAGCTATAGAAGAAGGACCTACCTCTTGAGAGGGAATCACCATTTACTTTATCTTTTGTGCCCTACCCAGAGCATTGGAGGGATGGCTGCAGAATGATTTCTCTCTCCTCCTCTAATTAGTGTAGTGGAGCAACCTTTCTAGTAGGAAACAGCTTCCTAGTAGAGAGAAGGCCTAGAGAATTACATTGCCTAGGGGCCCACAGGAAATGCAAGTAAATAGCATGAGGGCAACTGGAGACAAAAATCCCCACCAGGACCTTTTGGTGAGGGAGGAGCTAATTTCTTTTGCTTGTGTGTGGAGCCAAGATGGTGGAGTAGAAACAGGGCTTCTGTGTGGCTCCAGCTTTCACCTCCTCCAATACATATAAAAAATGACTCTAAACAAACTTTAGAGCTACAGAACCCACAAAGTGTCAGAGGGAAATAAATCTCCTGCTGAAGGAAGCCCAGCAGGCTGGCAGGAAAGGTCCATTGTAGTATACTAGGATCCCAGCTCATTTCTAACTGAGCCATAGTTTTAGCCCCAGGGTGGCCCTGACCAGCAGCAACTGGAGCAGACTTCAGGAGAGTAAATCACCAACAGTTGTAGTGGTTTTCAGACTTCTCAATCCACAAATGCAAAAGATAAAGTAAAAGGTCAGTGTAAAACTTTGTTGGAACAGGGGAAGTGCTGTCTGGCTGCTACCCCCAGCATGAGAAGCAGAGGAAATGTGGTAGCTGCAGCTGTTGCCACATGACTGCTTCCAGAGCTCCTGGCCTGCATATTGCAGGGGGACCAAGCAACCATTCAGAGGGTAATTGCTCTTGCTTTGACCTGCTTGGATCTGGATCATGGTCTTGGGTGGTGACCAGTGAGCCAGAGTGTGTGGGGGCTGTGGAGAGGGCACCAATCTAATAGCACCAGCAGCTGGAAAAACTACAGCAATTTGGGACATAGCTCTCTCCATTCTGGAAGGAGAGTTCTACCATGGCAAAGAGCTCAAAAGTTAAGTAATTGGCTGCCAATATGAGCAAGCAATAGAAGCACAAATAGACAACAGAATCCTTTTTTGGGGGGACAAAAAGGATCAATGCATGGAGAGGGAGGAAGACATCAAAATCACAACTCCTGCATCAAAAGCCTCCAAGAAAAATACAGACTGCTTACAGGCCATGGAGGAGCTCAAGAAGGATTTTGAAAATCAAGTAACAGAAGTGGAGGAAAAATCGGGAAGAGAAATGAGAATGATTCAAGAAAATCATGAAAAGCAAGTCAACAGCCTGCTGAAGGAGATCCAAAAATACAAAAAGAAGAAAATAACAACTAAAAAATACACTAATTCAAATGGCAAAAGAGGCTCAAAAAGCCAATGAAGAGAAGAATGCTTTAAAAAGCTGAATTTGCCAGATGGAAAAGGAATTTCAAAAGCTCACTGAAGAGAATAACTCCTTCAAAATTAGATTGGAGCACTTGGAAGCTAATGATTTTATGAGAAATCAAGACACTATAAAACAGATCCAAACAAATGAAAAGATAGAAGGCAATGGGAAGTATCTCATTGGAAAAACCACTAACTTGGAAAATAGATCCAGGAGAGATAATTTAAAAATTATTGGACTACCTGAAAGCCATGATCAAAAAAAGAGTCT
>CM053580.1:65774979-65791164 GCA_028627135.1 Pseudochirops cupreus | reverse complement strand
GACACCATCTTTCAAGAAATTATCAAGCAAAATTGCCCTGATATCCTAGAACCAGAGGGCAAAATAGAAATGGAAAGAACTCATTGATCACCTCTTGAAAAAGATGCCCAAAAGAAAACTCCTAGGAATATTATAGCCAAATTCCAGAGTTCCCAGGTCAAGGAGAAAATACTGCAAGCAGTCAGGAAGAAACAATTTGAGTATTGTGGAAACATAATCATGATAACACAAGACCTAGCAGCTTCTACATTAAGGGATTGAAGGGCTTGGAATATGATATTCTGGAGGTCAAAGGAGCTAGGACTAAAACCAAGAATCACCTACCCAGCAAAACTGAGTATAATGCTACAGGGAAAAATATGGTAATTCAGTGAAATAGAGGACTTTCAAGTATCCTTGATGAAAAAACCCGAACTGAAGAGAAAATTTGACTTTCAAATACAAGAAGCAAGAGAAACATGAGAAGGTAAACAGGAAAAAGAAATCATTAGGAACTTATTAAAGTTGTACTATTTAATTCCTACATGGAAAAATGATCATTGTAACTCAAGACTTTTCTCAGTATGAGGATAGCTGAAGGCAATATGTATGTGTATGTGAGGGTGGGCATTTGCATGTTCATGTGTACTTAGACACAGGGCACAGAATCAGTTGAATATGATATCTAAAAAATAAAATTAAGAGATGAGAGAAGATGCATTGGGAGAAGAAAAAAGGGAGAGATAGAATAGGGTAAATTACCTCATATAAAAGAGACAAGAGAAAACTGTTACAATGGAGGGGAAGTGTAGGAAGGTGAAAGGGAATGGGACAACCTGATTCTCATTGAATTTGGCCTAAGGAGGGAATAACATACACACTCCATTGGGTATCTTACCCTACAGGAAAATAGGGAGGTAGAGGATAAGAAGGGGGTTGATAGAAGGGAGGGCAGATTGGGGGATAGGGTAGTTAGAAGCAAACATTTTTGAAAAGGGATAGGTCAAAGGAGAAAACAGAATAAGGAGGGGGGGCGGGATAGGATGGAGGGAAATATAGTCTTTCACAATATAACTACTATGGAAATGATTTGAGTAACTACACATGTACAATCTATATTGAATTGCTTATCTTCCCAGTGGGAGTGAGTGAGTGTAAGGGCCCTTTAAGCCGTTTGTGGAACTAGGTGTCTGACCTTGGTCAGTGTGGCCTTGCTGACAAGGAAACCTGGAGCGGGTCCATGAAGCATCTGGGTGTGCGTTCTGCCTTGATATTGTTTACCAAAGGACTCAGCCTGTTTCTCACATGAACGAGTGCTTTGGGGGGACAACAGGCATGTAGGCATTGAGAGGCACTCCCCACCTATCAGGACCTTGTTGCTAGGATGCGTGACTAGAGGCTGACGGAGAAGGGTTAAAAAGGGCTAGGAGATGTGGTGGGGTGGAGCAGCAAGGAGCAGAGAGTGTGTACAGCAATAAAGATGCTTCACAATTCCACTGAGGTGTGTGTGTTGAACTATTCTGTCCATATCCAGAGTTTTTATCTGAAGAGTCGTTGGGGCGACTGAGAGATTACCTGCAGGGTCGTTGGGGCGGCTGGGTGCAACTGCAGGGCCACGGTAGGTACTTTGGGGTTGTCTAGTCCAGCTGGTCCGGACAGGTAAGGAGGGAAGAAGGGGAAAAAAAATCTGGAACTCAAAGTTTTAAAAACAAATGTTTAAAAATTGGTTTTTTATATGCAACTGGGAAATAAGATATACAGGTACTGGGGTATAGAAACCCATCTTACCCTACTAGAAAGTTAGGGAGGTGAAGGGGCAGGATATAAGAGAGAACAGATTGGGGGTAGGGATATTCAGTAGGCTTGCTATTTTGGGGTGGGGGGGTAGGGGAAAGACAGGGAGAGAAAAAACTGTAACTCAAAATCTTGTGGAAATGAATGTTGAAAACTAAAAATAAATTAATTAAAAATTTAAAAATTTTTTAAAAAATAAAGTTTTTTCCCCCAGTGAGTCACATTAAAAAAAAAAGAAAGAAAAACACACTTATGGGGGCTCATGAACTATAGTTTTAGAAATTCAGACCCATCAAGCACTCTGCAGTCAGGGTAGTCATGTCCCTTGAGAATCCAAGCTAAGATTCTGAGTTGGGGGAATGGCTCAGAGGGAGTGCCATAAATTATAACTATTTGCATATATGCCATATACTACTTAGTAAGCTCTTTGTGGGCAGAGACAGTTTTTTTTTCATCTTTAAATCCTCAGCATCTAACATAGTGCTTTATACACAGTAGGTACTTTATGGGTGTTTGTTAAACTGAGTTAAAAGCTAAGTAAAACCAGGGCATGTCTTTATACCAAAAGTACTGTTTATACAATTGGCAGTTGCTATTCCTTCTACTTACAGGACCCTAATAAACACATTCTCTTACCAAATTAAAATATTCTCCACCTTTTCCATGGTAAAAACACATCATTTCTACAAAGGACAGAAATCCTCTTTATATAATAGTGATATCAGGGTTAAAAAAAGGAATTGTACTGATAGGTATATTATAGAGTAACCATATTCTATTGGACTTTTTATGAATTATCATATCTTTGCCATCATTGTGGTCCATTCACTTCACATAATTTCCACATTTAAAGCCCTATTAGATATATTATCTTATGCAATCCCTAGATATGTAGAAATATCATTATCTTGGTTCTACAGATAATAAAACTGAAGCATCTAGTTCTCACAACTAGTTGGTGGCAGAGTTTGGGTTCTAACTCAGGTCTCTAGAGAGCTCCAATGTCCTTTCCACTAGACAACACTGCCTTTCCATGTGTTAGTTATGTTTATGAGGAAAGGATTTGATCCTGGTAGTTGTAATATCCACGTCATGTTTCTGGTGACATGAGATATGATATGATGTGATGTGATATGATATGATAATGATCAATGTTCTATTGGATTTTGTAATAAGTTGAACGAGCTCAGGCAATCAAAACCAAGAGAATTCAAATTGACTGTTAGACTATGGACTTAGCATTCAGGAGACATCTGAGGCAGGTATTATTCCCAGCTCTCAGATTATCACAATAATAGGCAATTACTTAATAATCTCAATAAATGTCTAATGACTTAGATAATTCAAAACTGCTTTGCTTTATTTTATATTCATGTATCCATGTGCACATTGTTTTTCCCCAGTAGAATATAAGTTCCTTGAGATTAAGAACCTTTTTCATTTTTGTCTTTGAGTCCCCAGCACTTAGCATATATGGTAGGCACCAAAAAAAAAAAAAGCTGGTTGAAATGAAACTGAATTCAGTTCAAAATTATGAAAAGTGACCCACCTGTTAACCCTGGGACTTATGGAGGAATATGTAGATGTGGGACACATTTAGCCTCTCCAGTGCTTAGTGCAGGGCCTGGCACATGGTAAGTACCTAATAAATATGTGTCTACTGGCTTACTGAATAATTATATAAGGACTAAAATATTTACTCCTCTCATAGTGGAGTGAGATGCCATCTCTGTAATGACAACAAGAGGAAGTAAAGGAAAAAAGAAAAATTCAGAGCAGATAAATTTGATTCCCTGATACCAGATAATGCCTCATCACATATTGGTACGGTTTTGTGTGATGTAATGGCATATTCAATTCAGGTCTAAATTATTTCACAGTCTTGGAAACACACCCATTGCCCAATAACCTGAAGGTCTTCCATATACACTTAGAAGATTAAAATTATACTAGTGCTGCTCTCATGTCACCAGAAACATGACATGCTGATTACTGGAAGAAAGGGATAAAGAAGAGCCTTTGAGGTTTCCTTGGGGAGAGGATGCTGTGCACCTCAAGCTGAAACTTGGCCATAACTGAGAAATAGCTGATGGCTTGTTTTTCCCCCTTACTGTCTCAAGTGATATTGTTAGTTCAATTAATGTATAAGTTTTGGTTCGTAATGATAATTATCTTATGGAGAATTAGACAGTGTACTTCAGGGAATCAGTTGCTTCTCCAGGCAAGGAAAATTAAGTCTTTTAAAGTATAGGCATAGTGTGGATTCTAGTCAGTCAGAATTTGTTAAGCATTTTCTATGTGCCAGGCACTTCTGGGGATACAAAGATAGGAAAAAATGTGCTCACTGCTCTCAAGGAGCTCCCCAAGTAATGGGGGAGACAACATGCAAACATCAGTTTTCCCAAGGCATTCCCCAGGTATGATCATGTCACCCCTCTACTCAATAAACTCCATTGGCTCCCTCTTCTCTCCAGGAGCAAACACAGAATGCTTTATCTGGCATTCAAAGCTTTTTTATAACCTAGGCTCCTCCTGCCTTTCCAGTCTTTTTACACTTTATTTCCCTAGATATCCTCTTCAGTACAGTAACCTTGGCCTCTTGGCTTATTTTGTTTCATGAATAGGACATTCCATCTCTCAGCTCCAGGCATTTCTCTGGTCATTCCCCATGCCTAGAATGTTCTTCCTCCTCCATTCCAACTGCTGACTTCTCTGGCTTCCTTTAAGTCCCAGTTAAGTAGTTGGAATATTATGCTCATCGTGTACATTATTTACTGACTGTCCCTTTCCCCAACATGTCCCACATGCCTGGAATTCCCTCCTTCACATCAGCCTCCTGGTTTCTTTCAAGGCTCAGCTCAAATCTCTCCTTTTGTGAGCAAACTTTCCTGGTCCTCTAATTGCTGGTGCCTTCCCTTTAAGATTATCTTACTTCTACTCTGTCTATACCTTCTTTGTATATAGATCCAATTCAATTCAATAAACAATTATTAAGTGCTTACTAAATGTGCTAGGCACTGTTCTGTATACACTAGGGATACAAAAAGAGGCAAAAGACAGTCTCTGCCCTCAAAGATCTTACAATCTAATGAGAGAGACAACATGCAAACACACATACACACATGTACATCATATACATACACACATGTATATATGTGTATGTATGCATATACACACAAAGCAAATTATATATAGGATAAATAGTGTGAAGGTATCTGCAGCAATAAGTTTAAAATTAATATCAGCTAATTGTCCGCGGTTCCTTTCTGCATAATGACATTTCTTTGCTTATCCCTTTGAATATTTTGAATGTTTGTTTTTGCTTTGTATGACAATATGATTGTTAATTCCTGCTTCTTTGGCTTCATCTGATGCTTAGTAATTTTTAGTAGCTCTCAGTTTTTGTCGTATTGTCTTTGTTTTTTGGTTTTTTTCTTGTAAGCAACAGATTGTGGGGCTTTGTTTTCCTATAAAATCTATCAGTCTTTTTTGTTTAATGTGATTGTTTAATCCATTCACTTTCAAAGATAAGAAAGTTAGGTTTATTTTTTACTCCATTTGTCTCCAGTATTTTTCCCCTCAAATTTGGATTGTTTTCCCTCTTCCTCTGTAAACACAGTGCTATCTCTTTTCAGTTATTTTAGCCTATTTTATTTTAAGGTAAACCTTTTTTCATACCAGTTCTCTTCACCTCATCCACAAGTTCTCTCCCTGACCCATCTCCATCCCTATTTGTTTCCTTCTTCCCTAGTTTTGCTTAACTTATTAGTTCCTTTTTTGTTTTTATCAAGTTATTGAATTCTTCTATTCTTCCACCCTTATATAGACAAGTAAAATTCTCCTTTTTTTCTACTCTTCAACTTTTTTATTCATTAGTTTTTAAAATTTCATTTTTCTGTCCTTTTTTTTCTAAAAATGATTTTTCCCTCATAAGCTTCCTTGTTTTTCTTTCTTTTCTATCTATTCTAGACTTTTATTCTTTGATTCATCACCCTTATTATTTAGTTTTTTTTTTACTTTTTGCATCCATCATGGAATTAATACTTCTAAAGTACTCTCTTCTAAAAAGCTTTGATATGTTAATTTACACTTCTGTAACTAATAGTGATTTAGAAGCATTTTTATATGACTATAAATTGTTTCGATTTCTTCATCCAGAAAACTGCCTGTTTATAACCTTTGATCATTTGTCAATTGGGGAATGACTAATATTCTTATTTATTTGACAAAATTCTTTATATATTTTAGACATGAGACCCTTTTAAGCTGTCTTTAGAAAATTTTCCCCAATTTTCTGCTTCCCTTCTGATCTTGGCTTCATTTTCTTTATTTGTACAACCCCTTTTTAATTTAAGGTAATCAAAATTATCCATTTTGCACCTAACTTTGTTCTCTATCTCTTGTTTATTCATAAATTGTTCAACTGTCCAAAAATCTGATAGGTGATATGTTCTGTGTTCTAATTTTCTTGTGAAATCTCCTTAGACCTTGTCCATAGCTACCCTTTTCTGTTGTATCACATTCTTAGAAATACCAGTTTTTGAAGCTGATAGAGAGGGTATTGCTTCATGGTAGTAATTTTTCAATAATTCAGTTAAGATGTATACTCAGTTCATTATTAACTTTTACCCCTCTCCCGGTCATTTCTTCCCATTTGCCTTAGAACATTCTCCATGGGTCCATCTCATCCAGTATTCTGACTATCAGTTGTCCCAAGGAACTCTAACTCTTGTTTTCCCAAGGCATGAAGAGTGATCTAATCCCTTAAGATTATACTCATTTTAAGGTTGCCATCTCCCTTTAGAGAATATCTTCCTTCTCCCATGTCATCACAGTAGTGTCCCCTCCTACCACAGAAATAAAATTTCATCCATTCTCCTTTACTCCTTTTGCCTCCTTGCCCATTTTCCACAGGCTTTCTTCTTTGGGATAGAAGTAGAAGTTATTTTCCCTTCATTGCTAGCCTTTGACTTGATTAAGATAAATCATTCTGTATTCTTCTCCTCTACTCTTTTTATGAACCCTCCCACTTTATAATTCAGTCCCATCAAAAACCCTGTTACGTGGATGTTTCAGGCCTATTTCTCTACCATCTATTCTAATAGACTTCTGCCTTCACCCTTATGTCCTTGGGTGAATTTAGAAGGAAATCTCTTAATGATCACTCTTTTGTTATTTCTTTCTTCTTGTGCTGGGTTGCTGTTTTTGTTTACCTGTCTTGTATATCTGTAGTTTGAGGTGTTTGAAAAACAAATACTTTAATCAGATTTTCTTTTCAGAAATATTTCAAATGCCTCTTTTAAATTTATTATTCATCTTGTTTTCATTAAGTTTGTGGGGTGTATCGTCTTGGGCTGCATCTTGTGTTCCTTTGCTCCTTTGAACATTTTCTTCTGCAATTTCTAGTGGGTGCAGAATAGTCTTGTGTTATTCAAATTTTCTTTAGTTTACTTTGGAAGATTGTTCACCTGGTTATTTATAGGATTTGTCAGTGGAATTGTCAAGTTTAATTACTATGAGCCCAGGCTTGTGTACAGCATAGTGGTTTTTTTTTTTTTTGGAGTTGATCTATATATTCCTTTGATTGGCACTTTGTTTTCTGCATTCAAAAGTTTAGGGCAGTTTTCTTGCATTATTCCATGCATTATGGTGTTCAGATTTTTTGACTTGTGTTTCTTTTGGGAGGCCTATAATCCTTAAATTGTTTGTGTGTATCTTATCTTTGAGATCAGTTTATTTTGCTTGCGTGGTGATCATGTTTTCTTTTAATATTGCTTTTTTGCTTTTTTTCTTCCAGGTAGTTCTTTACTTCCATGCATTTGCATTCCCCAACAGGTATTCTCTCAGGTCTTTTTGGTCAGACTTACCACCATGAATTCATTTTTTTCTATTGTCAATTATTTCTCCTTTTCAGGCCATAAAATCTGCTTTCATAATTCTTAGATCTCCTATAAACTTTTGAGGAACAATCTACTAGGGTTTCCCGTTGTCTTGGAAATCCACAGGGTCCTCATCCTCATCAGGGGCTGATTCATTTACTTTGGTCTTATAATATTAATTCTCACAAATCTCAACCTGGGACTTTATGTGGGACCCATATTTCCTTCTGCTGTTAATATTTCTCCTTTGGTTTTTCTGCTTATACTCAATTTCTTTCATTGTGTTTTCTTCTTCCAGAGGGCTTTGGTAATTTCAGTCTTTTGTTTTTCTTTGTTATAGTCCACTATCACTCAATTCTGACTTTTTGAGTATGATTTCCCTTGGGCCAGACCTCAAAGCTATCACCATCTCTTTTCATACTGGGCAGTTTATGTGTCATAGGCCTCAGCTTCTGTCTCATGAGATGTCTGGGGGGACAGAATTTGCATCAGCTGGATGTTCGGTTCTTTCCTTAGTGGTGTGACACAGCCACATACATTCATGTCCCACCCCAGTCCCTTTGGTTCCACAGCTCTCTAACTGAACTTGGTACCCAGAGAGTGCTGCCATGCTGCTGTCCTAGTCTAGAGGGGCTTTCATTGGTTTTTTTTTTTTTTGCATTGCTGGGAAAAGGGGCTGGGAAGGTTCAATATGAATTCTCTCACAAGTCTGTGAGTTAACTTTTGCAATCCAGCATGCATGGTAGACCTTGGGGTAAGGGGTACTGCATGAGGGAGTTAGGGACTAGGGACTAGCCTTTTCTGCTTTTAATTCATTGAATTGTTACATCATTGGGGTTCTTAGCATCCTAGATTGAGGAGATAGGTGATATCACTTTATCTCTCACGTATAATGTGTATTTTGGAGAGGATGAGAAGTCATGAAGATCAGAGAAAATATCTAGGCCTCCTTCTTGTTGATCATGTGACCTGGAAGTTGAGGACTTAGTCTCAAATTGCCCTTTATGAGGGCTCTCATTCTACATAATGTTAGTCTAAAATATTTCTGCCTAATATGTGACATAGGATCCCTTATGTTGAAACAATCTTCACTAAAGATTTCACATATTTCACATGGAATTTTCATATTTAGATGTTCTTTCCAGATGAGAAAAAAAACCTATAAACACCGATTAATTGTGGCACTGTTCTACCCGAGCTAACGCTGGACTTATCTCTATTTTCCTCTGCTGTAGGAACTGAAATTCCAAAACAGAAGGAAAAATTATTCAGAACAAAGAAGTAACAGAGATGCATGGTTTAGGAAAGGGAAACTAGGTAATTACATGGAAGTAAAGATTTAGTTGGATCTGGAGGATTTGTGCCTTCTATAAATACTTTTTTGAAAAAAATTACATTTCAATATTTGATAAAAATGTATCATATATATGAAATGCTTATCTCTAAGGGGGTATGGGAGCACTCAGCCTCTTGCAGTGAATACTCATGGTAGGGCTGCCTTTCTCTTGACAACCAAAGAAGAAGAAAAAAGGATCATTGTAGATCCTCTTCTCTTGGACTAAGGCAGCAATTTTCACCATCTACAGGTCAGACTAGGTTAATTCAGAAACCTTATTCTGTAGTTCTAGTGAGTTTACTGGGCTAGGCACAATAGCAGTGTTCTTGGCAACATAGATTATTACTATTGACTTCTGTTTTGAGCTCATGCTCACTGTAAACTGATATAACTGACACATTGGTAATAGAGCAGTCAGCTGTCTTTGCCTTTAGTCTTTTCCAGATCTGCAGAAGCTATCTACCTTGCTAGCCTTATTTCACATTACTTCCCTTCATGAGCTTTATGTTTTAGCCAAACTGGACAGCTAGCTATTTCTCAAACTCAGCAGTCCACGTACTGCCTCTATCAAGCATTTGGGCATGTGGTACTCCCATGCTTCAAGTATGCTCCCTCTGCCTCTGAATCTTTTTCTCCATTCTAGGCTCAACTTTGGCATAATCTCCTCCATGAAAGCCTGGGAACCGTTCCCAGGTATTAGTGCTTTCTCCTACTTCAACTTTCTTTCTGCTATACCCATTTGTGAGTCTGTTATATCCACCTAATGTCCTATAGATTGTAAGCTCCTTGAGAGCAAGAGACATTTCATTTATCTTTCTAATTCCTAGCCCAGAGTTTTACACGCAGGTGATTTTAAAAGGTTCATTGACCTGAAGAATTGTTGCTAGCATTTTAATAGTACTTTATGGTTTGCAAATATTGTCTCATTCGAGCCTCATAACAACCCTGAGAGGTAGGTGCTATTTGAGGTGTTCTTTCTTTCTTTCTTAAGGAGGTTTCCCTGTCAAAAAGATTTGCTCTCTTTCCTTCCTCTCTTTTTTTCTCCCTTCTTTCCCCCTCCCCTCTCCCCTTTGCTCTTCCCTTTCTCCATCTTCTCCTCCTCCCGCCCTTCATTCTCTTCCCTTCTGTCCTCTTTTCATATTCTATTCTTGCCCCATCTTCCTAGTTCTATGTAGCCCATATATTCTCTGGGAATTGTAATTTTGCAAAATTCACTTTTGGTTATTGTATGGTGGTTGTTCTTTCCATTTTCATGTTATAGTAATTGTTTATATTGCTTTTATGACTCTGCTTGCTTCACTCTGAATCAGTTCATGTAGATATTTCCATACTTTTCTGTATTCATTGTATTCTTGGCACAATAGAATTCTATTGTATTCATGTATCACAATTTGTTTATCCATTCCCCAATTGATGAGAATTTACTTTCTTTCCAATTCTTTCCTATTATGAAAAAGTGCTGCTCTAAATGTTTTAGTGTATATAGGGTTTTCTTCTTATTGGTGGTGACGTCTTTGGTGTATATACCTAGTAGAAGAATCTCTGTGTGAAAGGATATGGACCTTTTAGGGACTACGTTTGCATAACTCCAGATTTATTTCCAAAATTGTTGCATAGATTCACAGATTCGCCAGCAATACACTAGTGTGACAATCTTCCTATAATCCTTCCAATATTTTCTATTCCTATGTTTTGCTGTCTTTGTCAATTTGCAAGGTGTGAGGTGAAACCTCAAGATTGTTTTGTTTTTAATTTCTTTTATTATAGGTGATTTAGAATATTCACTAATATGGTGATTAATAATTTGTTTTCCTTCTTTTAAAAACTTTTTATACCTATCCTTTGACATCTTATCTATTGGGAAATCCCCAAATAGGGATTTTGATCCTATAAATATCTTAGCTGTGTATGTACCTTGGATAAGAAATCCTTATCAGAAAAATTTGATGCAAAGATTTTCCCCCCCATTTGAGTTCTTCCTTCTTATCCTAGGTGCATTCATTTTAATTTGTCCAGAACCTTTTCAATTTCATATAGAATCAAAATTATATTTTTTATCATTTATAATCATCTCTATCCTTTTTTTTGGTTAAGAATAAATCTCCTACCCATAGTTGTAAAAGGCATATAATTTATTCTCTACTAATTTTCTTCTTAGGGCATAATCTTTTACATTAAGATCACATATCAAATTAGGATGTATTATGATACATGATACAAAAAGGTCTAAGTCTAATTTTTGCCATACTATTTTCCAGTATTCCTAGTAGTTTTTTCTCCCACATAAGAAGCCCTTTCCTAAGTAATTTATTTTTTTTCCAGTTTATTGAACACTGGGTTACTAAGTTCCATTTCCCCCTGATTCTCCATTTTCTAGCTTTTTTCTATTAACCTATTTCTCAATTTAAAACCAATACTAAGTGGCTCAGATGACTGCAAGTACATAATGAAGCTTGTGATCTAGAACTTATCCCTACTTCTTTTCATAATTTCTCTTGATATTCTAAATCTTTTTTTCCTTCAAATGAATTTCATCATATTTTTGAGTTCTATAAACTGTCTTTAAAAAAATTTAATTGGCATTGCCTTAAAACTGTAGGTTAGCTTCGGTGATGCTACATTTTTTTTTATCTTGGCACAACCCAGTTATGCACACTGAAAAATCCTTCTGTTATTTAATTTCTTCTTTTTTAAAAAACTTATTTTAGACTCAAAGGCCAAAACCCAAATACAGAATAGAGAAAATAAACAAAAAAGATTTTACAAACTTAAATATTGGAACTTAAATACATAATTCATTCTTTATTTCCTTAAGGAAATAAAAATATTTTGTATGCTTTGGTAGATTGATTCCCAGTTTTATGTATTTTATAGTTATTTGGAATGGAATTTCCATTTTTATTATTGTCTCTTTGATTTTGTCACTATAGAAATGGTATTGATTTTTAATGGTTTACTCTGCAGCCTACAACTTTGCTGATACTACTGATTATTCCGTGTTTTTTGCTGATACCTTAGGATTATCTAAGCAAACTGTAATATCACCAGCAAATAGGGATAGATTTATCTTCTCTTTGTTTCCATTTATGCTTTTACTTTTTCTTGTCTTTACTATTACTAGCATTTCTAGAACTATAAGAAACATTAGTGGAAAGGTGGGCAAACTTGCTCTACTTTTGTATTTATTAGGAAAGCTTCTAGTCAAGCCCCATTGTATATAATGCTTGCTTTTGGTTTTAGATACTCCTTTTATGATATCAACATAGGTCCTGCTATGCCTGTACTTTGCAGGTTTTTTAAACCTGTGGGAGTCTTCTGTTTGCACACCTAATTCTAGTTCAGTAGCTAATAAAAAGGCACACAGAGCAAGTAAAACAGAAACATTATCTCAGGAGGAGTATGTTGCTTCTTCTCTGAAGTCTGGGGTCTCTTTGGCTAGTCTCCTGTTATAGTTACCTATAGAAAAAAGCTCCTAAAGTCCTCCAGAATGGTGGGTAAATCCATAATGGAGGACTTACATAACAATACGTATCATGCAAGGAGAAGATATGGATATCTTTTTTATCTTTTTTGATAGTATCACAGAGTTAGAACTCAAAAGGACCTCAGAAACTATCTAGTCCTACTCTTTAATTTTACAGTTGATGAAATCTAAAGGCCCATAAAAGTTAGAAGACTTGTCCAAAGACACACATGTAATGATTGTCAATAGCAGAATATAAACCCAGGACCTATTACTCCCGAGCCAGCACTTTCTCCACTGTGCTACACCATCTCCCCATGATATTATAAAAATAATTTTAAAATATCATCATTTTACTCAAAACTTGAAATAATTTATTTCATATTAATTAAGAAGAAGGAGAAGATTTCTTTTATGGCATATGATAGCCACTTTCTGTACTGATGGCCTACCCTGATGCCTCATAGTAGCTTGAAGACAATCCTGGGTTCTTGGCAAGTATGGCAGTGAAGTACAATTTCTGAACATCCCTACTCTAAGGGGAAAATATTTTAAGTCTCTTCCTGGTGGGCTGATATAATCTGTTACTCAAAGGCTAGCTTTGACATTCCTCAAAAGAAAATTGGACAATGTAGCTGATGAATTTTGGAGGCTGTAGCCATTCATAAGGACCATCTATGAAGGTAGAGATTAGGATGCAAGGCACAAAAAAAGTTCCTTAAAGTATAATACTTCAATACTTTTTTGATAGTTATTAATACTTAGTCATGGATAGCCATACAACATTGGGTAAAGCAAGAAACTGAAAACATCACATCACCGAGCTCAAACTCAATACTGATTTGCATCTGTTTGCTGTCAAAAGGAATTGGTGATGGTGGTGATGGAAACAGCAGGAGGGAGGAGAGGGACATTGTGAACAATGTTAAAGGAACAAGAATGGATGTCTAAACTTGGCAAAATATTTCTCCTCATTCTATGTCCAGTTTTATACTCAAGGCTACATCATTCAGTGCACTAGTAGATTGGTAACTCTTAATTATTTACTGATATGCTCTGTTTCTAACTGCCTGTTGAATACTGAATGGTCTACCATTCCTCAAACTCAACAGGCCTAGACAGTAACTCATCCTAAAATTTGCTGTTCTTCCCACATTTCCCATTTTTCTTGATGGCAACATTATCATCCATATTAAGGCCTCTAGAATGTTCCTTGTTCTTCTCTCCCTCCATCAGTTCTTGTATAAATTCATTTCAATAAACTTATTCAGTACCTACCATTATACCAGGAACTGGCAACATAAAATTGAAATACTACATAGACTTTGATCTGAAGGACCCCAGGTCTAGATTATTCCATCTCCTCACAACACACACTTCTCTAAGGCAAGGACTCTTGGCACACACAAATTTTTCTGGATCAATTTAACAATAACATCACATAATTGTTGCTGAGACAGCACAGTATAATGGAAAGATTGCTGGCAACTCTTCATATTAAGAAACAGGTCACCGTATGTGGAAGATTAATTGGGTTCTTCCATTTCTTAGCTGTGTTATTATAGATAAGCCAGTCAACACCACTAGATCTCATTTTTTTTCCCTTGTAAAATACTGAGTTTGAACTAGATGAGTTCCATGCTAACATCTCACTCTAAATCCTGTGATTTTTGGTTCTATTTGAACCATTATAACCAAGATACAGTACAGTAGAGGTGCAAAACCCTGTTTTTTGTTAATTTAAATTTTTGTTCCAGGGGAAATAACTGCCCCCTATAAATATTGTTTTACCTCAATTTGAGTTTTCTTAGAACTTATTAATGAAATGAAGTAGATACATAAATATACTTTAAAAATTATTTCTGTCAGTGCTGGGCACCCCACAGATGCTCAAAATTATTTAATTTTCTCATTTCATGAAAGGAAGCAGAAAGTACACAAAGAGATTTTTACATTGTTTTCAGGGGAGTGTGTGTGTCTATGTGTCTATGATGGGGCTAAGAGGAATTCAGATCCCAAATGTCTAGTTCTTACATTGGCATCTCATTCACTAGTAGCTTACTTCAACATTAATAATGAAGTGTGGTATCATATCCTTTTCAGGGTTCAGTTTGGGCAGGATAGAACCAAACACATCTCATATTCTGAGCTTTTTTCTTGATAGATATAAAGGAAGAGAAAGAAAATACTTCCTTTTTGTAGAGTATATAGTCAGGAATAAAAGATGGTATTTTCACCTTCCTCCTGCCGCCCCAACATATAGATAACAGGAAGATCCGTAAAAATAATTAAGAATCAACACTCATACCTAATCTTTTTAAAAGAATGTTTTTAATAATTTTTCTCAATTACATGTAAAAATTTTTAAGCATTCTTTTAAAAAATAACTTCTGAAATCCAAATCCCTCCCCTTCCCACTCCTTGAAAAGGCAAGCACTTTGATATAGATAATGCATGTGTAGTCACATAAAAATAAGCCCATATTTGCCATGTTGCAAAAGAGAACACAGACAAAAAATCTCAAGAAAAATAAAGTAAAAAAGGTATGCTTTGATCTGTATTCAGGCTCTATCAATCCTTTCTGTGGCAGTGGATAGCATTTTTCATCATAATTCCTTTGGAATTGTCTTGGATCATTGTATTGCTGAGACTAGCTAAGCCATTCACAGTTCATGATCATACAATATTGCTGTTATTCTGGGATCTCTTGCATGCCCAATCTTTTAAGTAATACAGGAGAATCAGTTAGAGCTAACGGAGTCCTGAAATACCACTTTTAAAGAGCTTCAGTGGCTTTTCCCTTCAAGAAATTTTTGGGTGACTTCTGGTGGGGGTGGGGGAAATGCAATCAGATGGACAGTAATCAGTTTTCTTCTTTCTTCCTTCTAAGGCATATACATTATCAGGATTAAGAAAATTTAGTGAGAAAAAAAAGACAGAGGCAAGAGGAGCAGAACACTTTCAAAACAGGTTAGACCTCAATATGAAGAAGGTCTTCCCAGAGACTCTATGTAAATTTTTTCCTTTCAAGCATTCCTCAAACTTTTTAATAGCTTAATTCTAAATAAGCTTTCTGTACTTTCAAGGATATGGAGGAAAAAGATAAACAAAACTCATCTAAAATATTCTCTCTCCTTTTTCTTTTAATTTTCTTTCTGCTTATTTTCTCCTGCAGATTCTTATCCTTATTCTGTCACTACCTCAGTTCATCTCTCCTCTCTAAATTCTCAGACAGATCTTTCCCCGTTTACTGCATTAACTGAATTACCAATCCTTCAAAAGAAGTATTATATGGAAATATGCCTTGAACTTTCTGGTCTCACTACCACCTTCAAACTACCACCAGTTCTGTGTGACTTTCCACTTCTATAGTGAAGATGATGAAATGGCACAAGGGACAAAATATACCAAGAACCATAAAGATTAGCTAAAACATGAATTTAATTCTCAAATTCTTGAACACTCTAGATGCATGGTCTTTTATCCAAAGACCAATGAGTTGGTAGAATATTGAAGGAATTGACACATCTGTATTGACACTATCCTTATTTCTCACTAAGTTTTCTTAATCCATAAAAGAGGTTCATTCATACTTTTTTTTAAAATTTATTTTATTAAATTTTTTTTGAGTTACATATTTTCTCCCCGTCTTTCCCCCGCCCACCACCCCAAAACAGCCATCCCAGTGTTTCCCCCCTCCCCCAGTCTATTCTCTCCTATGTCACTTTTTGGTA
>CM053580.1:65739373-65774479 GCA_028627135.1 Pseudochirops cupreus | reverse complement strand
TGACATAACTACATGTGAACAAAATGAACAAGAACAAATAGATAACTTGCCTTAGTGGAAATTGAAGTAGCTGAAAGAGTAGCCATAAACTAGGTTTTCCTTTGCCAGATAGTATTGAATGGGAAAGGTAAAAACTTCTCAGCCCATAAGTTTTCTCGTGGGAGCAAGGCAGAGTTTTGGCTTCCCCCTTCTTTACTACTATCACATCAGCATTAGGTATCTTCAGGAGTCTTATGACCTCCAACCTTGTTTACCACACCTTTATCAGCATTAGGCCCTTTAGGGGTTTTCGACCTCCATTCTTTGTGGCTTTTGCCAAATAAGGACATGAACAATATTCTGGTTCCCTGCCCTCTTCCCAGCCAATAGGGCAGTGGTTCTCAACCTGTGGGTCGCCACCCTTTGGAGGTTGAACAGCCCTTTCATAGGGGTGACAGGGGTCACCTAAGACCATTGGAAAACACTTATTTCCATTGGTCTTAGAAACCAAGACACCACTCCTCTATACGTCTCCAGGTAGGTTCGCCCACATACAAATATGCCCACATATGAGTATTAAAGGGTTGTGGCATTAGGAAGGTTGAGAACCACTGCAATAGGTGATAGTGGTGGACTTCTTTGTTATTTGCCATTGGGGAAGATTTTTCAAGCCAAGACTTGAGTCTGCCTCACAGCCAATGGGAGAAGGGAAAGCAGTGGGAGGGGGCTTGACTGTGTTAGGGTATAAATTCTTGTTCTGTCTTCTGTAACATACCTCCTTTCCCTGATCTACCATGGAGAGGACCTCCCTCTTCCTGTGAGGGGGAAGAGAATAAAAATGTCCGGTTTTTATCCTGAGAAACTTCAGTGTTCTTGCCTAAATTTTGAATGGGGTTTTTCACCCTACACAGTATATTGAATAATGTTTTACTTCATAAATAGCCATTGTTGTTAGTTCTAGTCAAAAGAATTATAATTAGCCAGGAATAAACAGGTCTTTGGCCTGTGGTGCCAACATTCGGGGCAGTAGGGGTGAGGATTTTATTTCTCACAGTGAAGAGACAGGATTTCTTCCTGTGGCCACTATCATCTCCATGTTTCATGTTGTGGACTTTCATTAGCACATTCTACCATGTGGAAAACTATATTGACCCCACCCCAGGGTCCTATACCTTCTCCTAAGGGGAAGGCTCTGGGAGACAAGCTGCCTGTTTTCCCAGAATGATAACACCCATGGTCAGACTGTCCTCTCAATCAGCATAGTCCTCTCCTCCTCAATAGATTTCTTCTGTGCTGA
The DNA here is from genome assembly GCA_028627135.1 of Pseudochirops cupreus. NCBI lineage: Eukaryota > Metazoa > Chordata > Mammalia > Diprotodontia > Pseudocheiridae > Pseudochirops > Pseudochirops cupreus. Next base: position 65,773,203 of record CM053580.1, on the reverse strand, counting down.
TTCACCCAACTTCTTTTTGCTTTAGGTAAAAAAAAAAAGTTTCTAGTTATGATTGTTAGTAAGACATGTTAGTGAGATATCTGACACTTATTAACAGTTTCTGGAATCCCAGTAGAACATAGAGAGTATATGAATTGAATGGGAGGAATGTTTTAATTCTTGGTGAAGCATTAAGATATCTAGAGTTAATGCATGTTAATAAAGAGTTAAAATACAAACCAAGAAAGATCTTTGGGCTTTAGTAGACTATAAGCTTTATATGAGTCAGCTATGTTAAAAAAAAAGGAATGTTCTTAGACTGAATTAAGTTAGATGCAGGGTCTAGAATGTGAATGAAGGAGATGATATTCTCATTTACTGTCTTCTGCCTTGATCAGACCACATATAGATTATTGGAAGCCACATTTCTGAAGCCATTGTCAAGGTGGTAAGTGTTCAGTGAAGTAGGACCAGAATGGTCAAGGGACTAGAGATCATATCATGCTATATGAAGACTGACAAAGACATGCAGATGCTTTGCCTAGAGAAGAGAAAGCTGGGGAAAGGGGGAAATGAGAGATGTCTTCAAGTATTTTGATGGTTATTATATGCAAGAAGGATTAGACTTAATCTTGGACTCAGTGGACAGATCTAGGACTGATGGATAAAGGTAATAGAAAAGGAAATTTAGGCTTAATTTAAGAGAACATTTCCTAATAATTAGAGTTGTCTTAAAGTAGAATCAGGTGCCTTATGAAGTAGCCACTTCCTCTGGAAAGGTGGTTTTTCAGCATAGGCAGAATGGCCACTTTTTGGGGGGGTGTTACCTATGGGATTATCATCCTTGTGCTGATTGGAATAGAGGGACTGGGAGACACCTTTTGGCTAAGCTTCTTGACCATCCAGGCATTATTTCAATTATTTCTTGGCGATTAGAGATGATAGACTTAGGGAAGGCTGTATCCATTCTCCTAACAAGTCATGACAAAGATTGGAGTATTTCTTCTTCTCTCTATCTTTTGGTTTTACCTCTGTTCCTGGGTGCATGCTGTACAGTTCTTTCCCCAGTCCACATATAAATTATGGATAAAGACAAGAATCAGATTAAATATTATGAACTATCATTATTTTAATGTAACATCAAGTAGTTTAAATTTTAAAATCCTCTTATTTTTGATTATCTGAAATTCCTGTTGGATGTTTTTGTTGGTTAATTCTTTTTTAGTTTTTAAATTAAATTTTATTTTTTTGTTAATTCTCAAAATTGGTTTGTGTATTATATTATAATAACCACCCACATTGACACAATGCTTTAAGGTGTTAAAAAAAAACAACAACAAGTTCACAATAATCACAACAAGCAGCACTAGGTTTGGAGACAGAGGATTTGCATTCAAGTTCTGGCTTTGCCACTTACTATGTGACCTTAGACAATTTGCTGTTTTGGTAGCTCTTACTTAGTTCCATTATCTACCATTATTTACCATCATTATCATTCCAAGTTAGTAGCATCTTTAAAATAAAAGGATGTGACTAAATGACCACTATAATCCTTTCAATAGTAAATTTATGAAATTATGCATTACAAACTCTGTGAGATAGGTAGCCCAAATAATGCTATCTTGATTTCTCTTTTAAAAATGTTTTTAAAAATTTTTTCCAACTTATTTATTTTTAGTTTTCAACATTCATTTCCACAAGATTTTGAGTTACAAATTTTTCTCCCCATCTTTCCCCTACCCCCACCCCAAAATAGCTTGCTTACTAAATACACCTTCCCCCAATCTGTTCTTTCTTATATCCTCCCCCATATTCCCCCAACTTTCTAGTAAGGCAAGATGGATTTCTATACACTGGTGCCTGTATATCTTATTTCCCAGTTGCATGTAAAAACCCCCCACAATATTTTTTATACATATTTGTTTTTAAAACTTTGAGTTCCAGATTTTTTCCCTTCTTCCCTCCTCACCCACCCCCCAATGGGAAGACAAGCAATTCAATATAGGTTGTACATGTGTAGTTACACAAAACATTTCCATAGTAGGTATATTGTGAAAGACTAACTATATTTCCCTCCATCCTATTCCCCCCCCATTCTATTTTCTCCTTTAACCTTGTCCCTTTTCAAAAGTGTTTGCTTCTAACTACCCTATCCTCCAATTTGCCCTCCCTTCTATCATCCTCCCCTTTTATCCCCTTTCCCCCTATTTCCATGTAGGGTAACATACACAATTGAGTTATTCCCTCTTTAAGCCAAATTCAATGAGAGTAAGGTTGACCCATTCCCTTTTACCTTCCATTGTAACAGTTTTCTTTTGCTTCTTTTATAGGAGATAATTTATCCTAATCTATCTCTCCCTTTCTCCTTTTCCCAATATATTCTTCTCTCACCTCTTAAATTTATTTTTTAGATATCATCCCTTCATATTCAACTTATACATACATACATACATATATACATATATGTACATACATACATACATATATATTCCCTTCTACTGTCCTTATACTGAGAAAAGTCTTATGAGTTACAATGATCATTTTTCCATGTAGGAATGTAAATAGTTCAACTTTAATAAGTTCTTTATGATTTCTTTTCCCTGTTTACCTCCTCATGCTTCTCTTGCTTCTTATATTTCAAAGTCAAATTTTCTGTTCAGCTCTGGGTTTTTTTCTTTTAATTAAGAATGCTTGAAAACCCTCTATTTCATTGAATGACCATATTTTCCCCTGGAGCATTATACTCTGTTTTGCTGGGTAGGTGATTCTTGGTTTTAATCCTAGCTCCTTTGACCTCTGGAATATCATATTCCAAGCCCTTTAATCCCTTAATGTAGAAGCTGCTAGGTCTTGTGTTATCTTGATTGTGTTTCCACAATACTAAAATTGTTTTTTCCTGACTGCTTGCAGTATTTTCTTCTTGACCTGGGAACTCTGGAATTTGGCTATAGTATTCCTAGGAGCTTTTTTTTTGGGATATTTTTCAAGAGATGATTAGTGAATTCTTTCAATTTCTGTTTTGCCCTCTGGTTCTAGAATAACAGGGCAATTTTGCTTGATAATTTCTTGAAAGATGGTGTCTAGGCTCTTTTCTTAACCATGGCTTTCAGGTAGCCCAATAATTTTAAAATTCTCTCTCCTGGATCTATTTTCCAGCTCAGTGTTTTTTCAAGGAGATATTTCACATGGCCTTCTATTTTTTCATTTGTTTGGATCTGTTTAATAGTATCTTGATTTCTCATAAAGTCATTAGCTTCCAATTGCTCCAATCTAATTTTGAGGGAATTATTTTTTTCAGTGACTTTTTGAAATTTCTTTTCCATCTGGCAAATTTGTCTTTTTAAGGCATTCTTCTCCTCATTGGCTTTTTGGGCTTCTTTTGCCATTTGAGTTAGTTTATTTTTAAAGTGTTACTTTCTTCAGTTAGGCTGCTGACTTGCTTTTCTTGATTTTCTTGCATCATTCTCATTTCTCTTCCCTTTTTTTCCTCCACTTCTCTTACTAGATTTTCAAAATCCTTATTGTGCTCCTCCATGGTCTGTAAGCAATTCATATTTTTCTTGGGAGCTTTTGATGCAGGAGTTCTGACTTCATTGTCTTCCTCCCATTCCATGCTTTGATCCTTTTTGTCCCTGAAAAAGGAATCTATGGTAGGATTGCATTTCCTCTGCTTGCTCATGTTGCCAGTCAGTTACTTGACTTTCGAACTCTTTGCCATGGTAGAACTCTACTTCCAGAATGGAGAGAGCTTTGTTCCAAATTGCTGGGGTTTGTGTAGCTGCTGGAGCAATTAGGAGGGCACCCTCTCTGCAGCTCCCACAAGCTCTGGCTCCTGGCCACACACCCCAGGACCTCCACCCAAGACCACAATCCAGGTCCAAGCAGGTCAAAGCAATAGCAATTACCCTTTGAATGGTCTCTTGGTCCCCCTATGATCTGCAAGCCAGGAGCCCTGGAGGCAGCCATGCAGCAGCAGCAGCTGCCCTGTGCAGCATCCCACTTCTTGCCCAGGGGCCAGGGGCCAGACCATGCTCTACTCTCACCTTAGATCAACAGGGTTCCCCACTGACCTTTTACTTGCTCTTTGGTGTTTATGGGTTGAAAAGTCTGGAAACCACCACAGCTGCTGGTGATTCACTCTCTTGAAGTCTGCTCTAGCCACTGCTGGTCAGGGTTGCCCTAGGGCCAAAACTGCATGGCTCATGTAGGGCTGAGCTCCACTCTGAGTCTTGTGTGATAGACCCTTCCTGCCAACCTGCTAGGCTGCCTTCAGTGAGAGATTTGTTTCTCTTTCACTTTGTGGGTTCTGTAGCTCTAAAATTTGTTTAGAGTCATTTTTTACATGTATTGGAGGAGGTGGAAGCCGGAGCCATGGGGAACTCCTGTTTCTAGTCTGCCATCTTGGCTCTGACCCCCCTTGCATCCCCAACTTTAGTTTTTCAACCAGAATGTGCTAGTGTTCAGGAAAATATCTACCATAGATAAACAAGTTCAGGCTAGGAGGAGTAAAAGTGATTTACTTATGATCACACAGTAAGTGTTAAAGTATGGATATGAACCCAGCTGTCCTGATGTCAAGTACAGTACTCTTTGTACTACATTATTATGCCTTGACTAGTGTTTTTAAAAGCAATTTAAAATGTTTGATCCATCATTCTCACAGGATAGTATTCATTCTGTTCATCATATTTAGCATTAGAAATTTGGTTTTTTAAAAAAATCATCTGTATTATAAATTACCTGCTCTTACTAATTCAGCACAAAGAGCCCCATCTACAAACCAAGTTTCTAAAGCAGTAAAGTTTTTTATAATTAGAAAAAGAGGAGATTTCTTTGATTCAATTTTCAGTATTTTAAATTATTTCCAATACACTAAGTGAATGAGACTCTCAAAAAAGAAAATTGGCAGATGTGTTAACATTTAAAATTCCTTGTAATTTAGCATTTTTCTCAGTGGTATAGGTAGGGTTAAAGATAGAGCTGAGTAATGTGATACTGTGGGAAGTCAGCTATGTGTGATGAATCCATTTGGTAATTCCATTTTAAAATCTTGTTTAAAACTGAGTTTGCGGCAGCTGCCTAAGATGGTGACACACATACTCTCTAATTCCATCTTCCCATGATACTGTAGTGAGGGAGAAAGACTCTGGGCAGAGAAGGAGGAAGACCCTGGCAGGGATCTTTCTAGCAAAGACTAGGAAAGATATCCCCTTGTGATTGTCAAAGGACAGTCTGTTTCTTTTCCTTTATAGAGATGAAAATGGAAGTCTCCTTACACTCCTGGGGAATGACTTCCTCTTATCATATAATCTAGAAGATTTCATTTAGCTTCTGTATAAACAATGGATCCCCTGCCTTGTAGATCTCTGCTGGGATGGAACCAGTTACCAGGTGCTTTGCAGTCAAGCGGAGCTTAATGTCATTCAGCCCCTCTTCAGTTTTCACATGTAGGATGAAAATGGCATCAAGATCAGCTTCCACACTGATGGTAAACTATTTAACTTGAAAAGGCTTCAAGCTAAGACCAAAATGGAAGGGGAATTGGTCTGTGATTTTTTGCTTGCAGATGATTGTGCACTCAATGCAGCCTCTGAGGCTGAGATACAACATAGAGTATGGATTGATTCTCTGCTGCTTATGTTAATTTAGGTCCAACAATCAACACCAAGAAAATAGGTCTTCCACCAGCCAGCACCATATCCTATTAGGAGGCCGCTACAGCCCCTACCAGCTTTGGCTCACTGAAAATGCACCCCAGGACCACCACCCAAGACCATGATCTCAATCCAGGCAGCTTAAGGTAAGAGCACTTAGTCTGTGAATGATGGCTTGGCCCCCCTGCAATCTGCAGGCCAGGAGTTTCTGAAGCAGCCACGTGGAAGCGGCTGCAGGGCCGCTGCTTCTGCTGTTTCCTTGCCCTGGAGGCAGTTTGGCGGGACCCTCTCCCCCAAATTTTGCTGAGTTCCACTAACCTTTCACTTAGTCCTTGTTTCTTATGGCTTGATAATTCTGGAAACTGCCACAGCTGCCGCTGATCCACTCTCCTGAAGGTTCCACTTCAGCTTGTCCTGATGGCCCTGGGGGCCAAGCCATGGTTTTAGGCCGGGCTGGTTTCAGCTCCCCATGTGCTGTGATGAACCCTTCCTCTCCTGCTTGCTGAGCTGCCTTCAGCAGGAAGTGTGTTTTTCTGTAAATTTGTGAGTTCTGGAGCCCTGAAATTTGTTTAGAGTCATATTTTATGGGTATTTGAGGTGGTTATGTGGGAGCTGTGGAGTTTTCCTGCTTCTATGCTACCATCTTGGCTCCACTTCCCCTGAACTACTTCTTGAATTGTCTCAGGAATATCCTGAAGATTACCTGGCAAGATGAGGTACCAGACACTGAGGTCCTCTGTATAGCTGAGCTGCCAAGCACTCAAACTCTACTGCAGAGGGTACAACTCCAATGGGCTGGCCATGTAGTTTGAATGTCAAACACAAACTTACTCATAAGACTATTCATCATTCTAACAGGATAGTATTCATTCTGTTCTTCTTCACATTTAGCATTATAAATCTGGGTTTTTTAATCATCTGCATTATAAATTACCTGCTTTTACTAATTCAGAATAAAAAGCCCTGCCTATAAACCAAATTTCTAAAGCAGTGAGGTTTTTTTTAATAACTAGAAAAAGAAGAGTTTTCTTTGATTCAATTTTCAGTATTTTAAATTATTTCAAATATGTGCAAGGTAAGCACTCATGTGGTGGTCAGAAGAAGTAGTATAAGAACACTCTGCAGGTATGTCTGAAGAACTTAAGTATTGACTGTAAGACATGGGAAATGTTGACATAGGACCATCCAGCATGGTGTGTTTTCATCAAAGAAGCACTTTTCCATGAGCAAAGCAGAACTGTAGAAGCACAAAGGAAATATGAGCTGTGTAGATCCATATCTGCTTTGTGTGCACCCCAAACTGTGTGCAACAGAGATCCTTAACCAAATAATACTCAGAGGCTTCCCAAGGTAGGAAGTAGAAAAGAATAGTTTATTACAATCTTGAGAAAGGGCAACCCTCCCTCTGACGAATAATCAGGGAGGAGAAGCAATTTACAAAAGGAAATGGCACAGTTATAAAGCCTTAACACAGCATTCTTCCCCCTCCCCCACTTCTGACCCTTTTCTTCCGTTGGCTGGAAGTCAGGTACACCATCTAAGTGGGACAATCTACCTTGAATATTGGAACAAGGAAACAGTAGACCACCCAATGTACATTTGAGAAAGCACTTCTGTCCTTATGTGGCATATCTTATGCCGAGGTGTCACTGACGAGAGGGGTGACTCCCTACCTCTCTGAGTTTTGAGTCTTTGTAAATCACATGATTTCTGGTGAAGGGGAACTTGGGCCTGTTTCCCACGAAAAGCCTTACTAGATTTTAGAGTATAGTCTGAGTTTTCACTTCTCTCACTCAACTTCCACTCTAAATGTTCAAATGGCCCACTTATGCCTGATCTGTGGTAGAACCTTCTGAACTCATATTGGACTGATCAGCCACAGTCAGACACATAGTACCCTAGCTTCAATATTGTTATGTCATTGGTCTTCTACAAAAATGAAAGACTAACAGCAACAAGGAGGGAGGAACTGAGGTGAACCTAGTCCCATCTCCTCATTACTTAAGTGGACCAATCAAGAGCTTAGGTGACACTAAACCCACCTCCTCTTATGAAATACAGACCAATCAAAATTATCTTTCTGTTATATGGAAAATGCTTACTCCTGTCTATAAAAAAGTGGAATGCATCCAACTGGAACTTAAGATTCACAGGCACTGTAGAAGGGAGATCCATCCTGCTCTACTGGAAAGTTAGAGGAGTGATGGGGGAGGACATAGGAGAGATTAGATTGGGGGAGGGGTTATACAAGGGGATGGCTGTTTTGAGGGAGGGGGTAGGGGAAAGATGGGGAGAAAATTTATAACTCAAAATCTCGTGGAAATGAATGATGTAAACTAAAATAAATAAAATAAAATATAAAAAAAAGTGGAATGCAGATTAAATATGGACTGGTCCATCAATGTATGTTGCCTTGGTGTATTAATAAATTCTTTTTTGTCTTTTCCTGGTTTTGCCTAAACTGATTAGGGTGAGGCCTTAACCTATGCTTCTTTTAACAATGCAGAGTCAATCAGATGGAATGGTGGCTCTAAATGACTACTTATGGCTCTCAGTACACATTTGTGGGTAGCACCTGCAGCTCCCCTCAGAAATATCACCAGATAAAATTCCTTTTTGGGTGCATTTTTTTTGTGTCTTAAAGTAAACAAACAACCCACCCTCCACCCACTCAATATGGGGATATTTCTGAATCAGAAGGTTTTTGAAAAGAAGCCTGAGGGGTGTTGGAAAGTAGCCTGGGGGGTGGAGGCTGGAGTGTGCCATTGAAGAGGAAAAATGACAGTGAAAAATGCCAGGAAGACAAAGGAGACCTTGATACAAATGTTTTAAACTTCAAGAGCTTCCCCAACTATGTTCCTGAGACCTAAGGTTTTCATAATCCTGATTCAGAACTTCATTGATAGGAGTGAGGGGGTAGGCTGATATTTGGTGGTCATTTGGTACCTGTGCCTAAAAATTCCTGTGCATACAATATTGCTACTTTCAGAATAGAGATGAATGTGCTCAGAAACATTCTTATTCTGCCATGTTCTACCATATTACAGTGCTAAGAGAAATATTTTAATTCTGAGGGTTGAGAAAGGAAAGAAACATTAAAATATTCATAGTCTAGGTTCTCTGGAGCCTTAGAAGGAGAGACAGTGTGTCTGCTGTTTGGTTTTAATTATTTCTTCTTTTTTCTATTTTAAGCAAATTATCTTTTTTTTTTTAATACTACAAACTTTTTTTGATTTCTGATTGTCATCTCTCTGAAGATATCTCCAATTTATCTTTTACATATCTTGTTTGTCCTGAACATATCTGTAAAGCCAACTAGCAGCTTTCCAGAAGAATGCTACTGTGAACAGCTTTTAAGGTTCTGATTACACAGCATAGCGAGCACTCTATTTATTCCATAACAAATCAGAGCAAAACATTCACAGAAAATCAAAATACAGCATTCACAATGTTACAACTTATCACAGATAATCAAAATATAGCATTCAAAACAACTTATCATAGAAAATGGCCACACAGTTTCCACTACAGTGGTCACAAAGTTTTGAACAAAGAACAATCATTTAGTAACTCAAACATTCATAAAATCCTTAATTCTATCACAAAGTACAATAGTCAAAGTTCTCCACTCATGGGGCACACTAAGTTAACTCAATCAGTCACTTATTCAGTCATCAACCACTAAGTACACTCATTTAGTTAATCAATCATTCAGTCAATTCAATCATTCAGTCATCCTTCATCATTCACTATTCAATCATCAGAAAATACACAGACCCTCCACCCCTAGGTCACTAGTAAATTTACAATTTCTCAGTCAGTACACAGTATCCAAGTAAAGTCTTCTTTCAGCTTGATGGGGTGGTTTCTCAAATTCCCTGGATCCCCTTCCATGGTCCCAGCTCCTACCTGGATTCACCAAACTGTCACCTGAGTTCAAGGGCAGACAGCACCCAGTTCCTTGTCCAGCTCTCCTTGCAGTCACTATTCCACACTGAAGCTCACAATGTCCAGTCTATGTTAACATCCTTCACAGTCTCTGCTCCCAAGAAGTCAAGGCTTCACAAAGCCACAAACAAGTTCATGCAAAATACCAGCATCACAGTCATGCTTCCTCAGTCTTTTGGCAGCTCCAGCTGGCCCTCAAATTCAGCAGAAGTTTCAGCTGCCTCCAAGAATCAGGATCACTTCATCCAGGCTCTCCAAATCAAAATCATTCTCTTCAGCCTGGGTGGGGAGGGGCTTTCCTCTTCAGCCTCCCCAGTGGCAGCAGCTTCTGCCTGCACGGAACTTGCTCCAAGAAGATCTGACTCTCCTTCTCTGGGTTTTTCCTTATATACAGTATTGTCCCTCCCTTCAGCCCCTTCCTGTTACATCAGCAACAGGAGACAGGAGTTCATACCTTCTGTTTCTTTAACAGAGGTTTAATCTGAACTAGGTGCTAAGTACCTCTTAGTTTAACAATACAAAAGCAACTTCAAATCTCATTGCTGTTACAATATCTTCTTGTCTCCTCCATTTGAATGTGATTTCCTTGAAAGCAGGTACCAATTTTCCTTTCTTTGTATCATCAGTGTATAGGACAGTGAGTGGAATATTTCAATCATTTCAGGTCTTGTCTAATTCTTCATCTCCCCATTTGGGGTTTTCTTGGCAAAGATACTGGAGTGGTTTGCTATTTCCTTTTCTAGGTCATTTTACAGATGAGAAAACTGAGACAAATAGGGTTAAGTGACTTGCCCAGGGTCACACAGTGTCTAAGATCAGATTTGAACTGGCCTGACATTCTATTTACTGCCCCACCTAGCAGATCTAGTTGGAACAGAGAAGGAGAAGGAAGAGAAGAAGGAGAGGAAAGAAGAGGAGAAGGAGAAACAGAGAGACTGATAGGAGAAAACAATAATGAAACAGTAATAGGGCCTTAGAGGATAATGAATATAAACTAAAATCTTGTTTAGATGCTGAAAGTAACAGAGGATGACTATTATTTGTGGGTTGGTGTTGGATGTTTTTATTTTCTGACATTTGTTTATTCATGCATTTTGGTAATGCTAATCTACACAATTATATCTAAATTATATCAGCATAGTTCAGTATTCAATTCTACTCAACACAAATTTACTGAATAGCTACTCTGGACAGAATGTTATACTAGGTGCTGGAAGAGATAAAGAAGTTGTGATAGATTTCCTGAGCAACTCCTTTCTTCATTAATTTGGTCTTTAATGACCTGAGTCAGATTCAAGTGATCATTCCATTTTGTTACCTGTGAGTTTTCTGGACTGAATCATACTCTTGAATCATGTTGACTTTCTCTGTCCAGAATAAAGAGGTCTTAATCACCTTCCTTTAAAAAAAAATAGTCCTAAAATTTGCTTTTTCTATGAAACTTCCTCTTACTAACCAAAATAGATTGTGAGTTTCCTGATGCTTTCCCATTTAAACATGGAACACTACAATGGCACATTAATGATATAATTTTTAGTTCCATCTAATGTTAGTAAAACATATAAAATTAAACATTATTTTGATAATATAATCATAGAATTTTGGAGCTGGAAAGGGCATTTGACTGTTATCTAATCCAAGCCATACATTTTATAGATGATGGAAAATGATGGCCAAACAGCATAAGGAATTTGTCTAACACAGTTAAGGGATGAAGGAAGGAATTTTTAACTTTTTTCTGTGTGTCATAAACCTCTTTGACAATCCAGGGAAGCTTATGGATTCTAGAGACCCTTTCTTAGACTAATATTTTTGCATGGAATAAAATACATAGAATTCAAATTATATTGAATTAAATTATATCGAAATGCAATCAGTAAAACATTAAGTTCACAGACCCCCTTGAAATCTGAGGTACTTTGGACTCCAGGTTAAAAACCCTTAGATTAAGGAGTAAGGAACTTGTCTGACAGAGGGAAGTGAATTGAACTTCTTTGAATTTTTTTTTCCCTTTAGTTTTACTCTATTGTTGTATACTCTCTAAAATGTACACCAACCTTCTTGGTACATGACAAAAGAGGAAGACAGAGAGAGAATGGCACATGAGGATACATAATGTTCTAGGCAATCCAGTGGAAACAGGGTTTGATTACTCTGTCCAATGAAATCAAGGAAATTCTTGTGATTATTGACTTCTTGGCAGAGTTTCTGGGATTAACCTTTCAGAAATGGGTGACTTTCTGTGCTACAGAATAAAGAGGTCATTGATTGCCAAATATTTCTTCTAAATGAAACTGACTTATAGGCAACATTTTTGTTGCTAGGCATTTATTATGACACTAATATTCTCCTTTCATAGTGTGACAGTTCCTATGTTGCAAGAAGGAAGCACCAGTCATTAGGTTTTTTTTTTTCACACTTTTAATAATTCAGTTGACTGCTTTTTGTGAATTGAGGAGATATAAAAACTTCACACAGTAATCCTTCCTTGTATACCTGAACACCAAGTATGGCTTCCCACACTGTGAATTTTAGACACAGGTTTTATGTGATCAAAGATAATTAATGTCAAGTGGCATTCAACTCCATGTTTAAATACATCTCAGAAAATTATTAATGCCTCTGAAATAATGAAAGAACTGAGTAGAAATTACCGTGTATCATTGAGAAGGGAAGACCACAGCAGTGACATCGTTAGGAAAAAGAAAAGATGAAGGTAAGAGACAGGATACAGTCTGAAGATTTTTGGAGCTGCTATAGGCCTCAGTTTTCTCATTTGCATAAAGAGGGAGTTGAAGTAGAAAGAGCTTTAGGGTATTTTTTAGCTCCAAATCTGTGATCCTGGAATATGAATTTCTCCAGCCTATAGTTTTTCTCTTTTTTTTTTTTCACTTTCCTCACAACTTACCCTCATGCTATATTTGACAGGTTATAGAGAAGAAGAATCCTTGGTATGAAAGTCTCATCTCCTCCCTTGTTGAATACTCCTGAATGGAAGAAATGAGGGTGAAATTTGATGACTCTTCAGATGTTATATCCTCATTTTTCCTGTAATTTGTTTGCAAAAGCTGGAGAAACATTTTCCAAGCTATGATACCAAATTTGAGGTCAATACACATAAGAAAACTATCAGACAGGAGGGACTAAATAATTACATTCATCCTACTCCAAAACTCCTTCTGATCAGAGGTTTTTTTTAAATATGGAAGATTTACTTGTTCCCAGGCTGTTGAAATGAAACTTTAGTCTCAAACAAGGTTTTGAAAAGCATTAGAAAGGGCATTTTAAACTGGAAATATAGGGGATGCCCATCAATTGGGGAATGGCTGAACAAGCTATGGTATATGAATGTAATGGAATACTATTGTGCTATAAGAAATGGGAAGGAGATGGGCTTCATAATTACCTGGAGAGGCTTATACGGACTGATGCTAAGTGAGAAGAGCAGAACCAGGCGAAACTTGTACACAATCACAGACACATCGTACATATGATGACCAACCTTGATAAACCGGACTATCCTTAACAACGCACAGCTAAAGACAACTTTACAAGCCTCAGGATGGAAGGAGATACCTAAACTCAGAAAAAGATATAGAAAGACTATAGTTTAAATGGAGACTGAAGCAAAACTTGTTATCGTTCTCTTTCATGTCTGGTTTTGCTTTTTTTTCCCAGTGATCACTCATTGGTTACAACCCTTCTAAATGACCAAACTATTGTACAATGTGAAAGTATTTGCAGATCCTATACATGATTGCACGCCACCGTGGGGGGGGTGGGGAAGGGAGGGGAGAAAATCTGAAACTCAAGTGATTGTGGAACCGAATCTTGTAAATTAAAAGTAAATGAGTAAATAAAAAAAATTAAAAAAAAAAGAAAGGGCATTTTAAGTGAATTTTCAGAGATCAATTACTACATTGCCACACTGGAAACAATTGAAAACAATGGCAAAATAGGTTAGTAAGTGACCATCCCAATGCCTTCTGTTCTCTGGCTATGAACACCACTCACAAGAGACCCTACCGCTTTCCTGTTTTAAAAATTAATTTGAAAACTTATTTTCCATGACATTTTTCAATTTTTGAAAACAATCATCCAAATAATTGTCCCTAAGAGAGAAATGCAAGAGACAATTCCTCATTAGTATCAATACTACTACTTGTGGTGGCAAAGAATTCGAAACTGAGAAGATGTCCATTAATTGGGGAATGACTGAACCAATTATGGCATGCGATTGTGATGGAATACTGTTGTACTTTAAGAAATAATGAAGTGATTTCAGAAAAACGCAACAAGATCTACATGAACTGATAGGAAGTGAAGGGAGAAGAATCAGGAGATCATGGTGTATACTAACAGTCATGTTATAATGATGATCAACTGTGAAAGACTTGGCTACAAAATGACTGAACAAATAATACTTGCTTGGGGGTTCCACTGGTTCTGTGGTAGCCACCACATCAAGCCCATTTCCTCTTCTTGATTTTCAAGGGTTTTTCTAGTTTCCCTCAATTCTCCTCCCAGTTTGCTTCTGACTTTGGGGACATGTCTCAACTGCCTCAGCACCTTGGGTCTCCTAGCCCCAAAACTTCCACAATGATCCATGATCGTGGATCAATGATCCAAGACAATTTGGAAGGACTCATCATGAAAAAAATGCTGTTTGCCTCCAAAGAGAGAACAGATGAACTCTGAGTAAAAACTGAAATGTAATTTTCTCACTTTCTTTTTCTTATTTTTTTTGAAATATGGCTAATATGGAAATGTGTTGCATATTTCACATGTAAAATTGATATCATGTTGCTTGTCTTCCCAAGACATGGAGGAAGGGATGGAGGGAAGGAAGAGAATTTGGAACTCAAAATTTTAAAAGAAAAAAAGTTAAAATTAAATGAATAATAAAATTTAAAAATATTTTTTTAAAAAATGGTTCGATCCTCCAAGCATTTTAAGAGTATATCTTTTTGTTCTGTAATCGTGTATTTCACAATAATGACATCATACTCATCATTATCACTTCATTCTTACCTTTTTGATGATCAGATAGGAGTAGTTGAAGGATAAGTTGTTGTATTCTTATTTTTAGGCAGCATTACAGTGGGAAAAGTGTAGGACTGAGTCAGAAGAAGTGGGTTTGGGTCCTGACTCTGACATTTCTTAGTTGTCCGAGGGTGAGTTGGCTAGTTGTTGAATTTCAATGAACATTGGTTTTCTCATTTATATAATGAGAATAATACTCTGGGCAGCTAGGTGGCACAGTGGATAGGGTGCTGAGCTTGGAGTCAGGAAGACTTGAGTTCAAATCTGGCCTCATACACATACTGGCTGTGTTACTCTGGACAAGGCAAAACCCTGGTTGCCCCAGTTTCTTCATCTATAAAATGAGCTGGAGAAGGAAAGGACAAACCTCTCTAGTATCTTTGCCAAGAAAACAGTAAATGGAGTTATAAAAAGTTGGACATGACTGAAAAAAATGACTGAACAAATAATACTTGTGCTCCATTTTTTTACAGTAAAGGAAACCATTTCATATGCCTCTATAATGGTGAACTATTATTATGGCAGAAAACTGCCAGACTACATTTCCTAAAACATCACATCTATGATGGCACTCTCTTGCTTGGGGGTTCCACTGGTTCTGTGGTAGCCACCACATCAAGCCCATTTCCTCTTCTTGATTTTCAAGGGTTTTTCTAGTTTCCCTCAATTCTCCTCCCAGTTTGCTTCTGACTTTGGGGACATGTTTCAACTGCCTCAGCACCTCGGGTCTCCTAGCCCCAAAACTTCCATAAGCCACTGTGTCCTAACCCTAGAACCTTCCTCTGCTATGCTTACCCCCTTTTCTTCCTCAGGCCTCCATTTTCAGGAGGACTGCTGGCTGGCCATTCCTCACTTCCATCCTACTTTTGTTTCTGACTTTCTAGATAGTAACTCCATGCTCCCTGACATAGATACCTTCCCCCAACCATCTCTTCATCTCCATCTTATGTGTTGTCTTCCCTCAGTAAAGGGTATGCTTCTTGAGGGCAGGGAACATCTTTTCTCTTGTATTTGTATCCTCATTGTATAGCATAGTTCCTGGCACATACTGAATGCTTAATAAATGCATGTTACCTTTCCTTATTTCCATCTATACAACCTCACATGGGATGAACTAGTGGGACTAGTTCGTAGTGGGAACTTTGTTCTTTATCCAAACTAGTTTCCTTAATGAGTCCTCCTTGCGATCTTTCCTATAATCTCCTCTCTTGTTGCCATGATTGAGGTTTTGTGATACTTAAGCTGGTCACTTTTATACAGTACTAGTTTGCTTGCCATGCATTCAAGCCCAAATGTCACTTCTATGAAGCCTTTTCTGATCCTTGCCCTCACTCCCTGGGCAGACATATTCAAAACTGCATGATACTTTATCTTGCTTATTCTCAATTATACATACTGTTTGTTCCATTGAACCACCATTACAGCTGTTAGGTATCATGGAGTGGTACAGTCAATAGAGCACTGCCCCTGGAAGACCAAGTCATTTAATTTCTCTGACCTTTAGATTCTTCATCTGTAAAATGAGGGGTCGGGACTAAGTGTCCTGAGGGCCTAACCAACTCTAGATCTATGGTCCTATATGTATTGTCTATCAGGGGATGCTAGGTGCCGCATTCTACAAAGACAATGACTTTGACTTAGTCCGTTCAGAAAAGAAGAAAGACACATGTTGGTGGGAGTAGTTCCATCCTATGCCCTAAGGCGACAGGGAAAAGCATTTTATCCAGTACTTGACACAGTGGCCTTGCAGTTCTCACATGAGATTAAACAAATAGATCATTATAAACAGTATTGCAGATATTGTGTCAACATTTTTCACAGAGAATAAAGAAATAAAGACGTTCCCGTGATGGACTAAACTAGCTTCTTCAAACTAAGTCAACATGTACCTTGAAACTCATTGACTTTAATGAGAAAATGGACCTTGGGAGAATGAAAAATGTGATTTGAGATCAAGAGACAAAAGGGTTCAAAAGCTTGTATAGTACTCAGAATTCTTAAATGCCTCTGTATCACAAATAATTTTATTGGGAAGATAATTCTAATCCACTGAATGTATGGAACACTAAAAGTTAAGAGAAGAGAGATGACTGGTTACAAGGGTAGCAGTAATTTCAGAACCAGTTGTCTCTGGGCAGTTACGTAGTTGACTGATTAAAGCAAACGTTAAAGTAAAAAAAAAAAGATAAATAAAATACGTCTAGGTGGTATAGTGGATAGAGTGCTGGACTTTGCATTAGAAAGATCAGAGTTCAAATCCAGCCTGAGATACTTAGTAACTATGTGACCTTGGACAAGTCATTTAACTTGCCTCAGCCTGCTCATCTGTAACATGAAGATAATAGAAGGTCCCTTCCAGGGTAGAAGTGAAGTAAAGTAAGGCCCTTGTAAAGTTCTTTGCAAACCTTAAAGGGCTATAGGAGTCTTAGCTCAATAGTTCTCAACCTGTCACGACCCCTGAACAGGGTTGCCCAAGACCATTGGAAAACACTTATTTCCGATGGTCTTAGGAACGGAGACACTGCTCCTCTATCCGTCCCCAGGCAGATCTGCCCACATGCAGATCTGCCCACATACAAGTATTAAAGGGTCACAGCATTAGGACAGTTGAGAACCACTGTCTTAGCTAATTATTATTATGATTCTGCTCACAGCAACACCACCCATTGAAATAGACTGGAAAATGGAAATGAATAAGGGAAAATGGACATTGATTACATTATCATTTCCTAGGGATCTTCAACTGATGAAAATAGTTATCTATCAGAAACTGAAAGAGCCCAGGAACCTCTTTGGGTAGCAGACTTTAATACATCTTTCCAAGTGGAGAGACATGGCAGCCAAGGGCAACATCACTTTAGAGGTAGAAACACATTTGAAAAACATTTTGGAAGAAGATGATACAAGACTAGGAACAATCTTAATTCACAAAACAGTGAAAAGAAATTAGGATCCTGGGGACACCTCATTGTGAGATCCTACTAAACCAGATCATTTTAAGAGCATTTATAGACTTAACTAGATAGATAACAACAAACTCAAAAAAAAAATAATAATCAAAGCTCTTAAATTGGAAATAATTTCATCTACCAACTCATTTTTACAGATGATAGAGAAAATGTTGCCCAAAGAAGTTATATGACTACACTGAAAATCCTATCAGAAGTTGAGTAACAAGAGTCAGTATTTGAATCTGGGTCCACTGCCTCCAAATCCAGGCTTCCTCCTATCTGACATGTTACCTCTCAACCCAAGATAACCCAGTTTAATTATCAGTATAAAACCTGAAAGCCATACCTATTACGTGAGAAATGATTTTAGAACAGCAATTTAATAGGGAGACTTGAGCAGATTCACAATTGTAGTTAGTACTCCTAATGTTGCCAGAACCTGCTTTGTGAAGTGGATCATTGCATAATGAAGCATATTTTTCCTAAAGAAACAAGAGTGGTTGGTTGTTTTAGATCAGTGGTTTTCAACCTTCCTAATGCCACGACCCTTTAATACAGTTCCTCATGTTGTGGTGACCCCCAACCATAAAATTATTTTCGTTGCTACTTCATAACTGTAATTTTGCTACTGTTATGAATTATAATGTAAATATCTGATATGCAGGATGTATTTTCATTGTTACAAATTGAACATAACCCACAGGTTGAGAACTGCTGTTTTAGATCAAGTTTCAGTTGTTCAGTGATTTTTTTAAGTTGTGTCTGATTGTTCCTGACCCCATTTGGGATTTTCTTTGGGAAGATACTGGAATGATTTGGTATGTCTTTCTCCAGCTCATTTTATGGATGAGGAAACTGAGACCAATAAGATTAAATGTTTTGCCTGAGGTCACACAGCTATTAAGTGTCTGAGGTGAGATTTGAACTCTGGAAGATGAGTCTCCCTGACTCCAGGCCCAGCACTCTATCCATTGCCCACCACCTAGTTGCCCCCTTTTGGTCAAGGATTAGGAGCCAAAGACTTAGTGGATAGAGACTTAGCCTTAGAGTCAGGAACACTTGGGCTCAAGATCTGCCTCTGACTCATGCTAGCCGTATGACTTTGGGCAAGTTGCTTGACCTCTTGGTGCACCCTACACAACTCTTAAGACTCTAAATTACAGAAAGATGGTTGAACTGTATTATTGGTGGGAGTTTTCTCTTCTGGTGTTCCCTGTTCTGATCAAAATTACAGTTTTGCAGCTGTGTCCCCCTCCATTCCCCCCCAAAATCTAGATGCCCAGAGCATGGTGAAACTGGAAGCATCCCCAAACTGTGATGGCTTTGAATGGTCCTTTGCATGTGATGTTCTAACTAACTTTAAGTTCCAAACTAACTGAAGTCAGTAGTTTCTTAGTACCTTTAAGGGAGGAATGAATGAATGAATGAATGAAGTTTACTGTTGCCAGGCTAAGCTACTGATAAAAATATAACAAAAACAAACATATAAAACTCACAGAACCCTGTGACAATTTAAAATAGCAAAATTGTATTTCAAAGCCCATAAAAATGTACAGACTAATTATTCAAGAGACTCTGGGGTAATAATTATAACTGACATTTACATAGTACTCACAACAGCTTTGGGAGATAGTCTAGATAGGTAGTATCATTCTCATGTTGTTAAGCCACCAAATCACTAAGTATTGGAGAAAAGATTTAACTTCAGGGCTTTTTGACTCTAAATCTAAGACTCTACCTACCCATTATGCTATGATGCTTTTGTTAGGTATGGAAAATATACAAAATACCATTTTTTTTTTACCATAAAGTTGATCTAAAACTATTATGCTAGTTACATTAGACACAATATTTGATCAGACCATAGATTTAGAGAAGGAAGGTGCCTTAGAAGTCATTCAGTTCAAGCCTCTCATTTTACAAATGAAGAAGCTGAGGCCCAGAGATTAAATGGTATACCCCAATTCACCCAGGGATTAAAGTGACTGAGCTGGGTTTTGAACCTATATTAACTCAAATTGGGACTTGACAACCTAGATTCAAATTTATCACCCTTTATATTATACTACAAAGCTTCCTATAACAATTATTACAATTATAACTCCTATTAGTAATAATTTCTCTTGCCTTCTTAGGATTTAGAAGGAAGGTTTTGAGGGTTCTTTAGATGCCTTGCATTACACAAAAACAACTGTCCAAGTGAGTTTGAGCTGATGCTTTTTTTTCCATCCACTGGATAAATTTCCCTCCTTGGCAACAAAGACATTTAGATTCATCCTACCAATCATTCTTTTCCAAAACGACTATCGCTCTGTCTATGTCTTTGAAAACCTCAATAAGCACTTTAATTATGAGGGTTTGTTTGGAAAGCAAGTCTCTTAAATCTAGTCCTCTGGTTTATTTTTGCTTCTCTTCAAACTCTTAATCGTTTCAAGAGCTGCAGCTTGACGGGTGTGAAGGAGCAGGGAGTCTTTTGCTTTGCTGGTTGAGTAGGGGAGGGGAAGGTTGTGTAGTTTGTGTGTAGGGCCAGCAGGGCTTTTAAAACACTAGCTAGGGGAGCCATCTTTTCTAGATATTTCTTAAATTTCTTCAAGCTGTAGCCAAGGTTTCTACTACAGTAACTATTTTTTAAAAATAGCCAAAATCTATTTTAGAAGTATTGGTATTAATGACAGTGGTAAATGCTTTTAAAAAAAAAAGAGGTATTGAGAATTAGCGGATTGAAGCGCTAGCCTAAAGTCAGGGACACTTGGGCTCAAGATCTGCCTCTGACTCATGTTAGCCATATGACTTTGGGCAAGTTGTTTGACCTCTTGGTGCCCCCTACACAGCTCTAAGACTACAAATTATAGAAAGGTGGTTGAGCTGTATTATTGGTGAGAGTTTTCTCTTCTGGTTTACCTTATTCTGATCAAAATTACAGTTTTGCAGCTCTGTACCCTCCATTCCTCCCAAAATCTAGATGCCCAGAGCATGGTGAAACTGGAAGCATCCCCAAACCATGATGGCTTTGAGTGGTCTGTTGCACATTGTGTTCTAACTAACTTTAAGTTCCAAACTAACTGAAATCAGTAGTTTCTTAGTACCTTTAAGGGAGGCAGGATGCTAGACAGAGAGGGGTGTTGGATTTAGAATCACAGGACTAGGACTGGAATCCTGGCTCTGCCATTTACAATCTGTTGGACCTTAGGGAAGTCACTTATCATTCCTGCCCTTCAGGTTCCTTATCTGTAAAATAAAAGGTTGTTCTAGATGGTCCCTCCCAGATCTAAATCTATGATTATGGGGCAATATCATCCTAGATCCTTTGAGTTTGTTGTTCTGTCCTGTCTGACTCCCTGTGACCCCTTTTGGAGTTTTCATGGCAAAGATACTGAAATGGTTTACCATTTCCTTCTCCAACTCATTTTACAGGTGAGGAAACTGAGGCAAACAGGGTTAGGTGACTTGCCAGAGTCACACAACTAATAAGTGTCTGAGGCTGGGTTTGAACTCAGGAAGATGAGTCTTTCAGACTTCAGGTCTGGCAGTCTATTCATTATGCCACTTAGCTACCCTGATCCTATGAGTTTATCGTGGGTTAAAGGTGGCACAGTAAATAGAGCACAATAAGTGAAAAACACAAATGATATTTCAGTCAAATAACAATAACACTAGTTAGCACTTTAAGTTTTGCAAAGTGCTTTACAAATAGTAACTCATTTATCCTTACAGCAACCTTGGGAGGTAGATGTTACTATAACTCCCTTTTACACAAAACTGAGGTGTTAAGTGACTTGCCCAGGGTCACACAGCTGCTGTTCAAGGTCATGTTTAAACTCAAACCTTACTGACTCCAGGTCTATCCTTTGCATCACCTCTTAGCTACAGCAAAAACTACATTTCAAATGGGGACATTTTCTGTATAGGATTTGGAAAAGGAAATGATTCAGTCTGTACTAAAGGCTTTTAAATGAAACTCTCAATTAAGAAAAAATTCTTGGTTAAGTTTACATATTTCTATACTTGGTGCTCCTCATAGGTGGTAGTCAAGTAAGTCAGCAGACATTTGGTAAGCATCTACTATGTGCCAGATCAGATGGCACACCTACTATGTGCCATCTACTGTGTCTCCAGTGCAAAGTTCTGGAGATACAAAAAGAGGCAAGAGATAGTCCCTGACCTCAAGGAACTCACAGTCTAAAGGGGAGACAGCAAATGAATGAAAGTGTACAAGCTATAGAGAGGATAAATAGAGAAGGCATAAAATAATGAAGAGTGAAATGAACAGAACCAAGGGAACAGTGTATACACTAAGAGCAATATTGTTTTTGGAATGGCTTTGAGTGAATAAGTTATTTTGACGGTTATAAATAGCCAAATTAATAACAAAGGACATATGAAAAAAGATGGTATGTGCATCTAGAGAAAGAATTAATACATAGATGTATAGCATGATTTTACATACATGTATGTGTGTATATATATATATATCATGCATATATATATACTTATTCATGTCTAATGGTAGCAGTCTCTAGGTTGGGGGAGGGAACAAAGGAAAAAAATTGTTATATATAAATTATAAATATATATACAATTTTATTATATATGTACATAGAATAGCAAGTTGTACATTATAGATTTTCAGTTGCATGTCTTATTTTTTTTTATTATACTATGTTACAGAAATTCTTATTTTATCCCATAAATTAAAAATACAATAAATTTTTAAAGAAGAGGGGACTATGGCTGTGATTTTGTTGGGCTAAGGAACTCCTGGATGAGGAAATTCATTTTACTGATGCAGGTTGGCCCCTCCTTTGCATCTTAAGGTCTTAGAGAGTTGCTCAGAGCGTGGGGATGTTAAATGACTTGCTCAGGGTCTCACAGCAAGAATGTGTGAGAAGTGTGACACAACTAAGGTCTTTCTGGAATTCCTAGCTACATTTATAACTTTATCTAAAAACAAGTTCTAAAGGTTTCCCCCCACTCCCTTATAAAATCAATTTCTAAGAACTAGAGCAATTTGACATCATCTGTCCCTGTTCTTCCAGGAAAAATACAAATGAATTCTTTTTTTTTTTAATTTCGAGTGAATTCTTTAGTTAGTTGGTAATGTAGACTTGAATATTCTGTGCCATATTGAAGCTAGAGGGGAACAGAGAAAGGAAAAATGGGAAATAGTAGTAAACAGATAAGCAAAAAACAACTGTAAATGAGATGCCAAATAAGAGAAAGATGGTATCACCTGCTTGGGTTTATTTCTGAGAGCTTACTTTTTGTGCTATTTTCCAGGGGCTAAGTCTGTTTCTTAGCACAGTTAGATTTTTAGAAAAACTGCTTATTATACAGTCAAGCCCCATTGAGGAGGTTTACCTTGTGGGCAAAGCAATGAGGAGTTTTGAGCCTCAAACACTTCATCATAGACATCAAAAGTATAGCATCCAGTAAAAACGAAACAGAATCTTCATAAAGTGTCCCTTGCTCCCAGCAATTTCAATACAACAAAATTTCACCCATCTGGAACTTCAGAGAACAGTTCATTCTGAGTGGATTAGTTTTGGGATAGTTGAGTATTTACCCCATTTAAGCCCCCAGTATACTTTTTTGGATATTTATAGCAGCTTTTTTCACATTAGTAAGAAAACCTGTAAACCAAAGCAGTCCTCACCTGTTGTGAAATAGCTAAATAAATTTTAGTATGTGAATGCAGCAGTATCTTATTATGTCATGAGAAATGATGAAATGGACAATTTCAGAAGAAACTGGGAAGATCTCTCTGAACTGAGAGGATAGAATGTTAGAGAAAAATAGAGGGATGGGTGAGACACAGAGATTGACATTGATCTGGGAGTCATTTTCATAGATATGTTGGTTGAATTCAGAGAAGCTGAGATCATGAAGAAACAATGAGGACCCAGGAGACTTTAGGAGATCCTTATGATTAGGGAGTTAGTTGGTGGGACATTGATGATAATACAGCAAAGGAGATTAAGAAGGAACAGTGGTACTGGGAGGAAGATACCCAAGGGAGAGACATATGAAACTCAGGGAGGAGAGGATGGTCAAATGCTACTGGGAAGTCAAGAAGCATAAAGGCAGAGAAAAGACCGCTGGATTTAGAAATTAAAAGATTGTTGGTAACCTTGGGGAGAACAGTTTTAACTGAGTGGTGGACATCTTATCTAAAGCTTCCAGAATCTTTTAAGTCCAAGAAATGAACTAAGCTGAAAACTCTGACCCAACTTGCAGTCTACTTCTGAATACACTTATTGGAACCCACTGAATGATGGGAATGATATGGTTTATCTGGTGGGGAGTCGTGTTGTGATAGAACCTCAGGGAACAACAGAAGAGGAAATGATGTTGTTCCTTCCTTTTCACTTCATCTGACGTTAAGGCTGGAGCTCTAACCACTGGACAGATTGATAGAGAGAGGAACTGAATAGTGAGCATGGCCTTCACTCTCCTAGGGCTAAGAGGCAATTCTGATCTCACTCACATTCCAGACATTTTGCAAATCCACTATTAGAAAAGAACATGCAGCTCATTGTGACAATTAGCACCATTATCCTGTCTAGAAATGAAGGACATGCATTTTAACTTCTGAACATTATTCTGCCATTGGAAAAAAGTTACTAAATAGGATTTCTTTGAAATTGGGTAGGGGAGAATGAATAATTTGCAAGTCAAAGAACAGGGTGTACCTTATTCTCCTTTTAAGTCTAAGTGCTATATGTGGACCTTTTAAAAACTCGAGTTTTTCTTGTATCATTTCCAATATCGCTTTTGTAATTTTTTTCAAATGGACTTACTGCACTAGTTAGTTAAACACCTCATCAGCACAGAGCAGTGATTCTCAACCTTCCTAATGCCTCGACCCTTTAATACTTGTATGTGGGCATATCTGCATGTGGACAGACCCGCCTGGAGACAGATAGAGGAATGGTGTCTCAGTTCCTAAGACCATTGGAAATATGTGTTTTCTGATGGTCTTAGGTGACCCCGTTCGACCCCCAAAGGGGTTGTGACCCACAGGTTGTGAACTGCTGGCATAGAGGCATGGAGATCATTGTGCAATGATGTGGAATTAATCTTTTTCCCTCTTCTTTCTCATGATCAAAGTCATCCTGCATTGAAAAAAATGTATGAAGTGAGCTTGCTTTTTCTAGTGCATTACTGTTTGGTGTCCTGTGGGAGATGCTTTAGCTGGTGTCTTTCAGTCAACTAGTGTCCACTAATCAACTGATCAACTAATTTTTATATGGTATTATTGTTGACACTTCTTATTCTGACAGCTTGTTCTATTTTGCTGGTGTTTCTTGTCTTTATAAGAAAAATTAGGAAGAGGCATTTTTTCAGCCTGAATAATAATAATTTTTAAAAAAAGGTTTGTGAAGTACATTGGGGTAGCTAGGTGGCCCAGTGGTTAGAATGCCAGGCCTGGAGTCCAGAAGTCTCATCTTCCTGAGTTCAAATCTGACCTCAGACACTTACTAGTTGTCTGACTCTGGGCAAGTCACTTAACTCTTTGCCTCAGTTTCCTTATCTGTAAAATGAGCTGGAGAAGGAAATGGCAAAGCACTCCAATATCTTTGCCAGGAAAATCCCAAATGCGGTCATGAAGAATCAGACATGACTGAAATGACTGAACAACAACAACAATAAAAGAAGTGCATCACAGTAACTTTCTCTGTTGATCCTGGTGATACATCTATGAAGCAGGTGCTATTATCATTCCCATTTGACAGATAAGAAAATTGAGGTTCAGAGCTTTTAAATAACTTAATTGTGGTCACAGAGCTAACAATTATTACATGTAGGCTTCAAATACTGGTCTCTCTCCAAATATAGTAATCTTTTCATAATACTATCTTACCTGTATGAAAAATAACAAATTTTGCTTCTTTTGTCCCCTGAAGTATATGTCATTAAAAAAATCCTTATTCTTGTTTTCTGAGTCTTTTATGAAGACAATTAAGTTTGTTTAATGTGATCAAATTGATAACAAGTATCAATAGGAATAAGGATCTGTTTTGGGAATTGTTGCTAGACAATAGGTGATTAAGATTGAGTTTAAATCCTTTACAAAAGTCCTACTCCAATGAGTCACCATGGCATAGAGGTGACTCATTGTTCTTGACTATGCTAGAAGAATGTGATCTCTGGAAGGTTCTACCAAACTGGAAAATCTTTGCATAGGGTTCAGCACTGGAATGTACCTACTTTTTAAGGACTAACCAAACTAAGCACAGAGAGGTTCATGAGCAGTAGGTAGACCAAAAGGTGATAGTTTCTTCTTGGTTATGGTGGCCCCTGACTGGTACTTAATTAGATCTATGATCTTATTTAAAATGTTGATACTTCTTTCTATCATGTAGACAACCTATCTGTGCTCTCTTAGCCTGTACAAAAGGAGAATAAGGAAACTACCTTATTTACCAACCTAGACACCAAAGAAAATAGGATGAAGAACAGCAGTAGATTTGAACAAACATAGCCTAGAGACAAAATTAAAGGTAGAAGTCAGCAATAAAACTCATAGCTTCAGAGGTCAAATGGCAAATAAAGTGTGAGTAATAGGTAAGTGAATGAGAATCTGATAGGCATCACTCAGACTTGGTAAGATGAGAACTTATGATCATTGTCAAGTCATAGGAATCTAATCAATCAACAAGGATTTTAAAGACATTACAGATGAAAGAAACAAGGGCAGGGAGCAGAAGATGAATACAAAAAGTTGGCACTGTCCTATTGCATAAAAAAAAAAATACATAGTCCTATAAGAATAGTCACAAGTTTGGAAGCAAGAGGAACTAAGACTTCCTGGAATGCTAGAGAATTTTTTAAAAAGTGGTTTTATTTGTTTCTAAATTAAATATGAGAAATGAAGAATGTGAGAGATGTAATTGGCCCTCTCTTCAGAGAAGATGGCATGATAAAAATAGATGATGGAGTAAAGTTAGAACTACTAAAATTTTATTTTGCTTTTTTTTTTCTGCCAAAGAGAATAATCTTTGGAATAAAAAGGATACATATTTCTAATAACAATAAAATTTATAAAGTTCATTAATGTTTACAAAGTACTTTACATATGTTAGCTCATTTGATCCTCACAATAATCATGTCGGGGTAGATGCTACTATTATCGCTGTTTTAGATACATGGGCACTGGAGCTCAGAGAAGCCAAGTGATTTATCCAGAATCACACAGTTAAGAAGTGTCAGAAGTAGGATTGAAATTCAAGTCTTTCTGATTCCCTGTTCAGCACTTCACCTACTGTACCAACTAGTTGTCTTCATAGAGAGTTGAAGCATAAAACAATTAGGGAGATAGTAATACAGTTCTCTACCAAGTCCTTGTCTCTGGTGCTAACATAATTGTAATCTCTGGGAGGTTATACTGTTCTGAAAAGCTATTGAGTATTGCTTCAGCAATAGACTGAGTCTGGTCCTGAGAACTAACCTAGCTAATTGAGTAGAAGAATATCATTAGTAGGCTGACCACCTGGTGATGGATGTTTTAGGCTTAGGAAGACCATGAAATAATTAAAAAGGTCCCATGTATCTTCCGTTTACTTCTGCAATGACTGTGGCAGAGTGTAGGGAAAAGTTCTACAATGCATGCACATACTAAAGACATGACTACTGTGGATGTGTAAGTTGTGCCCATATATAGACATATAATGTAAATGCACAATA
The DNA here is from genome assembly GCA_028627135.1 of Pseudochirops cupreus. Classification (NCBI taxonomy): domain Eukaryota; kingdom Metazoa; phylum Chordata; class Mammalia; order Diprotodontia; family Pseudocheiridae; genus Pseudochirops; species Pseudochirops cupreus. The sequence continues at coordinate 65,745,944 of CM053580.1, read as the reverse complement.
GATCGACTAAGAGTGAATCAGGAGGGCTGACTAAATGGCTTATGGAAAAATGGTAGAGCTCCTTCAGTGATCCCATACCTTCCCCCTGAAATTTAATGATAATAGTCTACTGGTATTGTTCTATGACTGAGAGTTATAAAATACCATATTATCTGAAGAACTAAAATTGAATGGCACTCAGTGCAACATAGAGATGCCTATTGAGTATGAGTAGGCTTCAGCAACTAACCAAAATGGAACAACAAGCAATCATAGTAAAGGATGTCACTAAAGAAATGTATGATTGAGAAAGATAGTGGTCTGGTCATGTGGCAAGTTAGGGATTGAAGGGCATATCTGCTATGCTTGTGTCCTCATGGTAACAAGAGAAAGCAAGGAAGGCCCTTAGCACATTGGGTAGATCTCCTCCAGTAAACTTATGGGAGGGCATGGACCAGAGTTTCAGAGGATGGGCAAGCATGCATGGATAAGTGGAGATCATAGCTTCGTTGGAATATTTAAGCTTTTAGTTTCTCTATTCATTTTCACCTCTGAACATCCTAGGAGGAGGGTAAATCTAGCTGCTGGTCTTCATCAAGAATTCAATTACCAAAGGGGCAGGGCATAGAGCCAACTGGATTTAGAGTTAAGAAGTCAAGAGTTTAAAGCCTTACTGGCTGTGAGACCATGGACAAGTCATTTAATTTCTCAACCTCACTTTCCTCATCTATAAAATGAGGGGATTGGATTTTAGTGGCTTCTAAGGTCCCTTGAAGCTCTAAATCTACAATTGTATGGACACTGTTTGAGATCCTGGCTTGCTTCTCCCAAAGTCCTGGTCCTCTAGTGGAAATGACTTGGTACTTAGTTGAGCAGCCATAATCTCTGCATAGCAATTTGGAGCCCTGAAAGAGATAATCAATCTCTCAGAAACTAGTTTATTTGCCAGAGAATCAAAAACCTTTAAAGAGTTTTCATCTGGCTTTGTGCATAAGAATAACTTTTCAGTTCATTTGCCCATTGTTGAACTTTTTTACTAAATCAAGCTTCTTGAGATTTGTCTTGGCTTTCATGTAAAAAAATAAATGTCCTTGTATTGGCTCTATTTTAAGAAAAAATAAAATAAGGAAACAATTATTTAGGAAATATGACTTGTGCTTCAGTCTGCACTCTTTTGACTGTTGAAATATTAAACCAAGGGACATATATATTTTGTGTCAACATTCCTATCAATGCCTAACTTCACAGCTGTTGACTGGGTTTATTTCACTGATAAGCTCTTTGTTACACTGGATGCCATTAATTTGCTTCTCTGAACAGTAAGCATTGGATTTAAATGGGAGAATCTTTGTAGTTCAGTCTGCAATACCTCCATTTTCATATCGGTTTCCTTATGTGCCAGCTTCACACAGGAGGGCTGGATAAGGAAACCAACATTCTGGGCTCTTGACAGCATCAGACTGGGAAAGCCTTGTTTTTGCTTGCAGTTAGAAGAGTGAGGCTGACAGCCATAGCACTTTGGGATAAAATCCCAACTGTGTTCCTAGAAAGAAGGATTTTGAATCCTATTTTGGAAAAAATTCAGGTATGGTGAAATTAGTGCAAGAGATTTCAAAAGAATTTATGCTTGGAATCAGTACTAGACTTAGAAGCATGACATTAAGGGACCTAATGAATTATCAAATAGACTGTCAAACCTGCAAGGACAGTAAAGACTATCTAGGTCCATGCTTCTCATTTAATAGGGGAGAAAACAGGTTAATGCAGATTAACTGGCTGGCCCATTGTAAACCAGCTATGTGACAGAGATAGGTCCAAGAACTATAAAATCAAGTCAATTAAGATGTTACCCTGGCCTAAATCTCTCATTTTACAGATGAAGAAAATGAAGACCAGAGAATTTAATTCCCTCTACTTGGTAAGGGCTTTGGGATTTCACATAGCCCTTTCACAACCAAAGGTGTATTCTCTTTCTCACTTTTCTATGTATATTGTCTTTCCCATTAGAATGTAAGCTCTTGGGGGCGGCTAGATGGCGCAGTGAATAGAGCACTGGCCCTGGACTCAGGAGGACCTGAGTTCAAATCCTGCCTCAGACACTTAACACAAAACTAGCTGTGTGACCTTGGGCAAGTCACTTAACCCCAATTGCCCTGCCCTCCCCACTTCAAAAAGCCAAAAAAAAAAAAAAGTGACAGTTCTTGCCCTTAAAAAAAAAAAAAGAAAAAAGAATTGTAAGCTCTTTGAGGATGGGGCTGTCTTTGCTTTATATCTATATACCTAGTGCTAGATGGAGTAGTGAATACAGTACCATTGATATGGTTAGGGTTTGGGTTGCTCAAGACCCCAAAATACCAACATGCCGGGTCCTGCTGAAAGAATTCAACTCAAGTCTTCTCTCAGCCAAAGAAATGCAAAGTTTATTAAAAGTTCACCTGTATAGGACACAGAGCAAGTCTATGCTAGAAAATTCTGTGGCGCTCTCACACACGGGGCGCAAAGAAGAGATTTTATATACAGAAAGATTGTGGGAGGAATCTAGGAGTGGTCTGGAGGAGGAGTTTGGGGAGAGTCCTCAGGAGGAGTTAATGAAGTCAATGAGTGATTAAGGATGGGAAGTTGCTGGAGGCTACCTGGAGCCAACAGACAATAGTGGGCTAGGCCAATTCAAGGGTGGACTGATATTTTGGTAGGCTCAAGGGTGGGAAGTAGATACACAATGGAGGACTAGCCTAGTAATGGAGGTCTGGGCGGAGCCACAATGAAAAGCTTATGGCCTCATGAAAATGCCTTATCAAGTGGGAAGATTCAGTCAGAGTTCAAGAGGATTCCCAGAGCCTGTATCTCAAAGATTCAAGGAGAACTCAAGGGGGTTCCCAGAGCCTGTACCTCATCACCATGGTCTAGAGTCAGGAAGACCTGAGTTCAAATGTGGCCTCAGACACTTACCAGCTGTGTGACCCTGGGCAAGTCACTTAGCCCTATTTGCCTCACTCTCCCCATCTGTAAAATGAGAAAGAAAACCCCAGATGGGGTTGAGAAGAGTAAGATATGATTTGAAAGCCAGCAGAATCCTGCAACAGCACTGGCATAGAAAGATAACTTGAATAGTTCTTTGAAGTCCACAAAACAATTTGAATTAGGTAGTAGATGTATTATTGCCCCCATTTTACAGATGGGGAAAATGAAACTCAAAAAAGGTTAAAAACCATTTGTCTATAGCCCCACAACTAAAAAGCATCAGAACTGAAATGGATTCATAAAAAATGTTCACGAGATATTTTGTAGTAAGTGATTTGCCAAATTTCCCCTAGGCAATAAATTTCACAATTGGAATCTGTTCAGTAATCCTGACTCCAAATCCAGTGCTATTCTCACTGCAGTACACCTATGGAATCCCTAATTACTTTAGCACTCACCATATCATACTCATCCTGTTCCTTCCATAAAAAAGGCAAAATCATTGGGACTGGAACCCAGTGAAGTAATGCTCAGTTTTTACTGGCTTGCTAAATTTGTGTCTCACTTGTGAGCCTTGAGTGCTAATATGAACCAAAGAATGTGTCTCTAAATTGGAAAGTTAAACTTTTGGACTCTTGGGCTGTGATTTGTGAGACTCCATGGGTTGGTCCATGTGATTTTAGTTTGCTTCAGTTAGGACAGCTAGAGTCTGGACCTATGATTTCTTAGGATGTGAGGAGCTCCCTGTGCCCAGACTCCCTCAGTAGGTTAGAATTACCCAATTCCTCAGTGACTTAAAGATTGCCTGAGGCACTGAAAGGTTGCCTGTGGTTACATAGCCAGTAGACACCAGAAGCAAGTGATCTTTATCTCCTTGTGAAAGTAATTAAATACCAGAATGTGTTTGAAGGAACCTGGGAAGCCAACCAGCACATATCTTAATCAAGAATTTCCTCCATAACATTTCCAACAAGCAATCAGCCTTTGAGGGATCATTGTAAGAATTTGGAAGAGTTGCCAGTATTGTAATGCAGAAACTGAGTGGGAGAGGTGCAAACTTCTCAGACTATATCCTAAAATCTAATAAGGTTTCTTGTGGGAATAGGCCTGAGTTTTGGTTTTACCCTTCTTTACTACTGTCAATCAGCCTTAAGCCCTTCAGGAATTTTAGGATCCTACCCCCCTTCCCTTGCTGTCAATTGGCATTGAGCCCTTTAGGAATCTCTTGGAACTCTTCCCCCTTCTTCACTTTAGTGTTTGCCAAATAAGTATATGTACACTTGGATTGGCTATACCCTTTTTCCTTGTTCTTTGTCTTTTTCAAACCCAGACTGTAAGCCTGCCTCCCAGCCATTGAGACATAGTGGTGGGCTTCTTTGTCCCTTGTCATTAGAGAAGATTGTAAGCCCACCTCCCAGCCAATGGGAGCAAGGGACAGTGGTGGAGGGGGTTTGACTGCCTTAGGGTATAAAATTTTGCTTTGCCTCTTGTAACATGCATCATTCCACTGGTCTGCATGGGTGGAAGGGATGCCCTTTTCTCAAGAGAACTGAATAAAAACTTCCTGTTCTTCCCTTGAGACACCGCTGACTTTTAATTTTTGAGGTCCCTATATCCCACAAAGAAACTTTTGAAGATTTGAAGAAAATACAAACCTCTCCTTGAAATTAATCTGAACAGCTCCCTTTACATCATAGGTGTATTGCCGCAGAGTGGTCATTTTTCTACTCATGGTCAGTGATATAATTGTCAAAATATTGGATTTGTAGTTAAGGAACTTCATTTCTAGCACTGAGTAGAAACTAAGTGCAACCCTGGGTAAGTTGACCATGCTGGGTCTCAGTCTCCTTATCTGTAAAATGATTTTGGAGTGGATGACCTCTAAATTTCAGTATTTTGATTGATCTGTGATCTCAGAAACATAGATGGGTCTTCTCCATGTCTGTGTAGACTGTATGGGTGATAGTAGCAGCACAGGCAAGAAAAAATAAACTGGGGAAGTGTGGGCTATGTTTTGGGATAAGTGAGTGTTCATTGGTGTGCTCAACTGTGGAGCCTGCGGGTTGGTATTCTCTTGGATTGCCTAGGAATCAGATTATTATGTGCTTATTGGTTCCTGTTTATTTTTGTTGTCTGTGCAGTATTTTGACTCTAGCCAGTAAACATGGCTTGAGGAAAGGGCTCTGAATGGGGTGTGAGTCCAAGACCACAGCAATGCTAGTACAGGGGAACAAGGCGGAAACATAAAGAGAATCCTGGCACTATAAATGAAGACCAGTTCAGGTTGAGTCGATGGCTGAGATGAATGAGATGGGTGAGATGGTCCTTTCTCTGTCTCCCATTTCCTTTTATAGTATCTTTCCTCACTCTCTGCTGACTTCCCTGCCTTTGGTCTATGAAACTTCTATTCCTTATCTCCTCATTACTCTTTCAGATTTATTTGTCCCATGAGCTCAAGCTTAACCTGCTATGCCAGACTATTCATTCACTTGGACTATGAATTGAATCATTTTGTCTTTAACCAGGAGGGTACTTTCCCCCAGGCCCTGCTAATCACCCACACTCACCCATACTTTTCAGGTCCATCTCCCTAGATAAATGGAAGGCTTTAAACAGAAGGAGCTTCTTGTTTTCTGTACTCTGTGATCAAGCATGAGTTTTCCCTTCCTTTGTCTAAGCTTTAACTCTAGTACTTTTAACTGTAATTAAAACTAGCTTTTAACTCTAGTACTCTATACTATCAGTTTTTATACTCTCTTCCCAACTAATTCTCAATAACTTCTATAGTTTTTTTCTAAACAAAAACAAAACAAAAAAGCCAATGTACCTTTGGTGGAATAAGCCACAAAACCAAACACAAGCAAAAATGAAAACTCAGGAATTCTGCTTGATTTTCACAAGAAAGGAAAATCTTTAGCTCTCGATGTGCAACCCAGGAACCTGTCTCTTTCTTCTTGCCAGGCTAGTTTTTAATATATACATAGTTCAGTCATTCTTTACTAGTGACCTCTGTGCTCTCCTTGACTTATGATCAGGTATGAGGGGAAATTTGGGCTCAGTGTAGGCTTTGGTGAATATGCCAGCTGTTTGGCATTCATTATAATGTGGGTAAACAACCCCCTCCCCCATGTGCACACCTGCATAAAGTCCATTCAGTTTAATTCAAAGAGTATAATGGGATGGGTAGAAGCTCATCAATTTTCCCCTTCATTGGTGGTCTTTATTCAAAGGCTGATCATTTGTTGGGAATGTTGTAGAGGAAATTCTTGATTCAGATGTGTGCTAGTTGGTTTCTGAGGTTCATTCAAACTTAGATTCTGGTATTTAACTTTCACAAGTTGATAAGAATCATCTGTTTCTGTTCTCTACTGGCTATGTAACCACATGTAAGCTTTCAAGTCTCAGTCAATTCTTTAAGCCACTGAGGAACTGGGTGATTCTAATCTATTGAGAGAGTCTTGGCACAGGGAGCTTCCCACATTCTAAGAAATCATAGGTCCAAACTTGTTCCCCTCTTCCCCCTGAAAAGGAAAAGGTAGTTTTGAGTCCAGTCTAAATTAGCCTAAATTCTAAACCAGTAGAATCAAAATGAACAAAGTCTTATCATACATAAATATAGGTATTACATAAG
>CM053580.1:65676546-65739273 GCA_028627135.1 Pseudochirops cupreus | reverse complement strand
GTGAGAGTGAGAGTGAGAGTGAGAGTGAGAGTGAGAGTGAGTGTGACTGTGAGTGTGAGTGTTTTTCTCCCAGCATCTGGAAACTGACTGAGAACTGAGATGGAGTTTTCCTGAGACCAGAATCTGGTGACGACCGCCTGGAAGGCCTCTTGGAAGGCTGATGTTTCTCCTGGGTCTTAGGCCCAACTAAACTGGTGGAGGAATGAAGAAGCATGACCGGGGTTAAGCCTTTGTTGGTTTGTGGCCTGGCTGATCTTTGAGTTCCCAGCAACAGAAGTGGTGAAGGATTTGAGATATGCTGGACCCTGTGAACTTTGATGTGTGCCAGGGACTACCTGGAGGACTGGACGAGGACCTGGGAGCTGTCTGCCCCTGAATCCAGGTGACTGTTTGGTGGGTTCAGGAGAGAGCTGGGACCATGGAAGGGGATCCAGGGAATCTGAGAGACCACCCTGAGTCAAGATGAAGAAAAGGCCTCCCCTTGTATGAAATTGAGGTTTGCTGGACACCGAAGGGTGGAGAGTTTGTGTGTGTGTGTTTTTTTTAATGATACTTAGTGACTGATTGCTAGATGAGTGATTGATTAAGTTAATGATTTGCCTCATGAGTGGAAGATTGATTATTGTATTGTGAATTGATTGAATGATTAAGTAAGGAGGGTTTCCCCCTTAGGGAAACCAGATGATTATTCTTTTGTTCTTTGTTCTAAATATTGTGGCCACTGTAGTGAAAACTGTGTGGCCATTCTAATGTTAAGCTGTTATGAACACTATGTTGTGATTTTCTGTGATAAGATGTAATGTTGTAAATATTATATTGTGATTTGTTGTGAATGTTTGCCTTGATTTGTAATGGAATAAATGGAGTGTTCACTATACTGTATAATCAGAACCTTAAAAGCTGTTCACAGTAGCATTCTTTTGGGAATCTGCTTGTGCATGGCATTACACTGCCTTAACAGTTCATGTTATTTCTGAGATTCCTCCTGGTGGTGGGAGTTGGGCTGGTAAGACCTTGGAGTGGGCTGGTAATATTTTTGTATTTATTTGTCAATTGCTCTGAAAATATCAAATTATACAATAGGTATATGAAACCTTTGATGATGACTGAGAATTTGGAGGGTTACATACCCATTTTACCTTAGGAAATCACCAAACCATATTGCAATTCCAGAAATTATAGAACATGAAGTTTGACATTACCCCTTTGTTGAAAGACAGGAGTGGGGATGGAAGTGGTTGCAACGTACATCAGTGGAAGGAATACTCAACTCAAGGGGATCATAGATCCATAGACTCAGGTGGTTATTTTGAGTTGGTATTTACTCTTAGAATAAAGTTGATGGAGTTTTAAAAGCCTATATCTCTATATCTGTGTATACATATAGACCTGTATCTATAGATCTCTGTCTCTGTCTCTCTCCCTCTCTCTCTTTTGTTCTTCCCCCCTTGTGAAAAACAGATCCGGAAGGTCATAAAAAGATAAACTAGGGACCCAGAAAGTTAGGGATTGATTTTTAAGCTTTGAGAAAGAAAGATTTTGTTTTGTTCACTAACAACTCATACTTCCTGTGCCTGACTGAAAATAGGAAGCTGCCGGGGCTGGAGGTAATGGATTCTTGAGCAAATGCCATTTTGTTAAAGTAGCTAAAGAGCATGAAAATGAAGAAATTGAGCTTGGTGGGGTGGGCACCCTGAGCCTTTGGGGACGTTTGGCTCTGCTGAAGAAATGTGAATGACACAATACCTTGTAAGGCAAAAGGTAAGGCAATGAATGAAATTAATGCTTTGTGCAAATAAACATGTACACACAAAAGATGCTTTGTACATTTTCTGTTGAACATTACAATACCTGGGGTTCTTTAGATCTATTGCAAATAATATGGTATTTGTTCCATGGAAAAAATGCATCTACCCTTCAACATGCTTTTGCTACCCACATAGAAAGCTAAAATATACATGTAGAGAAATGTGGATAAGAGTTTCAGCGTTAAATTAGGTTAGATTATGTTTCATTGAGGCGGCTAGGTGGCACAGTGAGTAGAGCACCAGCCCTGGAGTCAGGAGGACCTGAGTTCAAATCTGTTCTCAGACACTTGACACAAAAACTAGCTGTGTGACTTTGGGCAAGTCACTTAACCCCAATTGTCCGCCTAAAAGCAAAAAAAAAAAAAAGAATCTATAAGATTATTTTTCATTAAAATTGCTGGATGTATTTTAGTTGTGTCCAATAAATTACACTTTGGTGTATAAAAAAAAAGAACATTTGGTTAATATTGGGGTAGAATTTCATGATTACATAGAAAAAGTACCGGCCATAACAAATGTAATTAAATCATCAGCATGCAATATTCCCAGGGTATTATGACTAATATTTATACTGAAAACATATTGTCCCAGTGTGTGGAAGGGTTAAATTTTGCAAATCCAAGCTCTCATTTTGGTAATATTTCCGTAAGATTCATTAGAGCTATTTTCTCAGAAGATTGTTTGAGAGATCAGAGTTCAATAAGGACTGGAGTGTATTCCTATGATTAATGCTAGTTACTGAATGCTATGAGCACACTACACATGCAATTTGGGCATACTTGTGTGCATCAGCTGCCGGCTTCTGTGTCAATGATGAGCAAATGCTATACTCCATGGAGGCTAGGTCATTTTCAGCAGGAACATTTAGATCTGATTGTTGGGGTGGGGAAGAAGAGGAGGTAGAGGAAAAGGGATTGTCAGCCCTGAAGGTTTTCCTTTTTGACCCTCCTAAACCGTCTTCACAGGGTTGTCAGAAAGACAAGCATGTGACCTTGAGCAGTGAGGGGCTATACTGGAATAGAATGAGCCCTTGGCATGGGATCAGACAGTCTCGGTTCAGTCATGTTCCATAAAGGTTCATAGATAATGTCTGATTCTGTGTTTATAAAAACTATATATTGCCAAAGACTTGCCTTAGGTTTCTAAGAAAGATTCTCCCTCTCCCTGCCTCTTTCTCTCCTCTGTCTCTGTCTCTCGTTCTCTCTCCTTTCTTTTGTGTGTCTGACTGTCTGCCTTTCTAGTATAACAGTTGCTACCTTGGCTCTCACAGACCGAAAGTGAAGAGTATTATTACATTTTACCTTTCCCCAATGGTTCTCTAGTAATGTTAAAAGGGTTTGGGGGCTCTGCTCTCTCTGCCATTGGTTCCTGCCCCCATAGATGATTTTTTTTTAAATTGTAGAGGTCACTTGCAGTCCTGTTTTCTTTAATCACTTAACAGTTGGATCAGCTTTTACAAAGGAATATTTACTTCAAATAATATGTATGTAGGTAAATATATTAATCCCATATATATTTTATGTATAAAATAGTATGTATGGAGAGAGTACTCACAACTAGAAAGGACAGAAAAGGTCTCTTGTACGAGATAGTATCTCAGAACTGCTTTGAAGGAATCTAAAGATTGTATGTATAATGGAAAAGGAAATGGCAAACCACTCCAGTATCTTTGCCAAGAAGACTCCAAATGGTATCATGAAGAGTCAGATCTGACTGAAAATGACTGAACAGCAACAGAGATTACGTAAAGCGGAGATGAAGAAGGGGTGTAATCTGGATTTTGGGGAGACAATCTGTGCAAAGGCATAGAGACAGGAAGTGAAATATAATGAATAGGGAGATTTAAATAGGCCAGTCTGCAGCATAAAGTGTGTATGTGTGAGTAACATGATCAGTCCAGAAAGACAGGTTGGAACTAAACCATGAAGACAAATATTTTGTATATATGCATGTAGGAAATATTTTATATATATTATAAGTAAGTTTTATGTATGTATATATAGACATTAAAATGAATCATTTAGAGGTTATAATATGTTTTATTCCTTATTTTCTTAATTTTTATTGAGACCGTTTTTAAGTTGATCATAAAATTACTTCAAGAGATTAAACATGGAGCTAGCCACCTCCTGTAGAAGCTTTTCTCGCTTTCCCTGTGTACTAGTTAGTCTCTTCTCTAGGCTCAACCTTCCCTCTTCTCCCATTATCTTCTTAGTACTGATTTATGTAAATATTGTTTACTCTATTAGGATGCTAATTTCTCAAGGGCAGAGGCTGTTTTCACTTTTTTTTGGCATCCTCAAAGAGAGCACAGTGCCAATCACAGAATAAACCCTTTAAAAAATGCTTGTTGTTTAAAAGACTTTGCTTAATCTGTCCCTACCCCACCCTCATGATTAAACGAGCCCAATTCTGCTCCAGAAAGAGATGTGAGGTCCATTACCTTCATTTACTACTGAGGAAACAGACTCAGAGTAATGAAGTAATTTACTTGTTTAAAGTCTAGGTGAATTAGGAGTGGTGTGGGGAGTAGAATTAGAGATTCTTCCTTTATACTATTCTCACATCATACTCTCAACTCATTTTAAATGCTGAGAAATTTAATAAGAAAAGCAAGTTTGTTTAAGGAGAACTAAATTTACCTAATTTTAAATGACGTTAAAAGGCTGAAGACAATCTTCAGAAGGCAGGAAGTGTCCAAGAACTGTACTTTTAATTGATAATTTAATTAATTGCCTTATTATTTTTTACACCAACAATGAGGCTTTGATTTTTATATGTTTGAATCTGGGGTAAAAAATACGATAATCTCTTAAAATTATTTTTCAAGGGCTTAGAGTACTAGGAAGAGGACACAAAAACTCTACCGTGACACAGAGGTCCACTTAACCATTTGTGGTTCATAGAGTTGGATCAAAATTAAGGAGAACAAGTTCTGTTCCTATGAATTAGATGTTTGCATCACACACTCTTTCCCTCATGTCTTTCCCCTCCGGTGTATACTTGGTTCTGCTTAATGGTCCTGTGGAAAGTCAGCATTGAACATCAAAAGTCAGATAGAAAGAGTAATGCCAAAATGATGTGTCATGGCTTCTGTATGGGAGAACTTATTGTGCTTATCAAAATTTTATCTCTAAGAGAATCCAGAAATAGGTTTTCTAATATATAGCTGCTAAATCAACTAATGAGTAGTTTACATTTTAATTCTAGAGTTCTCAAGCAAAACTTTCAGGTAGGGTTTCTAAGACCTTGTGAATTTTTAAATAAATGATCTTCCTGGTTAAGGAACCCTCACTTCCTTCTTGGCTTTTCTTGCCTTCTGCCCCTCCTCCCATTCCCTTATACAGGTATACCTTAGAAATAACTGCATATTGGAATTCCACGAAAGCTCAAAGGAATTCCAAAAACATTATACACTAGCCCCTCATGCTTTCACAGAATATATCTAAAAACACATTTCATGTGTTCCTTAGCCCATCTGAATATTTTTATTTCGCACAGCCTGTCTTTGCTGTCCTTAATTAGTATTTAAGAATCTGAATAAGCTGGGCAAACATCAGCTACAAGAGCTTAATTGTAAATCATTTGAGCCAGATGGTGTATTCTGCCTACCAGATGCTAGTGCAGTCATACCAAGTATTCTATTGCACTCTGAGAGATCATTAAGTGGTCTCTTCTGTTAATATTTGTTCATTTTATAGTTGGACAGATTCCCTAATCATAGAGAATACGAGGCTTTGGAAAAATCAAACCTATGGAAAGGTTAGACCCATCTGTGTTTTTAAAAGTATGATGGTAGTTGGGTTTGGAGTACACGTTGGTACCATCACTATCAATTCTTTCCACCCAAAGGCATCTCCTGGCAAGGACATAATTTTCATGGTATTAAAAATTGGAGTGAGAGGTCCATACTTTAAAGTAGTTCTTTTTGCTTCAGTATGGCGTAGGTCCTTTAAAAAAATTTTTTTTTATCAAGTAGAGTTATTCACTACTTGAAGAATCATACTTCATGCTTACTGGTGTCTGTTTTTTTTTTTAGTGCCTTGTAAATAAGCCTTTAATTTTTGCTTTACTCAGCAAGCGCTATCCAAGGAGCAGTAGAAGGCAGGGCTTGGATCTTATCCTTAAAGACTTCAAAACAACCTCAAAGTCAAATGAAAAATAGCTTTGGGGCAAGGCAAGATAGAACGTAGCAGAAAGAATGAGCATTTGGATTTCATTGTATTTTCACTGGATTGAGATGATTTAATTGAGGACAGAAGCTATTATCCAGACACCTTCCAATCCCCTATAAAGCTATATTGAACTCAGCCAACTTTTATTAAGCACCTACTAAATAAAAATAAAAAAGAGTCTTGGCCCTCAGGGAATAAGGAGGGGGTGAGAGATATAATGTACGCATATACAAGTAAATTAAAAAAAAAACATAAGATAAAAAAAAGTATTTACACAGGGAAATAGAAGCCAAGGGACAGGAAGAAAAATGTTTCACACAAATGTGGCTCTTGTGCTGAGCTCTGAAAGGATATAAGAGGTGGAGGTGAAAGAATATGTGCTCCAGGAATGGAGACTGGTCTGTATGAAGAAGGTATAAGAGATAGAGATTGTGTGTTGTGCCTGATCAATAGCGAGTAAACTAATTTGACTGGAAAATTGAGTGAGCGAAGGGGGGGAAAGTATACTAAAGCTTGAAAAGCTAGGCTAGAACCAGATCAGGAAGGGCTATAAATGCTCCAAAGAGGAGTTTATAATTGATCCCAGAGGCAGTAGGGAGCCATAGGAGAATTTTTTTGGGGGGGAGGCAATCAGAGTCAAGTGATTTGCTCAGGGTCACACAGCTAGTAAGTGTCTAAGGTTGGATTTGAACTCAGGTTCTCCTGACTCCAGGGCCAGTGCTCTATCCACTGTTCCACCTAGCTGCCCCACCATAGGAGCTTTATGAAAAATAATGGTAAAATATATGCTTTATGGATATCAATTCAGCAACTTTGGAGAGGATGGTTCTGATTTCTGTTAGATTGGTGGCAGGGAGATTAATTAAGAGGCTATTATGACAGTCCACACAATAAGAAACCTTAGTCTGAACAAGAATAGTTGTGGCATGAATAGAAATAAAAGGAATGAATGTGAACATTGTCATGGAAATAGAAATGGCAAGATTAGATAGCTATTAGGCAGATATAGGGAATGAGGGAGAGGCGAGAACCAGGAATGATACTGAGGTGGCAAATGTGAGTCACTGGATAAGTGATGGGAATTTTGACAGCAATGAAGAAACTTAGGAATTATGGTAGGTCCAGGGTTAAATATAATGAGCTCTCTACAGGCCATGTTGAATTTGAGATGCCTATGGGACATCCACTGAGAGATTAGGATTCAGGAGAGAAATAGGGTCAGGGCATAGAAATTATAACTGATCCTGTGAAAGCATAGATGATCTAGGAGAGAGAGAGTATACATATTTATTTGTGTGTATACATGTAAATGCATGTGTATACATACACACTATATATATATGTATATGTGTATATATATATGTATATGTGTATATATATGTATATGTGTATATATATATATATGTATACACATACATACACACACACAGAGAAAAGATCTCAGGACAGAACCTGGTGGTACACTCACATTTGGGGATGAATGGATGACAATCAGCAAAGGAGACTGAGGAATAGCCAGATACATAGGAGAAAAACTAAGAGAGGGCAGTGTCATAAAAACTCAGTGGGAATTCAAAAGGAGCACAGGGTGTTGAGAAGTGAGAAGAGAGGAAGCAGAGGAGCCTGTAGACTCCTTTTTTTGAGTTTAGAAATGAAAGGAAGGAAGAAGACAGGTATGTTATTTGATGAAGCGATAGGGTCAAGTTAAGGTTGTTCTGTTTTGTTTTGTTTTAAGATGGACCCCCATCATCCTGGTAGGATGTAACATTTATACAAAAATACAATATGATTTGAGAGAGAGAGAGAGAGAGAGAGAGAGAGAGAGAGAGAGAGAGAATAAGAATGTAATAGTAAAAAAAAAAGGTTGGAATCAGATTACAGGGGACCTTAAATGCCAAACTAAGAAGTCTGCTTTATCTTCAGAGATAGGGAGCAACAAATATTTTTGAATAGGCAGTTGTTATGGTTGGATTTAGGAGGAATATTTTGACAGCTGTATAAACCAGATTGGAGATTAGAAGGAGCAAATTGAGCTTATTATAACAGTTCAGTTGAGAGGTGATTAGGACCTGAACCAGGATGGTAGCCATGTGAACAGAGAGAAGAGGGCATTTAAGAGACATTAGGAAGGTAAACTTGACTAAATAAGGGTAGAGAGGAACAGAAAAGAATCTAGGATGTCTCTGAGGTTATGAACCTGGGTGGTTAAGAAGGATGGCATTATACTTGATCCTAAAATGGAAAGTTTGGAGAATGGGCAGACTTATTGAAGATGAAGAGTTCTATTTTGGATGTTGAATTTGAGATGCTGACAGACTGTCTAGGTAGAGAAGTTCAGCAAAGAACTGATCATGTGGAACTAGAATGTTGGAAAGAGATTTCTGAGAGAGATGTCTTCAAGATTGTTCCCTATCTATGTAAACTGAAATACTGCATTCTGGGTCATGGGTTACATCTTGGGGGTATATCTTACAGAATTCCCTCATGGGCCCTTATCCTACTTAGGGCCAAAATCATGGTTGTACTCACATCCTCTATAAATGCACAGATCACTGTGTAGTGTGTGTGTGTGTGTGTGTGTGTGTGTGTGTGTGTGTCTCCTCTGGGGACAAGATGACATGAATTTGTAGGGTACTTACTCAAAGCAATTTTGTGGTCTCCTTTAGTAGTATTTTCTGACTTAGGAGGAGAGGCTGAGAAAGTTGATGGTGAGGATGACCCAGGGTCCTTAGGAATAACCAAAGGACAGGAAGGACAAGTGGTTCCAAGGTGGAGTAGTGAATAGTTGAACTGGTAAGAATAAGGCCAGAGGAAAGATGATGTACAAGGAAAATGGTGAGGTGTAAAAGGGATCAAAGTTTCAATGGGGACAAAGGATAGTTTTGGGAGGAGTGTGGCAGAAGTTTAGATGAAAGGACCAGAGGTTATGATCAAAGAGGGAAATTTCAGAGTTCAAAATAAAGGAAGTGAGAATTTGTGATAATGGGGAGATCTGAAGTATTACCCTCCTCTGTGAGTGGCTGAGGTAAAATAAAGTTGTAGGGAGTCCAGCAAGTGAATGAATTGAGGGTGAGGGTCCAAATGATGGAGTTTGAGCCAACTGAATGTGAAGTTTTTGGTATGGGCATTTACAACTTGGAAATCAGCAAATGCTATAAATCAAGGCTTGATTTATTATTTTTTTAGACTATCTAGACTTTAAAAAATGATGGATAAAGTGTTACTAATGCAGATTAAACTTAAAAAGTGTGTCATGGGCACTTGTTTTTAGAGAGCTATTTGTAAACACATTTCAGTACAGCCTTAGAGGTGGCTATAGTGTTTGAAGAGGCATCAGTGTTAATTTTGAAGGGAAAGGACTAGGACAAAAAGGAAGCCTGTGAGTCAGGTCTTGAATTCTTTGAGAGAGGAAAGAGTGGTCTTAGGGTTTGTAGATTATTATGATGAGAATCTGAACATTCTAATATAAACATATGGACTAACTCTCAAAAGAGAAAAAGGGACTAAGTGATGGTAGCAAAGGAAGGGATTGGAAGTAGCTTTGAGGCACAAGGAGTATGCAGAATCCTCTGCTGAGCTAATCTGTCAGGGGGGCAT
This sequence comes from Pseudochirops cupreus, assembly GCA_028627135.1. Taxonomy (NCBI): domain Eukaryota; kingdom Metazoa; phylum Chordata; class Mammalia; order Diprotodontia; family Pseudocheiridae; genus Pseudochirops; species Pseudochirops cupreus. The sequence goes on along the minus strand of CM053580.1, from coordinate 65,729,693 downwards.
AGTGACCAGAAGCCACCAGCATTGGCTAGAGGGTTCAGGATGATGATAATATATAGGAAGCCAGGTTTGAATGAGCGTAAGATGTAAAAAGTATAAGAAAAACATTCAGCATGAATGGGGTTTGTCAATGATAATGTGGAGAGCACAATGCAGAGGGAGGAAGGTAGAAGAGAGAGAGAGAGAGAGAATCCTAAGAATTAGGGAAGTGTAACTTACTTTTACAGGAGAAGAATTCAGTTCATCTTACCAGGAGGTGGAAAGGTTCATGTTAATGGTGGCCAGGAAATTCATGTGGTGAAGAGGGACCCTAACCTTGGAGAGCGTGGGACTAGATCAGCCACTTCATTCTTCCATCCTTTCTATCGAAGTCCTTGAAAGGGCTCTTGGCGAGAGTAGGAAGTCAATGGTAACAAGGTCCAGGAGGGTCAGTTGTGAAGCAGATCTCAAGTTGGGGGACAAGAAGATGGAAGTGCTATGCCAGGCCTCAGTATGGGGGGGGGGGGATTAGTGGTGCCCTGTGCTTGCCTCAGCAGTGATTGTCTCCCATTACCTAGGGCCTAGGTGGTGATTGAGGACTGAAGGTTTTTTCAAAAGACTATAGAAGCACCTGGTGATGTGAGCTGGAGTAATTTCTTGTTCTACCAATGACATCAGGTACTTGCATGAGGGGTGGGCCAGGTGTTGGATATGTGCAACTGCACCCATGATACCTTCTTTCTTCTATATTTGAGGTAGTTTACACTTCAAAAACCCTTGGTTGTGAAATGTATATTTAACCTCTAAAGGAAGCAAATTGCAGGGCCTTATTTGCTAATTGAGAAGAACGACTTCTTCAACTAGTCTCTAATCTTCATAAGGGCAGTAGCCACGTCTTGGAAGACATCTCCAGTCATTTTTATTTATGTATGTATACATATATATACATGTATGTATATATATACATATATATTATATGTATGTACCTATATATGTATATACAGATACATACATTTACATCTATCTACCTTTCTATCTATCCATCCATCCATCTATCTGTATATCTCTTTATCTATCTATCTATCTATCTATCTATCTATTGCTACTGGACCCAGATGGCTTTGGAGGAGAAAGTGAGGCTGGTGACTTAGCTCAGTCTTCCCTCACTTAAATCCACTTGATTTGCAAGTCATGGCATTATCTTCTTGATGTCATGGTCCTTTTCAAGAACTAAGGACAAACAACAGCCATGTCTTAGCTCAGCTATTTATCTCCCCTTCTGGCACCTAGCAGAGTACTCTGCAAATAGTAAACACTGTAAAAATATTGGATGAGTGGATGACTTAGCCAGTTATTTGAGTTAATGTTTCTAATTGGTCTGGTTCCTTAGGGGAATAATGGACTCTGGATCATTATATTTATTTGTTTGTGAGGAAAGTACCTTGTAAACTTTAGGGTGAACACATTTAGGTCATTCCTGGGATTTCACGAGCTTGTGGGATTCTTAATGTGAAAACTCCCTCCATGGGTGCAGATTTACAACTGATCCGTCACTTCTAAGTAGCCACTTAAAAGGTCGTCTGTAACACAGAGAGGTGGTACCTTACTCATGGTCAAATAGTCAACATACGCCAGAGATAGCATTTGAGACCAAGTCTTTCTAAGGCCAGCCTTACATCTACTATGTGGCTTCTTGGCAAAGTGCTACAATAAGAAAAATTCACATTAATACAAAATAAAATAAATCAGTACGTTAACGTGTTATTGTTTTTGTTGCTAGGGCTCTATTGAGGCATCAGGACTCTTTGTTTTTATCCTCCTTTCTTCTTCCTCCTTGTCATTAGACCCATATAATACTACATATTCAAGAGACCTAGATTCTAGTTCTGGCTCTGCTCAGAACCATCTTGAGCAAAATACTTCAGCCTCAGTTTCCTCATCTGTAAAATGAAGGCATTACACTGGATACTATGAAAGAGAGGCAGGAAAGGAAGGGAAGAAATAAGCATTTTATATTTTATTTTTGGAGGCAGCCAGTGTTAAATTACTTGCCCAAAGCCATACAACTAGTAAGTGTCTAAGGCCAGTTTTAAACTCAGTTCCTCCTGACTCCAGGGCCAGTACTCCAGCCACTGCTCTACCTAGCTTCCCCAAGAATAAGTATTTATTTAGGGCCTACTAAATGCCAGGGTCTACTAAACATTTTTTTCTCCAAATATCTCATTTGATGCAACCTAACATTCCTTGCAGATCTAATGTGGTGAAGTCTTATGATTCCAGTTGGCTTGCTCAAGGATCTAGTCCATGATGGGAAAGTCTACCAGGTCATACCCACTTTGTAATGCTGGGTAACTTAACTATCTCATGAAAGGAAAGCTATTGCTCTGGTCTTTCCAGTGGCCTGGGAATTTTAAGATCATCACTCCCCACAACTTTCACATCTCAGTGAGTTTCTCTTGAATTATCTAGATAATTTCTCTGTCCTTTGTTTTGTTCTAGTTGGAGCCTTGACTGAAGCAATAGAACTCTGTGCAATGCCTTTTGCATACTGTAGAAGGGGAGTATTCTCATCAGAGCATAAACAAGAAGGAAGAGTATTTACCAAACTCTCTGAGTTGAATGCCTGGGTTCTAAATATACCTCTGATTACCTTCTCACCCTGTAATTTTCTACTTTCATTTTCATTCTTCTGGCTGATGAGTCACAACAGTGTGAGAAAAGGAGTAGATGATTACAATTACTTAAAGTGATTTAATCTTCTAATTTAATTTGATTTTTTAAAATTTCTGGTATTTAGTGAAGTACCTTTTATCTGTACCTGCTTATTCTCTTTCAGAATCCATGTATAGGGACCATATTCTGGTGCCTTGTACACTGAGCCACTCTGGTACATTAGCTCTGAACTCTGAGAGAATTGAGGTCAAATTCTGGCCTTACCACTTATCAGAATGACTTTGGGCCAATCACTTAATCAATTTGATCCTCATTTTTCTTAACCCTGTAATGGGGATAGGAATATTGGCCTCATGGAAGTACTCATCTCTTGAAAGTGTTGGGAAGAAAATGTTTTGTAAACCTTAAAGCTTTAGATGAATGTGAATATTATCATGATTTACATTATTAATAATCATAACTTGTGATAAAATGCTTTGTGAATACTAAATGTATCTAGAACTTTAAGATTTTAAAGGCACTTTGCTCCAACAACCCCAAGAATGGTTATTATTAAGGGACTGAGACCTCAGACATGTAAGAAGAACTTTGGCCCATCATCTTGTTCCTGTTCCTATAAGACTTTCCTAGACGTTTGCATAGTTTGGCACTCATTCCTGGAAGAGTAAGATAGATGTTAAAAGGGCAAACGCAAAAGGTATCTATGCTTATCTCCAGCCTCGGAATTTTTAAAGGGGAGGCAGGGGAGTGATGAAGGGATTTCACTTGTCCAGACTCAGCTGGGAATAAGCGCTAGGGACCTTTTGTGGAGATGATTGAGTCAGAGAAATCTGGATGTTTGAGCAGTGTGGGATCATGTGGAGGCTGAGGGTTTGTTTAATAACAGAACTGGAACTAAAGATGTGGGGCCAACTCTAAAGCAAAAATAATCTTCATAGGCTCATTTTTCCCCACCCAGAGTTTCCTCTGGAAACTGGATAGAACTCATGTCTAGGTTTCTGTAGATGTGAACAAAAGGACCCTAGCTCTTGTGCAAAGACTCAAGGTAACCACATTTCAGGTTTATGACAGCCTTTATTTTGCATCATAGAAAATGCAAAAACATGCAAAATACTTATAATAACCTACAAATCTTCCTTCTCTTTCTACTGAGCCCCAACTTCCTTCCTAAGGACTTATGCTGTATTTAGTCTTATAGTACTATCCTAATGGCTTGGATCTTCTTCAAAAGGGAAACAGCTGGGAATATTATAGACACAACCTCCTGGGACCCGAACTACTCTCACCTTTACCTTAAGTCTGATAGAGACTTCAGGTTCTATTTTGAATTTTTCCAAGAAGGAAAATTAATTTGCTTTCCCATTAGGCATGTGTGTTCTGAATAATTCATAGTAACAGTGGAGGTTACAGTTCAAATTTTTGCTTATTTATATTGTGACTCAGTTCCTTGCTGCTTTTCCAGTTATAGGGCTACATGATTAAGTACTATCTCTGAGAGTCTGTCACTGAACAGGAAAGTACCTTCCTTTATCCAAGAGATTATTGTGTCTGGGAGCCTCTTTTCCTCTATGTAAGAGACAACATCCAAAATGTCTTCAAATTTCAGTCTCATCTAGGAAATTTCCCTTTCTCCCTTTCTCCATAACCTTCCAGAGCTGACGTAAGTCATATCTATGAGAGAGGCTATGTGGACAATAATCCCCTAGAATATTATACATTTTAGAACAGGGACTCTTAACCATGAATTAAAAAAATGATAATGATATTTCAATATAGTGGGTCTTCTTTGTAATTTGTGCCTTTTATTTTATGTATTTATAAACATTATTTTGAGAAGGGGTCCCTCAATTTCACCAATATGTCAAAAAGATCCTCTGCTAACCTCTGCTGAGAGCAAGACTTTATGGAAGGAAACATAGGCTAGAAACCTCGTTAAGAGGTGGGGGTAGTAGGAGGGACATTAATAAGAATGTGGGAGGACAGTAAAGACCCTTGAGCAGATGCTGGATGCATATGTCCTCACAAACATAGAAATGTAGTCATTCATCTCCTTCGTCACTCACTTCCTCTATGCTCCAAAATTGTTAGCTGTGTCCTGCTGTTGATGATTTAAAAATCTGTGGGAGTGGGGAAATCTAGGACAATCTACAGAATATAAAGCTCACTTATGGATTATTATGATACTCAATAATATCTAAAATGATTTCCATCTCTGAGATTCCAAGAAATGAGTCTGATAAAAGACTATCTTTTGAAGTAAGGTAGCATGTCTATCTGCTTCGTTATTATATTCCTTGAATAACATTTTAAAAAGTTATTTCTTTTAAACTAGTGCTTATTTCTAGTGCATTTCACTTAAAGCAAGTTTCCATCCACACAAGAAACGTGTTTTAGTTACACATCAGTTTGCAGGGTATTTTGGTCACTTTAACAGGAAGACTGAACCATGCCTTTTGTAGGGCACTGTCCTTGGAGTTATGAAATCCTACCACACTACTTATAGCTGTCAGTTGGATTTTTTTTCCTTAGGAGTGATCACTTACCTCTGTTTTAACATGTAAAGGAATATTAGATCATATTTATGTCCCTATGCATGGCTTTCAAGTGGGAAGGGAAGTTTCCCAGGGTTTCAATCCCAGTTTAAAGAAATATAATTGTAGTTCAATAGTTGGCAGAGAGGACTGGGAGTGGGCAGTTGTAGCAGCAACCACACTGGCATACCCAGAATAGTTGCTAGCACAGGTTCTTAGGTCTGCTTTACTAGGAAAAATAGCTGTTTAAGGGGTCAACAATCTTTTTTTTTAAATTACATTTACTAGTTCAAGTGAAAAGTCAGAACCCTGAACTTCAGAGAAAATACAAAGAAAATACAGAAGAAATACAAGCAGAGAAATAAAGACCAACAGACAGGGCTCTGTCCAAATCAACTATACACTTCACATACATCCCTGGATCAAGAGTGCCTTTATATCTGAGCAGGCAGGGAGCTCTAAACATAGGGCCACTGAGAATCTCAACCAGGGAATCACAAGATCCTTCTCATAAGCCAACCCCCAAAGCAAAATACCAACTCAAAGTATGTATACACTTCTCAGAGCCAGAAGGCATCACAACCCTCCTAACTCAGTGCCTAATCCAAAATTAGCAAAAGGGGTGAAAACCTTCCTACAAGCAAACTTCCCCTAATCAAGCTTCCCTTAATGGACTCTTCATGAGTCTATTAATGGATGGGGAAGATCTCAAATCCCATTAACATTACAGCAGTGCAAGGTCATAAAGTCAATGTAGATAGTACAGGCAAAGGGATGCCGAGTTTATTAAGCCTAAAACTGGCTCTAGCAAAAAGAGAGAGGTTAATTTCATTTTATTTAAAATCAAATCAATTCAATATAAAAAATACTTGTTCATCTTTACACACAGGTAGAGAGGACAAGGTCCTTCCAGTCTTCTTTTCTGAGCCCTCTTCTCTACATATCCAGAACTTCATATTGTTAGCTAGTTTCCCAGGTCTCCTCAACTGGGCGATTTATAGTTTGAAGATGCCTCTCCCTGGCGCTGCCCCATGGTCCAAACCCTTCCCCAACACTATATTTCCTGCCGACTTCTCTGTTCTTTGCTCTGTTTTCTCAGGGACCAGTTCTCCACTAAAGAGAGTCTGAGAAACTTTTCAGCTAAAGAGCAATCTGTAGCTCACTGAGAAAATCCCTTTAGGAAATATTTGTTTTTATAGTAGCTTTTAGTTCCTTAACTTAAGGAAATGTCCTCAGACATTGAAATTTCAGGCAGGCTCAGTGGGGATGTATTTTGGGGACAGGGGAATCTTTTCATTTTTTTTTTCTACATTCCTCATGCCATATAAGTAGGAATAAAGTCTGCACCTCTGAGTAACACTAATCCTGAATAAAGTTTCTATTATGTATAACCTTATCACTAATAGACTTCTAATTTTATCTTAGGTCAATATAGCTTTAGAAATGTGTCTATGATATAATGACTCAAAATGGAAAGGTAATTTGTTATCTAGTGGTAAAATTTCTGCAGTGAGTGTTGGAAAGGCTAGATTCTAGCTTGGATTCTACAAGTGAGGGCATGGATGTAATTGGCACAATGGCCTGTTGTGGTAGCCCAAATCAGGATATTGAGGAATATAGACAAAATCATGATCATTTTGAGCTAATTGCAAGGTTTATTGAATAATATACATGTAATGGTCTAAACCTGTCACCTGTTATACTCAAACTATCTGGTTATACTAATGAAAGGAAATATCTGCTTCATTCCCAACTGTTGAGTCCCTGGGGAAATGAAGTTGCAATTTCAGAAGCTGGGCTATTCGGAAGAAGTGCAGATATTGGATGACCTATAGGTTCTAGAGACTGCATACTTTTATTCCGAATGGACAAAGAACTTCTTAGAGGTACACCAAACCCAAATAGGTCAGAAGTATAAAGTCAGGAACTGATAGAATTCCTTTGGGAAATGTGCTCATGGATGTTTATGAGTTACTTTAGCTGATGCTATCTACACAGACCACACTCCTTTTGTAGGAGAAGGCCCATATCACCCACTGAAACTATTGAAAAGCAGTGCCAAAGAATACGTGAAATACGTAGATTATCATTTCTCCAAGCAATAAAAACTCCAGGATCTTAGCTTTCTTAAATTTTCCCCATCCATGAGTACACTCTACAAGTCTTCTCACCAACTCTTAGACTGTTTACAAGTCCTAAGTCCACTCAACCATTATCATGATTATTAATTACAAATTAATACTTTAAATTGATGACCATATATAAATATGTTGTATAAATAGATGTGAATTAAACATGATTGAATGTTAGAATAATTAAAATAGTTTTATAGGAATCCCAATAGTTCTCAAGATTAAATCCATATTTGGAGGCTCAACATTGTGTTGGAGGGTCTGAATAAACTTCAATTATTAAGATACACACAGAAACTAATGACTCAGTAGGGAATTTGTTACAAAAGGTAAGGGCCATTTATATATAAGCTCTGAGATACATAAATATTTTAAACTAAGTGTACTTTCAGAGACTGTCCTACTCAATTTTAAATGCTCTGCTTTGAATAGACACCTTCTCCCAAACATCCCAATGAGGGACAATTAGAGCTAGATCAGCTTTCAAGGGTTTTCATTTTCCGCTATTCATTCGGGCTAGCACAAATCCATATTGCTTTAGTTTAGAGGGAGTCAAGCATTTCCACTGCAGAAAATGGCATCATTCCTATTTGGATGCAGAATGCATAGGAAGCTGTATCAGGAAACCTTACCTGGAGTGCTACTTGGATGGCATTAAGCTGCCTTGTTCTGTGTTCTAATTAAAATGATTCCCCAGAAAGGTCAATGGGCTGAAAAAAAGGTCTACATCAGCACAGAAATGCATTGCCACCCAGCTCCTTCACTGAAGAGCAAATCATTTCCATTAACCTGCAGGCAATCAGTTGGATTCCGGTGTCTCCAAAGCAGCAAAAGATCATTATGGGGAATAATAGGAATTTGAGACTAAGATTATCCTTAATGAAATATATTTAAGGAGAATATAGCAAGAGGACCTTTCCCTAGAAGCAAGTACTCCTGTTTGCTAGGGAAATTGAGGCAAATCATCATACTCCTGTTTTCCTCATTTGCAAAAAGTGACTGAGGACTTATTGAAAGTGATATTAACCTTTTCTTGAGGTTACAGGAATTCAGGTCAAGAAGGGAAATGAGCCAGAGATTCTCTATTAGTGTCTTAAGGTTGTCACAAGGCTTATATTTTCAAGCTATGCCACGTTCTAGTTCAAGATAGGCTACTTTGTTTCCTGTAGTTGACTGAATTTCTATCTTCCCAGAGCAGGAAATAAGTGCGAAAAAGGAAGCAAGTGGAAGCAAGTGAGCAGAGTTTGTGTAGAATGGTTTTGATAATACGTATGTTTATTTTGAAGATATAGGAAGTGTAAACAAAAATGGATTCTTCCAGCCATGGTGAGTGGAGGCTTTGAGGAGGGTTCGGTAGAGACAATCTCATTTCCATGTCACTTTTTGAAAGTCTACCAGGTGTTGAGAGGAATGAAAAGACAAAAATGTTTTGGTTCCTTCATTTATACTTTATCTGTTATTAGCAAAGAGGTAAGATTAAAAAAATGACTGTAATCAGGCTTCTAGTCTTTCACCTTTCCAATTCATTTTTCACAAAATATATTTTTTCACATAATTTCATAACATTTCACAACATATTCCTAAAGAATAGATTGCCACGTCACTCTCTTTCTTGAGAACCTCCTGACTGCCCAGTAAAATATAAACTCCTCAACTAAGAATTCAAAATGTCTTACAATCTGCTTTAGACTACCTTCCCAGTTTTATGTCATATTCCCCTTTGTGGATTTTCTGTTCCAGATGAATTGATCTACTTATTGTTCCCAAACTCAGCATTCAGTTTCCTACCTCCATAATTTTTTTTTACATAATATAGTTCTTGTTATACCTCTTAGAATGCCCAACTTCCTTCAAAGCTCAACTCTGTTTAACTTCTTACAAGAATGGTTCCCCTAGTTATTAGTACCATCCTCCTTTAAATTATCATGTATACACTTAGAAGAGGCTGTGTGCTATAATAGAAAAAATGCCATACCTGGAGTAGGGAAGACTAGTGTGAAAATCTTGCTCTAGCTATAAGAATATGGACAACTGATTCAATTTCACTGAACCACAGAGAGAATTATATCTGTAACACCTGTATCTCAAAGGGCTGTTGGAAGACAATTCATGCAAAGCATTTTGTAGACTTTAAAGTACACCATAAATCCCAGTTATTGTTATGAGTATCTGTTTATAAATTTTGTCCTTCCTTTAAGCTCCTTGAGAGCAGGGATCTCTCTTTTAAAAAACTGAAAAACAAGACACTCCATCTCCAGAATCTTCTGGAACGATTTTTCTCCTCATCTCTTCTTCCTGGTATCCCTGACTTTCTTCAAGTCTTAGCTGAAGTACCACCTTCTACAAGAAGCCTTTTCCTGTTGCCTTAATGCTAGTCCCTTCTCTCTGTTGATTATCTTCAATCTGTCCTGTATGTATCTTGTTTGTATATAGTTTGTTTACATGTTGTCTCCCCCTGTTAGATTGTGAGTTTCTTGAGGGCAGGAAGTATTCGTGCATTTTTTTTTATCCTCAGAATTTAGGGCAGTGCCTGGTTTTGTTTGTTCAGTCATGTCTGACTCTATGTGACACCATAGATCACACTACCAATGGGGTTTTCTTGGCAAAATACTTAAGTGGTTTGCTATTTTCTTCTCCAGCATGGTAGTAGGCACATAATAAATACTTATTGATTTTCTTTGGGAAGTCAAAATCACTGCCCAGAAGGAAATGGAGGCATATGACAATCCCAGTAAGATTCATTGGTTTGGGGACTACTTATAGGGGGCTTTTCACAAGAATTAGACCAGTCAATGTTGAAAACAATAGGTTATTAGTGTAACACCAGAAGGGACACTATCATTAGCCATGTGAAATGGCATGGGAACAACGACTTACCAATGTCACAAAAATATTTCACCTCTTATATGGGGTATTGCAACATCCGCTGGGTTTTCTCAATAATGCCAACAGATAGACTCCCAAATAGACCACAAGTACATGATTATACTCAAACTCACGCATGGCTCTATAGGTAACCTTGAGGAAGGGAAACACACTTCTTCTACTTACACTAGTTTTTGAGGTCCCCACCTGTCTATCATCTATATAATCAGCCACTCACAATGGAATGACTCCTATAGTATCTACAAGCTATTTCAATTTACAGTTACCCTTAAATGTTGTTTTGATACAAATAGCAGTTCTCTTTAAGCCAGAGAACTGAAAAAACAATCAAACTTTCTACTTTTGGTGAATACAGACTAGTCCAATTAGTTATTTACTCATCTAGATGCTCCATTATCCAATCAGAATAGAGCTCAGAGTGACACAGCCAGATAAATAGACCTAGCTGTTCCACAAAGCAGCTACAAAAACCTTTTATTTTTGTTCTCAATTCAGAGATGGCAGTATAAAGCAGCAGGTTACCTCTATAGGGGGCAATAACGGTCATTGAAGTTTATGGTTAATGAAGCCAATTTTATCTTCCACCAATTAGGAATCACTTATCTGGAGCCTTCTGTCAGCTGATTATTTCTGATGCCCTCAGCTACGAGGGAGAAACATTTCAACCATTCTTCAAGGTCCTCAATTGTTCCTCTTAAGCTCCTAAATAAGGATCTTCTATATCCTTCAGTGACTTAAATGAATATCCTGTCTCTCAATGATTCACTTTTCACTTTAAAAAAGTCATTTTACCCAATTTCCTTATCAAGCTGAATTTTAAAAAAAATAATACTTCAATCTCCAAATGTTTATATAATTTTTTATTTTCAAATTTTACCTTGTCATAAAATATTCCTATGCAAATTAGCAGAGGTGTTACAAATGCTCGTAGCTCTGAATACTTCAACACGGTCCTTTATTTAGTGTTCTAAACTGTGTTTAATTACACAATATTTTTCATTTTTAAAACATAAAATTTCTTTCTTTGCCTGTTTAAAACAACAAACTGTTCCCGCACAGGTGAGGAATCATTCTACATTATTCACAAGGGGATTTTAGTTTTTGTACTTACATTATAGTTTATTTTGTTTCCAAAAACTATTCAAATCCCATCTTAAAGCTGTGATTCTTATTTTCTAATTCTTTGGTTATCAAAATATTTTCTTAAAACAGTGGTAATATCTTGGATTCTTTGAAAATACAAATATTTCACTCCACTTACAAATAATTTTTCTATCCTTTTCATCCCTAAACTCCTCCATATGAAAAAGGCCCTAAAAAGGTATCATGTTTTACATTTGGTCCATTTTAACTCAGTCACAATTTGAAGACTAACCTGGCTTAATTTAAGACACCAAGGAGAGAAAAAAAGAGAAAAAATACAAGGGCCACCTGTGAAATCTCAAAATAAAGTGAGGATAGAGTAGAAAAGAAGATCGGAGATGTTGCCTGAGTCTTTAGTGTAATGGTCTTCCAACCATGGCTTCTGGAGGGAGCCCACAATTTTTCTATTGAGACACCACAGCATCATTACAGTAAGTCCTTGCTATTTCTTCTAGTTTGATGGATTTGTCACCTTTCAATTCACTGGGGCAGCTGGAGGAAGCAAAGTTAAAGGTTTTTAAAAGGGTTTGTGCACACACACGTGTGTGTGTGTGTGTGTGTGTGTGTGTGTGTTTGTGTTTGTGTGTGTGCATGTGTGTTTCATCTAGGCGTGTTCAATTGCCTTCCCATTGCTGATATTACTGACAGGAAGGTACTAGGGTTGTACTATGGAGCACAAAAGATGAATGTCTTTAGCATGGAAGGTTTTAGACACAGAAGATTCTGAGAATTTTTTCTGAGGAAATTTTCTGAGAAAATTTCTGAGGAGAAGCAGGAGCAAGTATTAAGGGGGCAGCAACAGCAAACCCAAAGCTCCCCAGGTTTCCTTGTATTACTCCAGGGATGGACTCATGTTGGTAAGTTCCCCTTGTCCATCACTACATGCAGTATAAGCTCTTTAACCTGGAGTTCAAGTCCTGCCACAATTAGTTTCCAATTTACCTTTCTCATGTTATTTTTAATATTCCTCTCATATACTGTATGCTGGGGAAATCAGACTATTTCACATCCTCGGATCACATTCTTTCCTTTCCTACTAACAAGCCTGTGTTGCTGTCTCTGATTACTGGAATGGTCACATCTTTCTTTGGAGAGAACCAGCATAGTGTAGTGGGTCACTTGCTAGAGATGGATTTTGGAGATCTGCATTTCAATATCACTTCAGACACTAGCCGCACGCTGTTGATACATCACTTAGCCTCAGGTACATCATCTGAGAAATGAGGAAAATAACATTGTGCTATCTGCTCCACAGGGTTGTGAGAAAAGTACATAAAAACCTATAGAAGTGTTATGAAATATAGAGAATTACTATTAATAATGATAATCAATAATATTAATAAGACAATATAATAATTAATACTGACAATTAATAATAATAATAAGATAATTATTAATAATGATTATTAATTATCCAATCAGTAAACATTCATTAAGCACTGCACTAAGCAGTACTGGGTATACGCAAAGAGGCAAAAGACAGTCTCTGCTCTCAAGGACCTTACAATCAAATGGGGGAGACAATATGTAAGCCAATATGTACAGGGCATGGAGAAGTTGGGGAAGGTTTCCTGTAGAAGGTGGGATTTTAGTTGGGACTTGGAGAAAGCCAGGGAGGTGAGTTGTCTGAGCGAGGAGGGAGAGCATTCCAGGCGTGGGGGACCCCCAGAGAGATGTCCTGAGCTGAGAAATGAAGCGTCTTGTTCTTGGAACAGCCAGGAGTCACTGGATCCAATCCAGTGTCACTGGACTGAAGAGCATGTGTTGGGGAATAAGAAGATTAGAAGGGTAGAAGGGAGCTATGTTATGAAGGGCTTTGAATGCCAAACAGATCTGCTGCTTTGCATTTGTCCTGAAGGCAACAGGAAGCCACTGGAGTTTATTACACGGAAGTGAGGGGAGAGACAAGATCCAACTGGGTTTTAGGAAAATCTCTTTAGGGGCTGAATGGAGGATGTAATAACCAACTTCTTTCTTCTTTTGCCCAGCTCATAGTAGGTGTCTGATAAATATTTCTCTGTAACGGAATGGAGTGGAGAGGAGTGAATGGAGGTCTGGCACAGAGTGGATGCTGTGTATGGGTACTATAGTGATAAGCTCTGAGAAGTTAGTTTGGGGGTGAAAACCACTAGTTGGATAGAGAAACGTCACAAAGGATTGATGGCATGAATCTCCAAAGACAGATTTTGTAAACTTCACAATTTTGTCTAGGGATGGCCCCGTCCAAAGTCTCAAGCAAAATATCCTTCCTTTCCCAGTTAGTCAAATGGGAGTCATTGTAAAGGAATCTTGAGCATTTTCAATGAGAATATGTGTTAATTAAAACATACGACTATGTCATTAACATGATGAAATGACAGGACCTTTGTCTGATGATCCCTAAAGAAAAGATTCAGGAAAATTAAGAATATAATATAGTAATAATTCTCTCCAATGGTGAAACATATGAATAAATGTCATATCTCTAAATATGGCCTTTCTTCTTCCTAAAAAGGGACTCTTTCTATTTTTACATTTTATTCCACCACTTTACTTCCTACCCATTTTTTCTCTTAAAAAAATCTGAGCCACCATTTTATCTGTGTAGGGAGTATCCCCATGTGAATTTTTCTCAACCAATGAAGATGGATATATTTTCCATGATTTATAATCTTAAAGAGTTGTTTGGTGGTGGTGGTGGTGGTGGTGAGAAGGGGTGAGGGTGGCGGGGTTAGAGGAGGGGTTGTTGTTTGACTTTCCAAGGGTCACACTAGCAAGTAGCAATTAGAGGTAGAAGTCAAACCCAGGTCCTCCTGCTTGTGAGGCCAATTCTCTATCTACTGTGTGAGTCTCCCCCCCTTCCTCTCCCTCTTTCCCCTCTTTGTGGCTACTCCCTGTCTTTCCATTTTGCCTTCTCTTCTATTAATTAAAAAACAAACAAGTTTCCAAACAACAAATATTCATTTATGAACCTGTTTAAACTTAAAAAAACCTCAGGATACTGTCATTTTCTCGTTAAAAAAAGAAATTGTTGTTCATTTTTAAGGAAGCAGATATTCCTTTTAGTCACTGAGATAAGTAGAATTGCTGGTGATTATTTTCAAGATAAAAAAATGGCCATGTGCTCCAATGGCCTGAAGACAACTGATGGAGAAATCCTGGTTGATGAAGGCAGCAACATGAAACAAGGCCATTTTTATCTAAACTGGTAACTTAATTGTTGCTTTCTGATTTAGATCTCTGTAACCAGAAAAAGAAAACAATATATATTATTGCGTACCATAAATATCCCACTTCTGAGACCCATTAACAGCTCTTGCAGGAGAGTGTAAAATGGGGTGTTAATGGACTCAAAACAGATTTGTTTCATTGAGAAAAGCCCAATGCTATAAATCACTGCTTTCTGCTCCTGTGCAGTCCCAGCTTAAAGGCTGGAAGAGAAAACTGAAAGGATTAAAGAGGACATCATTATTTAAGCTAGCCTCCTTCTGGAGCCTGTTTGAGGGAAGGGTTTATTCAAAGCCTGTCTTGGGTTCTCTCTGTTTCTGATTTGGGCAATCAGTGGCAATTCCAACTTTTGCTTTCTTTGACTTCTGTCTACTGTCTTAGCATGATGCTAGCTCATTTGCCCTATAAGACAAACTAACAGACTTTCTCTTTCACATTCTCTTCTCCCTGTCTACCATGGTTATTTGTATATTTTTGATGGCAGCTAGGTTGAGCAGTTGATAGAGTGCTGCGTCTGGAGTCAGAAAACCTCATCTTCCTGAGTTCAGTTCTGACCTCAGGCACTTACTTACTGTGTGAACCTGGTCAAGTCACTTCACCCAGTTTGCTTCAGTTTCCTCATCTGTAAAATGAGCTAGAGAAGGAAATGGCAAACCACTCCAGTATCTTTGGCAGGAAAACCCCAAATGGGCTCATGAAGAGTCAGGCACAACTGAAAAAAAATCTACTGCATGATGACAGCTTCAAAAGACGTGCTTACAAACAGGTAATGAAGTAATTTCAGGTGATGCCAGTGTAAGGATCTCTTTTCTCATTCCTCAGCAGTGGAAACACAATGAATAGGAATTAGACTATTTGTACCTGACCTAGATCTGATACTACATGATTGCTGCTCTTTTTGGTTCTAAAACATCAGCTCCTCATCCCACCCTTGATTTGCATCACCTTCTACTACCTTTCACCCAGAAGTCTCTGATTCCAGAGAGAAGTGGTATTTGTCCTGTGTTGGGAAGTAGAATTGGGGGACTGAAGAAAGGAAGCAAGGGCTTCCCACCTACAAGGTTCCACCCCTCCAACCCCCTCCCCCAAAAAAAACCCTACAGAAAATTCATAAAATGCAAAAGAGTCCCAGGAGTTTCTTCTCCTTCCACTACTCCATCTCCCTGCTGTTTGTGCCTTTTACAGTAAAGCAACTGTCAATTTGCTCTGAATTTTTCTTGTTTATACTGATTTATGTATATATTGACTTTTCCCATTAGAAAGCTCCTTGAGGGTAGAGAATACTTTTAGAGAAACTTTTTATTTATTAAGAAATTTATTTATTAAGCACTTATTATGTGCAAGGTCTTCAAGGATCTTATATCTGAATATCTTCCTGATAACACATATAAGGAGGTAGAGGTAAATGGGTGTGGTGTGGAGATAACTAGGATATATCAGAATCCAATGTTCCAAGGCAGCTAGGTGGTGCAGTGAATAGAGCACTGGCCCTGGAGTCAGGAGGACCTGAGTTCAAATGTGACCTCAGATACTTGATGTTTAACTAGCTGTGTGACCTCGGGCAAGTCACTTAACCCCAATTGCCTTGCCTTTCCCCCTCCAAAAAACCAACCAAACAAAAAACAGTTTAATGTTGTGGAGTTAGAAGAGGATGATAGTTGGAGTGCAGATGATATAGTGTGGAAATATTTTTTCTTTGTATCTTAGCAATAGTGCTAGTGCCTGACTCAGAGCAAATACTTAATAAATGCTCGGAGAACAGATGCAGAAATGAGAAAAGCACTCAAGGTACTCCTTAGCATCCCCTTCACTATTCTTCCAGGGAGCCTGATAATCTGAACAAGCACTCACTGTCATATCAGACCTGCACTCCCTGAGCAACTCCAGGAAATGATAGGGATGTTGGCAAGGATCAGATTTTCCCCCTCTTCCTCCCTCTCCTGCTGCATTGTGGCATGGCACCTGTCCTCCTGCTGGAGGGGTCACATTAGCAACCCTCTTTTTTCTCCAAGAAACTTGCTGCTGAGGAAATATCCCTTTAGGAGGCCAGTACCTGTGCCCTTTTACTCAGGAAGTCATTAATTTGGGATTACTTTTAAGGTAACCCCCATGTTGAGAAAGTCATTCTTGAGACTTTTTCAGATCATATAAGCACATGTTTACCTTTTGCCATATGTTTCTGCAGAAACTCTCCTGATACCATCCATGGCCACTCAGACAGGGAAGTTTGTCCTCAGGAAGTCTAGTCTCTATTTAGTTCTCAGCAAAAGAAAAAGAAAGCAGAAAACATCAAGAACTTGAAGTCCAGGTACATGAGGCCACTTGGGTGGACACTCATAGCTCACTGAGTACTTTTGCAAGTAGCCATTAACTATTCCTGGGGAAGCAGAGCTAACCTTACTCCCTTAACGATGTTCCTTAGAACAATTCTGTTGTGCTTCTGACTTGAAGACCATGCTGGGGTGGGGGAAGGGGTGCAATGGGGAGTGTGAGGAGAAGGATCATGCATGACCTGCTCGTTTTTGTAGCTCATGAGATAGAAGCAGCTCTTCAGACAAGAGTTGGTTTCCCTGACTCTTACTGATTCTCTTGGAGGAGTTGATGGGGACTAATAATCATAGGCCCTTGTGTTTCCTTAGTAGTGTACCCGAGTGGACTCTTACCCTCCATGGTGAGTTGTCCATCAAATACCTTTAAGCTAAGTCCCAACTCCATTATCTCATCAAGCTGGTTGAAGATATGGTGATGCGGTAGAGTGCTAGACCTAGAGTCAGGAAGACTCATCTTCCTGATTTTAAATCTGACCTCAGGCATTTACTAGCTGTGTGATCCTGGACAAGTTACTCAACCCTGCTTGCCTCAGTTTCCTCATCTGTAAAATGGAGAATGAAATGGCAAACCACTCCAGTATCTTTGCCAAGAAGGAAGAATCAGTCACTACTGAAAATGACTGAACAACCACCCACCAAAAATCAAATTGTTTGGTGGAAACCCAAATAGCCACCAGGGACAGTGATTTCCACTATTTCAGTAGAGCTTTATAAAAGAGTGGCTAGCAGAACTTTGATGCTGGGGATCTTGTGATTAGCTCAATTAATTCTGAGAAGTTTCCTGGAAGGAACTTTAAAAGCTACCTAGTCTAACTCTCTCATTTTACAGATAAAGAAATTGACACCAAGGGATTTTAAGTAACCTTACCTAGGGTCAGAAAGATGGTGAAGTAAAGATTTTCATCATCCTATATAAAGGTAGGTAAAGAGAGTAGGGGATATGCTCCATCTGTCTCAGAGGTTCTCAACCTTCCTAATGCTGTGACCCTTTAATACTCGTATGTGGGCGTATCTGCATGTGAGTGCATGTGAGTGCACCCGCCTAGAGATAGATAGAGGAATGGTGTCTCGGTTCCTAAGACCCTCAGAAATATGTGTTTTCCAATGGTCTTAGGCGACCCCTGTGAAAGGGTTGTTCGACCCCCAAAGGGGTTGTGACCCACAAGTTGAGAACCACTGATGTAGGAAGATTTGTTAGGTACCTTTCCATAGGCAAAAAACTCATTCTGTGACAGTAGATAATTTAGGAAGTTGTCTTAACTTCATTTGGCATCTGCCAGCATACCTTGACCCAAATTTCTTTAGGCTTGGCCTGGGACAGGAGTCCTCAATCATTTTTGGGTGTGTTATGGACCCCTTTGGCAGCGTGGCAAAGACTATGGATCCCATCCTCCATCTTTTTTATTGACCTTATTACTTATCATCGTGGAAGCTTTGATCTGCTACATTTCAAACCTGGGCCAGTTTGTCCCTTATCTGGAAGGAAGCCTGCATACCTAACACTAGTCACTGATCCATTAATGACTGAGTTGACAGGTTTACCCTTCCCCAATGGGTATTTCTGAGAACCATTGCCAAAAGAGAGTGGCTGTTTGTTCTTCTCTGTCCCCAACTTGCTAATAATCACAATTAGGAGTGTTAGAGAGGGAGACTAAATAAAGCCTACAAATCTTGTATTTGGCAAGCATTTTTATTCTCTCTTTGTCTAATGGCTTCTGTATAGCATCCTGGTAAATATTTTATTGGGGGTCTTATTCCTGTTTTTATTTGATGCAAATAGCAAAACACCATATACCATTAAATATGCTCTATCTGTTCCTGTGGGGAGCTTATTTCTACCATTATGTGACCTAGGGTCACTAAAAAATATCCAGTTAGGTAGTGAGAGGTTGGATAGTTGCCAGTAAGTGGGGAGTTTAGAGCTGACTCAATTGTTTAAGTATAAGTAGACTAATGTGCTTCGACTGAACAAATAGAGGCTCCTCTATTTATCATTATTTATCATTTATCATTATCAAAAAGTATTTTGATAATGGTCTTTAATTATAATTAGTTTCCTTTGTAATCATATTCATTTTGATTGGTGTATTTAGAAACATAATTCAGAAAAGGGGTCCATAGACTTTACCAGACTGTCATATACCACAGAAAGGGTTAAGAACTCCTGCTTTAAATAGTTTATATTAGGTTACAGGTTGGGAAATGAAGTAAAGTATTTAATATTTTCTGGCAGTGATCTAAATCTCAAAAAGAAAAGTTCTTTGCCAAAGTTTAGCTCTAATGAATGGATTATCCACTAGATCAAAACCTGTATGAGCTGTCAGTATGATTTTGCTGTAGTGTTCTCTACTCATGAGGAATGAAAGGCATATTTCTGCTTCTGAGCAACCAGGCTAACAGCTCTTCACATAGGATAAGATGTAACCTATTAATCTAGCCTCATTGCCACAGGCAGTTTTTGACCTTGGGGCAATTTCTAAGCCTGTAAAATAAAGACAATATTTACTTCTGTATGTATAATTAAGTCTACTGTGACCACTGCTGAAAGATGAAAGTCCTTGGACAATTACTTTGATTATTTTCTTCTTTGTACTCCTGACTTTCTGAAGCATTTCTTCGGTATTAATGATGGCTGCACAGACTGGATTCCAATTAATAGGGAGCAAAATTCGTCTTATTGTCACAGCAACCAAAAGGCCAAATTGATGATTTCCGATCAGGATATAAGAGCGATTTCATCAATTCCACCTTTAGAGGCCCTCTGTCTCCAGTTCTTTGTAGCTAATGGAACATTAGTGTTAGATCTTAATTGGCTATCAGTGCTTCTGGTCTGGCAGACTCTGTTGAAAGAAGTCAGAAAATGCTGACCTAATTTCACAGACCAGTTGAAAAGTATTACCACCTAGAGCTATCTCTAGCATACTGATATTCTCTAAGAAAAGAGCCATCCAAGATTTGAGGCCCTGCAAATAGCTGGAAAGATTTAATTATGTTCCCTCTGACCACAGAAGGCTTATAATTTTGCCTTCCCTAAGCGGACTTGGCATTTTCATCTATTTTCTGACTGCCAGGTGGAATGTTGGCATCACACATAAAAGTATTACCATCCAGACTATGGTCCTGGATGGGGCATGAAGCTTATTTTTGTGAGGGAAACCAAGGTAGTGGCATCATCTAGACTGTAGGAACCAATGAGACTGAAAATTCATCCCACTGATTTCATCAGTGAAAGCAACATAGGTTATATCTTGGCCCTTCCCTAGGTCCTTCTCATGAGGCTATCAACCAGCTAATATGAAAATTGTTGTAATTATACTTGTTAATTATATAAATCCTATTATCTGAAACAATCTATAATATTTAAGATTTAGACAGACCAAAAGACTGAGTTCTTTAACTTAAAAAAAAGCAAAAATAAACTTTAAGGAATACTCGGCTTAATTTTACCTTTCACATCAAGGAGAGCAATAGCCATAGGGGCAGCTAGGCAGTACAGTGAATAGAGTGTCAGACCTGGAGTCAGTAAGACTCAACTTCCTGAGTTCAGATCTGGCCTCAGACACTTACTATCTGTGTGACCTTGGGCAAGTCACTTAACTCTGTTTGCCTCAGTTTCCTCATCTGTAAAATGAGCTGGAGAAGGAAATGGCAAACCATTCCAGGATCCTTGCCAAGAAAACCCCAAATGGGGTCAGGAAGAGATGGGCATGACAAAAAACAACTGAACAATAACCATCTTGAGAACAAAGAGGAGAAGACTCATTCTTTTTTTCCCTACCTGCTTTGTGAAAAACTAACAAAAAACCCCCAAAATATGTTCTGAATTTTCTGGGGAATCAAGTTTCAATTCTACTTTCAATTTTATAGATGCGGAAAATTTTTTAAAAAAGAAAAAAAAACATAAAAAGGCCACTTTTGATATTTAATGGAGATGAATATGTACTATTAGTCCTTTGGGTCATAGATCTAAATCTTTGAGGGATCTTAGAGGCTACCTAGTCTAGCCTTTGAGGCCATTTTGCTTACTTTTTTTTGTTTTGGGGGGGAGGGCAGGGCAATTGGGGTTAAATGACTTGCCCAAGGTCACATGGCTAGATTTTGTGTTAAGTGTCTGAGGCTGAATTTGAACTCAGGTGCTCCTAATTCCAGGGCCAGTGCTCTATTCATTGTGCCACCTAGCCTCCCAGCTTTGCTTACTTTTTAAAGAAACTTTTACGGTTACTTCCTACTATGTTATTTCTGTTACTGTTGTTTCCTTTGCTGCATTTCCCTTTAGGAAACTGAATTTTGAGTGGCATAAAAAGATTTTAAGTAAAACACTATAATTACATATATTTTCTCCTCCTCTCTCTTCTATCCTTTACCCATTTTCTGAGACCTATTTGATAAAATGGGATTAAAGGTGTCTTCTCTGCCTTTTGAGAAGATGAACTTCCATTCTATTTTATTTCTTAAATTATGGGCAAGGACTTTGCCTTCTGTTAGGTTGTGCAAAGAAATGGGAGAAAGCGGAAGTAGGGTTGAACTCTTAAATCATGGCATAGTGGAAGAAAGGCTTTATAATTTTAAAAAACCACACATTGGCCTTGGAGTCCAATGGAAAGTCTTGGGTTTGAATTCTGCTTCTGACACTTTTTGCTGACTTCTCTGACTCTCAGTTTGTTCATGTGTGAAATGGAGATGATGATACCTATAACTGTCCTTCTCCCAGGGCTGTCACGAGTGTCAAATGAGCTAATATTGTCAAAATAAGAATATTGTCAAAAAAAGAAATGACCAAAGAGTCACAGGGGTTATGCAACTGCTGTTAACTTTGAAAAATAATAAAGAGCTCACAGAGGTAATTCTCCAATTGTCAACTCTGAAAAATAAAATAAAATAGAAGAAAACCAAAGAGCTAACAGTGGTTATAAACCAAAAGCTTTCTTTATTCCTTTGGAGGAGGGAACGTAGACACACATGTTGGGGTTTGCTCTGATAACCGGGGAGACCCACTGCAGTGAGGCTGAGCCTTGAGACACATAGTAATGGCTATGCACTGAGCTGTAGCCATGACAATGGGTGGGAGGGGGTGAGGGGGGGAAGGGAAGCAACAATGACACAAGTTTGATTCATAATAGGGCTTCATGATTGGAACATAGTTTCTGCAGGTGTTTGAACACAGGGAACACCTGGAACCAGTGTGAAACAATTCTGGAATTTTCCTGCAGCAGAGTTCATTCAGAGGGTTGAGTGGGGTACACTCTCTTCATCCTCTGTGAAGACTCCTCAGAATGAGAAGGGAGAGAAAATATCTGGGAACCAGAGACAGACTTTGTAAGACCGGACAGACCTGAGTCTTGGGTTTATACCACCTAGGACCCTTTCCTCCTTCCCTTGTTGTCATCAGCATTAGGCCCCTTTCAGGAGTTTTTAGTCCTCCACTCTTGTATACCACACTCTTAAAAGCCTTAGGCCATTTTTCAGGAGTTTTTGACCTCCACTCTTGCTTGTGACCTTTTCCTCCCCTTGCTTTGGCCTTTACCCAAAGAAGGACCTGGATAATACCTTGGCTTCCTGTCCTGCTCCGCCCCCCCTCCCCTCCAGCCCCCAGTCAGCAGAGATAGTGGCAGGCTGCCATTGGGTTAGATTTCAAACCAAGACTGAGAGCCCTCCTCCTAGCCAATGGGAGAAGAGAGGGGGGGGGGGGAGAGGGAGCTTGATTGCCTTAGGGTATAAATTCTTGTTCTGTCTTTTGTAATACTCCTCTTCTTGATTCTGGCCATGGAGAAGACCACCCTCTTCCTTGGGGGGAAGAGAATAAAACTTCCTGTTCCTTCTTCAAGATGCCTCTGATTTTTTATTTTCCTTGGGGAGGGGATTTTTGGGGTCCCCATACCCTACACAGGGTGAACACAAAGGATTGTTGTTATGCCAAGCTTAGGGGATCGTTTGCTTGCTGCCTGGGCCTTAGCTTTGGAAAAACAGGGTGTCTCCTAATAGTAACAAGAGAGGGGTGGTCTTAGCGTGAGTATCCTGGCAATCCATGTAAAAGTATTTTGGAAACCTTAAAGTATTCTGCAAATATCAGTCATCATCACTGAGTAAAAAATACATATGTAGCATTTGTAAGTGAAGACAGAAAAATTGGGGACAAGCCGAGAAGAAAGCAACTCACAAGGAACTTTTGTTGCCGTAAGATCTGTATGCTCTGCTCATTCTTGTCTTCTTTTAGATTATGCAACTCTTTAATTTTGCACTAATGTGCCTTTTGTATATAAAGTCTATTATTCATATTTATTGTTTTGCTATATTTGTTTTTACAGCACTTTCATTTCTGAATATGTCTCTTCTCCCTCTCCAGTAGAGTCAACATATCAGTTGTTATTGTTAGTCCTTCATTCTCAAAGAGGACCATGATTTCAGGAAGGTGATGCCGTGGCTTGCTAGTGAATTGGATTTAACGGAAGGAGGGTTGCGCAAAGTCATCAGCCTCATTTTCTCCTCTGGAGCCATCTAGGTCCAGTGGCAAGATATAGATGAGGATGACTGGAGATGGCAATGGGAAGTGGCTAGAAGACTGGCCTTGAAGCCAATCAGGACCTGGGTTCAAGTTGTGCCTTTGAAATATACTATCTAGGATATTCCAGGATATATTCCTTGGAAAATCACTTAACCTATCATTATTCTAGGCAATCTTCTCAAGCTATAAATTGCAGGGAAAGTGCTGACCTGTACTGCTAGAGGTAATTTTTTCATCTGAAAGTTTAAACCATATTGCCTGTCCTAATTCCTTCCCTACCCATTCCCAATAGTCCTCCATTCTCATCACTTTTAGAAAGGATCCTTTTAGTCTGATTCTTTTTCTTGCCCCAGGTGTTTAGAAAGTTGTATTAAACTCATTCTGAGCAATAGGACACAATTTACTATCTAAATGCCTTCACTTGTTTAGCAGGAAATCACTTAGGGGCAGAAGAGAGTCCCACTTATGTTTTGTAACCTCTGAGGACCCAGAAGCAGGAAGAATTAGTGACTCACATAAAAATAGTAGAAAGGGGGGAACCAGGATTTTTGGTTCCACTCATAAACAGTTGAATACTTTTTTTTTCATTTATGGAAACATTCCCATAGAGAAATGCAAATGAAAGCGTTTCATATTTTAAAAAAAAACATTTTCTTCCTGACCTCATTCAGATCAATGGGTAATCTAGAGAGGAAAGTTAAAAGGTAATTATTGTTCTGCCCTTAGACAAATAAAATCCCTCTTCCTAAACTATAGTATATCAAAATAACTGAATTAATACAAGAAAAGCAATTGTAGTTGAGAACACGTCACAGATTTATAGGCTATGTTTATTGAGATTACATCCTTTGGAAGTTTCCTGACATTTAGGTACTTGTCTGCCTTCTGCAGTGTGTGTGTGTGTGTGTGTGTGTGTGTGTGTGTGTGAGAGAGAGAGACAGAGAGACAGAGAGACAGAGAGACAGAGTCAAAACATTAGATAAAAATTCTTGAAATGTAAAATATATCTGCCTTTTGCCATATGAGTCTGAGAGAGATGAAAATTAAAAGATAAAAATTCATTGGAGATTGAATTCTGCCATGAAAAAAGGATGGTACATTCTGAAAAGTAAAGACTAAAGAACAAATTTGTACTAGACATGGCCAATGCAGGAATTTGTTTCACCGAAGTATGCATATTTATTATGTAAGTTTTGTTTCTCTCTCTTTTTCACCCTAATGTGAGGAGGGTAGGGAGGTTGTTGTTCCTTATTCTTGAAGAGGTCGGCCCATGGCATCGGGAAGGTGATGACATGATTTGCAAGTGAATTGGATTTAAGTGAGGGAGAGTTGTGCAAAGTTACCAGCTTCACTTTCTCCTCTGGAGTCGTTTCCATCCAGTGACAAGATATAGATCAGGGTGACTGGAGATGGTCCCAGATGCCGTGGGAGACCTTGACCTTTTTAAGTAAGGTCTTTCCCGGGTGAGGAGGTAAAAGGGAGAGAAAATAGATACTTGCTAATTAAAATTATTTTAATTAAAAAAATAATATTAGATATTTATATAAGTACCCAACTTGTTTAGGATTCATTTACAATTAAATTAATCGATTTCATTGTCAGAAATCCATCTGAGTTCCAATGACAGATAAGGGCAACACTGACGACTCATAGCTGGAGTCCCAAATATGTGAGAGACAGAGGACTGGAAGCCAAGATTGCCATCCCTCTTCTTCAGGAGACAGATGAGAAGTAAGGATCTAAATGAGCTACTTATGAATTCCCATTGAGAATAGCAGTCTGCAGCACCTACTATATGCAGGAGCTATTCAAATCACTCACCTTTGTGAACTGATTCCTAACCAGTTGGGAGCATGGGTTTTTTTTTGTTTTTTTGTTTTGATCATTGGGAGCTCTTGTCCCAAAGATTCTAGGAGAGAAGTCTGGGGAGACTCATCTTTTTCCTCCTTACCCTTGACTCTCCATTGTCTTCCCTACCATTAAACACATACACATGTATACACAGAGATCAAAGTGGGGAACATCGATATGTAGAGATAAAGGATAGAAAAGAGACGAGTAAAGCAACTTTATATTAGTTTGTGGGTTTTTTTTTTGTATTTATTTCTGAAAGTAGTATTTAAGTTTTCAATAGAGAGACTATATTCTAGAATTAATTGTGTCTCACCTGAGGCATTCTCTTCCAGTTCTAATGATTTATGATTTATGACTTGATTTAGAAAAATATTGACCAAATACAGTAGCAATTAAAATAATTTTTTAAAAATAGCAGTTTTAGCCCTCTGTTGCCAATGTTACTTTTTAAAATAGCCATTGATGGTGGAGTGGGTGGTATGCACTGTTTATGTTGGCATGGTAACCAGGAACTAATTTTCCAGTGTCCCTGACTCTTGATTGTTGCTATTTACTTGCCTGAGACCCAAGACTGATTTTTTTTTCCCCTCAGTAGGTCAATGGCCTTTTACAGAAAAGAAAAATGGTCCTCACTACTTTGCTTAGTGATCAAACTTACTTTCATTGTCCTTCAAACCATTGTTTAAATATATTATAAATCATTAAATAAAACTCTGGAAACACCAAGGTCTGATCTCTATTTTTTATTTGTTAGTACTGATTTGTTCTTTAGTTTTTATTTTTCAGAGGGAACTACTTTTTTCAAGATATCAGTCAACATCTCATGCATTTTTATTTTTAAATGTTTATCTGAATTATAAGACAAAAGTAGACATTTTACATTTCAAATATTTTTGCCTGATTTTTCACTTTTCATTTCTCTCTCTCTCTTTCTCTTACTCTCTCATAGAAGGCAGACAGTGAGGGACTAGATATGAGCACTAAGATCTCTTTCAGCTCCAGATCTATGATCAGGGGATTTCTCACTTTACACACAGACACTAAGTCTTATAGAAGTTAAGTCCAAGGTCACAAGAGGGATGGAGATAAGATTTGAACTTGAGTCTTCTGATTGCAAATCCAGGGTTCTTTCCATTACTTCCTCTAGTTCTTTTGAAGAGGTTTACCCACTAGGAGGGTTAGGGGTGCCTGAGACCCCAAAATACCAACATGCCAGGTCCTGCGGAAAGAATTCCACTCCAGTCTTCTCAGCCAAAGAAAAGTAAAGTTTATTAAAAGTTCGTCTGTACTGGACACCGAGCAAGTCTGTACTAAAAAACTCTATGGTGCTCTCATAGAGCAAGTCTGTGCTAGGGAGAGGGGATTCTTATATACAGAGGAACCTAAGGGTGGTCTAGAGGAGGAGTTTGGGGAGGGTCTTCAGGAGGAGTTAATGAGGTCTATGCAAGGGTGGATTGATATTTTGATAGGCCCAAGGGTGGGAATCAGATGGACGATGGAGGGCCAGGCAGGGCCCAGTCACAATGAAATACTTAGGGCTTCTGCAAATGTCTCAACAAGTGGGAAGATTTAATCAGACTTAAAGGGGTTTCCCAGAGCCTGTACCTCAAAGATTCAAGGAGGACTCAAGGGGGGTCCCAGAGCCTATACCTCATCACTTTCATTTGTGTATTAGTTTTTTCTCCTCAGTTAGAATGCAACTTCATGAACGCTAGATCTTATGGCTCTTAAATTCTTTTGTATCCCTTATAATATGTTGAAATTTGACAAGCAGAAGGTAGCCAATCAGTAAAGACTTTTTGATCAAATAAGTCAGTGAGTGAAAAGGCAAGGCAGAGTAGTTTGGAAGCATTTGACAATCCTATCAAGGATCTCTTTGATTTCACATAGCTGCTTTGATATTTCAGCAACAGTTCATCTTATAATGGGATTGAAGAGGTTACCCACAAAGAGGATTAGGGTTGCCTGAGACCCCAAAATACCAACATGCCGAGTCCTGCGGAAAGAATTCCACTCAATTCTTCTCAGCCAAAGAAAAGCAAAGTTTATTGCAAGTTCGCCATATTGGATAGGCTCTTAAGGAGCCTAGGTATCTGTAAGACTTGCACTGGGCAAGCAGTCCAGAAGAAGTCTGTGTTAGGTCATTCTATGGTGCTCTCATACCACATGGAGGGAAGATGGGATCCTATATACAGAAAGGTTGTGGGAGGAATCTAGGGGTGGTCTAGAGGAGGAATTTAGGGAGGGTCTTCAGGAGGAGTCAGATGATATCAGGCTCTAGTAAAGAGTTTGGAGAGGGTCTTCAGGAGTCAAGATGAGGTCAGACTCCAGTAATGAGTGATTAAGGGTGGGAAGTTGCTGGAGGTTACCTGGAGACCACAGACAATGGTGGGCCAGGCCAGTTCAAGGGCGGGAATAGGAGCACTAAGAATGGGAAGTTGCCGGAGCAAAGGAGGGCTAAAGACTTGGGCAGAGCCATAACTTAAGCCCATGACCTCAGGAAAATGCCTTCCATGGGAAGATTCAAGGAGAGCTCAAGGGGGGGTGCCAGAGCCTGTACCTCATCAGGATGACAAAAATCACAACTTGCAAGTAGGAGGATATTTTAGCCTCATCATCACTGGAATCATCTATAGAGAATTCTACTTCTAATCATAAGAAGTTCATCATTAGAGCTCTCCAAAGTATTTCCTAAATAGTAGCATGTAAGTTTCCAACTTTAATGTGTTTTAATTAAAATAGATTTTTAAGAAAAAATCATCAAATATGAGGTGATTAATACTTGTGATGTATAATTAGTTCTAGAAATTCTAATTGTACTTACCAAGTATTAAAAATGGAAGCAGAAATAATTTGCATTAATATAGACCAGAGGGATAAAGTTTGCTTGACCTCAATCCAGTTTTGTTTTTGTTTTTCTTCCTTGAATGTTTCATATTCATTTAGATTGCTTCATAGAATATTCTTATGTGAATTTGGCTCTTTTCCAAATAATTTCCAAAAAATTCACTCTTTTAAAATGGCTAATATAGAGCTTACATTTTCCTTGACTTGTTCTATCTGACAATCTCTTAACCCTACTAAAAGTTTAGTAATTCTCTAATTCACTGTTTTCCAGTGCAGCCTCTTTGGTGTGGCTGCAAGAGGTCTTGATGTTTGGGGTTTTTGCATTCTTCCTCTTTGCCAGATTTTTATCAGAGTGGTAGGGAGATAAGACCCTAGTGAGAGGGGAAGAAGGATAACTTGAGTGTGTAAAAAATGTAGTGAAGGGAGTGAATGTAAGGTAAGCTGAGTGGGAGGCAGGAGCATGAATGGGAGGAGGAGGGAGGACAGATGTCTCCCCTTCTTTCATTAGAATTTATCTTGTCGTGGTTATATTCTTAAGGGTGTTGTAGACTGGAAACTAGCAGGAAATATTTCTTGAAATTTCAGGGATATGGGGTGCATGTGTTTCATAGATAGCTATGTGTTGAGTAGTACAAAGATTCTATGAGTTGGGATGGATGAAATGACGAAGCAAGAAAATAAAAACGTAGCATATGCCTTTAACAAGCTGATGATTGGTTAGTGGGAAGAATGTTTGAATTTGGAGTCCAAAGAGCTTTTTTTTGTAAAATAACTTGATGTGTGGAATATAATTTGAGTGATTTCCAAAATTTTCTAATTTTGGAATAAACATGTGATTTCTTTACTGTTCCTCCAACAAGACACTCTATCTCCAACCCAGGACTCTTTGGTATGGGTACCCTAAGTTTCAAGCTGGGCTGCTGGGTATCCCTAAAGGAAACTGATTGTTAAGAACAGTTTGATGACTGAATGGAGAATGAATTGGGGTGTGGAGAGGTGGGGTAGAGAGGGTAGAGGTGGGCAGGCCATTAGAATA
Source organism: Pseudochirops cupreus (assembly GCA_028627135.1). Lineage (NCBI taxonomy): Eukaryota > Metazoa > Chordata > Mammalia > Diprotodontia > Pseudocheiridae > Pseudochirops > Pseudochirops cupreus. The sequence goes on along the minus strand of CM053580.1, from coordinate 65,700,576 downwards.
GTTAAGGCAGGAATTGGTAAGGGCCTGAATCAGGGTGGTGGCAGTGTCAGAAGTAAAAAATATGATTCTCTGAGAGATGTTTCAAAGATAGAATTAATAGTATTTTGCAAGAGGTTAGATATGGAAGGATGAGAGAGTGAGAATGATGCCACCTAGATTGCCAGCCTTGGTAACTAGGAGAATAATAGTGCCCTTTACAATAATAAGGAAGCTAGGAAGAGAGCAAGATTTTGGGGAAAAGATTATGAGTTCAATTTTGGACATGTTGAGTTTAAGAAGTCTTTGGGATATGAAGTACTGAGTTATCTGAAAGGCAGTTGACATGTTTTGAACAAAAGTACATTTGAGAATGGTCAGCATAGAGATGATAATTAAATCCATGGGAGCTGATGAGATTACCAAATCAACTAGTATAGAGGGAAGAGAAAAGGATCCAAGCTAGATTCCTGGGCCATACTAGCAGTAAGGGGCCTTGATGAAGATCCTGCAAAGGAGACTGAGATTTTTCTGATTCCGTGGCCTATGCCCTCCCTCTCAGTCACACTGCTTCATCAGAAACTGCAGAGATCAAGAAAGATAAAGTTTGAGAAAAGGCTATTACTTTTGGCAATTAAGAGATCATTGGTAACTTTGGAGAGAGAGAGAGAGAGAGAGAGAGAGAGAGAGACAGAGACAGAGACAGAGACAGAGACAGAGAGAGAGCAGTCATCCAATGAGTTTATTTTTATGTCTTAGACATAACAGCAGGTGCTTCATACACATTAGCTGAATTGAATTTGTTGAATTAGGAGGGTGAATTGATTTCAAAGGAACCAGAGCAGAGAAAGTTAGGGAAAATTAGAATTGGATTCTCATTAAAGCATTGAAATAAAATATTTTTAAAAAGGAAACTTTTTGGTGGAATATTAGAGGGAGAAGTGTTGAACAGAAGAAATAAATAAAAAAAACACTTGTCTATATGAAGTCTAGTCTTTACTAACTGAAATAGATGATGAAGAAAAATATACCTCGGGTTAAACAAAACACTCCTCCAGCTCATGCATCAGCAGGTAGTTTCCCAGGGGCCAAAAGAGGCTGAAGGCCCATTGTTAATTTACTCTTCACTCAGACCTTGATTATGGCATTTACATAGCCAAGGGGACACAATTTGGGCATGAATCATAAAGCACCTGGAAATGGTTATTATGGCATGATTAGATTTTGCGTGCTGCTCCAAGTGTTATTAAGAACACTCCAGGGAGCCTCCAAGAGAGAATGTGCCAAAGGGCTTTGGAGCAAATCAGCCAGGGAGGTTTCATCCCTGTTCTTTAGTCCTCTTTCACAAAAGACTAAGCTAAGCAGGATGAGGGGGCCTGCTGTTTACTTATTCATGTGGTAATGACTTATTGAGAGCTCCTTTCTGCTACTTCTCCATGCATCTAATGCCTCTTATTTACGAGATCAGGTACTCAAGCCAGAGGAAAATCTTGACTGATTTCTCCACTGGAAAGCTATACCTTGAAGCTGTCACCTGTTCTGGGTTCTGTCATCTCTGAGCATGCAGTGCATAGAGTGTTGGATGTGAAGTCAAGGAGACCTGAGTTCAGCTAGGTGGAGTCAAGAAGATCTGAGTGCAAATGTGACCTTACCCATTAGCTGTGTGGCCCTGAGCGAGTCACTTAACTCCTGCTTGCCTCATGTCCAACTTTTCATTACCTCATGGACCATACTGTCCATGGGGTTTTCTTGGCAAAGATACTGAAGTGCCATTTTCTTCTTCAGTGGATTAAGACAAAGAAAAGTTAAATGACTTGCCCAGGGTCACACAGCTAGTAAGTGTCTGGGGCTAGATTTGAACTTAGGTCTTCCTAACTTCAGGCCCAGTGCTTTATCCACGGTACTATCTAGCTGTCCTTTACATCATATAGGTATGACCTAAATAACATTCCTTGTGAATATGAAGTGGAAGAGATGAAAAAGATTTAAGAAATTAGATCTGGTAGATAGAGTGCCTGAAAAACTGTGGACAGAGGTTTTTAACATTGTATAGGAGGCAGCAACATAAAACATCCCAAAGAAAAAGGAGAACCAGAAAGCAAAATGGCTGCCTGAGGAGGTTTCCTAAAGAGCTGAGGAAAGAAGGAAAAGGAAAGATAATGGAGAAAGGGAAAGATAAGCCTAACTGAATGCAGAATTCCAGAGAATAGCAAGATAAAGTTTTCTTAAATGAGCAAGGCAGAGAAATAGAAGAAAACAATAGAATGGGAAAGATGAGATCTCTTTGAGAAAAATTAGAGATATCAAGGGAATGTTTTATGCAAAAATTGGCATGACAAAAGAGAAAAATAGTAGGGACATAATAGAAATAGAAGAGATTAAGAAGCAGTGGCAAAAATATGCAGAAGAACCATATAGGAAAGATCATAACATCACCAGTAATCATGATGGCGTAGTTGCTGATCTAGAGCCATACATTCTAGAGAATGAAGTCAAGTGGACCTTAGGAAGCAATACGCAGCCTGCAAAGATTTTTCAGTGTGCTGTCCAGATTTTTCATTGCTTTCCTTCTGACCTCATTTCTTACCTGTCCTAATCACTGAATGGGCATTGCCTCAGTCAAACTGAGACCTGGGAAAGACCTTAGTTTAAAAAGGCCATGGTCTCCCACTGCATCTGAGACCATCTCTAGTCATCCTGATTTATATCTGATCACTGGACCCAGATGGCTCTGGAGAAGAAAGTGAAGCTAGTGACTTTGCACAGCCCTCCCTCACTTTACTCCAATTTACTTGCAAGTTGTGGCATCCCCTTCCTGATGTCATGATCCTCCTTGAGAATAAAGGACAAACAGCAACTTTCCTTCCAAAGAGCAAGTGTCTTTTAATTTCATGGCTGCAGTCAATGCCTTACCATGGTCTTTGAGCCCAAGAGAACAAAATCTAACATTGCTTCCCTTTCTTCCGTGATTTCTAGGTTTCTCTTTGCAATTTTACTTCTTGTTATGGTTTCTTAATATCGACTACTTATCAACTTACTATACTGACTAGAAGAAGTGGGAGATGGTTGGGGAACCAGAACAAGGTACAATTTTAACACAAATAGGAAGGGAGGAATTGTGCTATCTGATAGCTTCCTACTTTGACTAGTTATTGTTGCTAACCAGAAGCTGAGTGCAAGTGTTACCAGAAAGTAACAAATTTTAAAATTGCACAATTTAAAAGATGACTTAAGATATTTGTACCTACTATATTTCGCTGCACTTGGCCAAAGCTCTTAGTGCCTTACCTTGGTCATGGTTTTGCTTATAACTCTCATCAGTTTGTGTTACAATGTTTTTCTTTCATTTTCAGGGAAAGTAAGGATTGCTTTCCCAAGTTTATATATGCCTCATTTATTTTTCATGTGACATGGGGAATTACTCCATAGTTAAGGATTTTATTGTTTTTGTTCCCTCCTCCAGTGAAAATTATTTTTGTTTCCGATTAGGAAAATGTGAGCCCAGGTGACTCTCTTGTGGCTCAGTCTACACAAACAAACATATATGGGGAAGTGTAGGACAGATGTGGTTTGATTTGAACCAGTGGGTTTTTTTAAAAAATGAATTAGTTGAATTCAACTTTTATTTTAAAAAATAAACTATTACTTGACTATATTCAACCTTTAAAAATCGTGTGTGTGTGTGTGTGTGTGTGTGTGTGTGTGTGTGTGTGTATGTGTGTGTGTGTGGCCTTAGAGCAAAAGGTGATTGAAAACTGTCTAAGGAATGAAAATATGTCAGAATGGATAAGATCCTGGATTGGAGTAAGGAAGATCTGAATTCAAATCTTACCTCAGACATATGATGGCTATATGTCAGTAGGCAAGTCAGTCCCCTTCTCAGTATCCTCATCTATAGAATGAAAGTCTTAAACTCAGTGGTCTTTAAAGTCCCTTCTAAATCTATGATTCAATTAACATGAAAGGAAATCTTGATTAACAATCTTAATTATTCTGCATTCCATAGCTCTTTCTAGGCATGTATATCTATGCAATAGATGCAATAGTATACAATACATATGTGTGCATGTACACACATATATGTGTATATATGTGTATGTATTTGCCTGTGTGTGTGTATATATATATATATATATATATATATATATATATATATATATATATATATATATACTCTCTCTCTCTCTCTCCATATTTTATGTATCAATCAAAAAGTATTTATTAAAGGACTATGTGCCAGGCACAGTGCTAAGTACTGGGGATGGGAAGTAAATGAGACTGTCCCTACCCTCAAGAAACTTACATTCTAAGAGGGGAGAAACATGCACATACTGTGATATGTATAAAATCCATCAGTAGTTTATTTGTATCCAGATGCTTTGCAAAGCTTTTTTTCAGAGCAATCCTGTGAGTTAAATATTACAAAGTATCTTCATTTTCTAGATAAGGAAAATTGAAATGTAGTCCAAGTACTAATGCCATCCAATTTGAGGGTGACAGATGACATTGTTTTTGATTTGAACTATTTTCTGACCAGAAAATATGCTAAATACTCTTCTATAGTTTTCTAGAGTTTTATTTCTGATTACTGTTTTTTTCCCCAACAATAACAATTAATTTTCTCTCCTGTAATTGTAATCTTTTAAAAACCATTAACTTGTATAGCTTCACTCTAGAATTGTAAGAAAATATACTTATCCTATTTAGCCTTTTAATTTTGACTGGAATTAAAACATCTAGGAAGGTGGAAATAGATTTTTCTGTAATCTATTAGTAGATAATAGAAGTGATGATTTGAAGAGCCATCAGCTTCATGAGAAGTAGAAAGTACTCTAAACCTCTACTTCCAACACTGTGCCTTACTCTGCACCATGTGTTGTAGTAGGGTTATACTTCCATGGAAAAGGACATCAGGGATTCTGCCATCTTCTGCTCAGAGCCTGGTTTCTGTTGGCACAAGGAAGTGGTGAGAAGGAAGGAGAGTTAGGATTAGGAGACAGAGAAATTTGCCTGCAGTGGAGGTAGAGACCCCATAGTGCACCAGTGAAAGATGAACAGAGGAGGAAGGGAGGTTAGTTTGTAGGGGTAAGGGGATTGCTATTAGGGTCTGGATGGAAACAGAACAAGATGACAAAAGCCAAAGAGAAGAATACCTATCTGAAGATCAATTGGGAACCCTGGAGTGAGAGGACATTCCTTGTAGATCAGAATGTGATAAAGAGGAATAAATTATGTTCACTGAGGGAAAGCATATGTAAATAAACAAACACTAAGTCAGGGCATTAACTAGTACAGATGAATGGAGATACACACCTTTCTAGAGAAGGCTTACACTTTTATTGACCAATGTCTATTCCCAGGAGACTTTTTAGGGGCTTGTCATCCTCTCCCTGAACTGCTATACCCTTGCTGGGAGAGTTCTCTTTGGGGCCACACTAATCTCTTTTCCTGCCTCCCCCACATACCTTCTCCCTCTCCAAAAACAGAAAAATAAATGTCCCAGTTTTAGTTATGCCCAGTTTGAGTTCTTATACAGATAGAGATACACATACATACCCAGCTATACAGAATTCAGGCCCCATCCCAGCGTCCTAAATGCTTATGTACAAAATCCCACATTTAACAATAGCTAGCATCCTACAGGACTTTAAGGTTTGCAAAGCATTTTATGTACATTAACTCCTTTAAGCCTTACAGCAATGCTATGTCAGGTGCTAATATTTTCCCCATTTAACATATGAAGAAACTGAGACTGAGGAAGTTTAAGTGATTTGCCTAGGTTGAAGATAGGTAATTTCTGCAAATCTTTTCCCTTGTGTGTGGGGTGAAAAATCCCATTCAAAATTTAATCAAGAACACGGAGGTTTCTCAGAATAGGATGGTCCTCTCCATGACTGATCAGGGAAAGGAGGTGTGTTACAGAAGATGGAACAAGAACTTATACCCTAATGCAGTCAAGTCCCCTCTCACTGCTGTCCCTTCTCCCATTGGCTGGGAGGCAGGCTTACAATTTGAATGTGAAATTTCCTCCTATGATAAGGAATGAAGAAACCTGTCACTGTCCCCTACTGGCTGGGAGGCAGGCAGGGAACCAGGGTATTGTTCGTGTCCTTATTTAACAAAGGCTATGAAATGGACACCGAATAGGAAGAAATGGAGATAGCCAATTGAACGAATTAAGGAGCATTTATTAGCCAGCCAGCGACAATCCCGGAGTCTAGCCCTGGGATCTGCCCCGAGCGGTGGTGTAAGCAGAGTATTTAAAGGCAAAAACCACAAACATATCAGGAAACCACAAACATATCAGGAAGAAAAAAATCAGGGTACAGACTTGCATAAACATCCTGCACCTGGTGTTTTGCTAGGGGCCCCAGGTCCTTCCTGTTCCTTTTGTTGGGGTGCAGTTTCCTGGAACTTGGGCCAAGTTGGCCCCTTCACTTCACTCCCCCCTGTTTTAGGTCGTGCAGAGGATTCATCCTCCGTGGTCAATGACAAGTAGGACAGGCGGACAGCGAATAGTTTGGTTGCATCCAACCAAGCTCAGCCGCCTGACAAGACAGGGACCCACAGTTAGACCTAGAAGTAGGAACAATAGGGGACCAGAGATGGCCGAGAGGAGTGTGGTAAGCCATGGGGACCACTTAAAAGGGATTGATACCAAGAGGCAGATGAACGCCTAGCAGCGTCCCTTTTCATCCAGCCGTTTGCGTAGTGTGACCAAGGATTCCCTTAATGACCCCGGATCAGTTGGCATAAAAACAGCAAGTTTCGCCAAGTGCCATGCACAGGCCCCCCTGTTTTAGGAACAGGAGGTCCAGTCCACGACGGTTCTGTAATACTACCTCTGCCAAAGAATCCAGGGAGGTCTCTAAGTGTGACACCATCTCTTGCAGGGAGCGGAGATCGGTGTCAGCTTGGGCACTGAGAGACTAGAAAATAGCATCCCCTTTAACTAGAGCCGAGACTCCCACTGCCCATTCCCTGCCTTGTAGCCTCTGGGAGGCCACAACATAGCTGACGAGGGTAACATCACTGGAGCCCTCAGACTCCAGGGGAATGGGGTGGACCCAGAAATGCTCCAGCATGTCAAAGACCGTCAGGAACCAGAGGTGCTGCACCCGGCAGTGACCATCCTCATTCAGGGACAGACGAAGGTGCTTGGCCCTGCCCTGGAAGTTGAACGTGAGGACATATTCCCCCCTCCAGGTCTCGCTTTGACGTACCAGGAAGACACCATGGCTGCCAGCACCCCCTGCCAACACTAGCTGGGCAGCTTTGAGGCGTGAGAGGGTCCCATGGAACCAAGGGTACTTTGAAAGGGGATGGTCCCCATCACCTCCATCTGACATCCGCTGGAACAGGAACGAACCTGTGGTGTCTGGAGTGTCCAGAAGGGGGCGGGGAGGAGTAGGGGGTAAGGGGTGAGTTTCCCTACTCCTATGTCAGAATCATGGAGAGGCAAAGGAGAATCAAGTGGGGACCCTCAGAGCAGTCCTTAGTGAAAGAGAGGTGAGGTAGAAGATGGATAAATGCTGGCTCTTAGGGGGAAACTGGTAGAGGGACTGTTTGCCCGCACCTCAGCCTTTCCAGTGCAGATTGACAGACTCTTCTACACAACTTAGGGGAAAGAGGTAGGGTACAGGGGTCCTTGGGCCAACTCAGTGCATAGTGACCCAAGGAAAATGCAGGGTAAAGGGGTGCTCAGTTACTGCTTCCTTCCCAAAGACCAAGGCTTTAGGCAGCAGTATTGGCAGCGGCCCTCATAGACCAAGACATCACAGCCAGGAGAACGCTGGCCCTGATGCCAGCTGTCAGGCGAACCAGGGCACAGGTGGTAGGCTTCTAGGTTGCAGATGAGCTCTATCACCTCATACACAGTGGTGAGTCGTAATGGGTGGGCAGAATAGAGCTCATGGGTGGGTAGCACTGGGACATCGCGTACCACTACACAGAAGTACAGGCCTGGTTGGATATGGATGACTGCAGCAGCCACAGAAGACAAGATGGATCGCTGGATGAGGCAGAGGTCTGGTCCCCTTGTTGGCGCTTCCCAGTGAGCTGGCAAGGGCAGTTCATTCAGTTCCATTAGAAACTCCTGTAAGATATTGTCCAGGGTTCCAAAGAGTCCTGCTGCTGTTGGAGCTGCCTTGCCCAGACTATAGATCTCCATGATCACAGGGGGGTTTGTAACTTCCTCTTCTTCCAAGCCTTCCTCTTGCACAGACTGCTGTGGATGGTCCCTATCAGGTTCCTTGCTGGGCAGGTCAGGAAGGAAGCTAACAGGGGGCGGTAAGGTAGCTTCAGGAGCCTGGGACTCAAAGTTCTTTACCTCTTGCTTCAGCTGATGAGATGCATTGAACATCTCAAGTGCTAGAGACTCATACTCCTTTTGGACATTGTGGTGGGGGTCAGGGGGCAGAGACGCCTCTGGCTTGGCACTGGGCTCAAGCACTGGAACGCTCTCATCCTGTGGCAGCATGACCAAGTTAGTCTTCTGCGGCTGCATACAGTCAGTACCCAATTCCTCCTTCAGCACAGGTTACCACTTCTGCCTAGGCCTCCTGCTGTGCACTTCAGTTACCAGCCTCTGGCCCTGGCGGCCCCTCGACTTGGCCCAGCCTGGACGGAAGGGCCAGTTACCAAAGGCGGCCTTCCTTAGGCGAGGCAGCTGGCACCGTGCTGGCCTCTCCTCGGGGGAGCTGTCCCTCAAGGCTGGCAGCAGTCGCTTAACAGCAAAAGTTAAGCACTGTTTCCAGCGACACTTTTGATGTTTCTGGTTGGAACCCCCAAACTTAAGCTTGTCTAGGCAGAAGTCACACTCCCCACAGTCCAGCAGGCGCAGGCAGGCTGCACACATACTGCACCTGCAGCTGTGGCGTGGCCGCTGGGAGCGGTGATTCGCGGTGACCACTGGGCTGCCCATCCCCGCTGGGGGAGGGGGCGTGGTGTGGGGGTAAGTTGTCCCCACTGGGGGCCCTTCTTCAATAGGGACTTGGGGGGGCAACTCTGGGGGCAGTAGTTCCATTGAATCAAAATGGGAGGCAGCAATAGAAGCAGAGCTGGAGGAGACAGAAGCCGAGAGATGATCAGAGAGGCCCCCATATGCCCCCTGAGACAGATGCTCGTTGCTTTCACTAGGTTCCAAGGGCAGCTCCTGGCTGGGCAGACTCTCTGAGTGGTTGAGGCAGGATAGGTCCAGGCTGTCTGTGTTCTCCTTGTCAGGCATCCCCAGGGCTGTGGTCATCCAGACATTTAGTCTCAGCCTCTCAAAGTGGTGTGTCCATCTTTCCCCAGGGGATGTCCCACTGCTAGTTGGCCCCACATTGGTGCTACCACCCCCACCAGAGGAGTTGGAGTTGCTGTTTCCACCCAGGACAGGTGGCCCAGAGGCAGAGGTGTCCAAGGGTCCCACTGGAGGGGGGGGATCACCAGCTCCCCGCCACTGCAATATCCCTCGGACTGAGCCTCGTATTGATCGGCCCACAGAGCGGAGGGAGAAACGTTTCTTCAGCTTAGGCTTTGAGGAGGATAAAGAGATTGAAGGAGGAAGAGGGCCAGTCAGGTCTTCAGAGGATCGTGGAGGATCCATCACTGTCAGAGGCCCACTGTTCCTGCAGCTCTCCAGGGATGGGATTTCCGTCCCAGGACTCAGGGGGATTGGACCAGATGAAAAAAGGGAACCTGAGGCCTGGGCCACCTCTGCCTCAAAGTGCTGCAAGAAGAGCTCAGCAAAACGTTGGGAGAAGGCTGCCTCAGCCCCAGGCCCTGTATATTGGGGATGGGAAGCCAAGTAGAGGCGGAAGCGTCTGGCAAAGTCTAGGGCTGCCACCTGAGCATGGCATTCACAGAACTCCCACCAACTTGGGGGAGGTGGTGGTGGTGGTGGCAGAGGGGGAGGAGAAGGGGAAGCCCCATCCTCAGGGGAAGGGGCACCATTCATGATGAGCCAGATGAAATGGAGAATAGGGGCCCTAGGTGAGGGAAGGAAGGGGGGGAGGCCAGAAGACTCAGGGTCTTCTGCAGCAACTGCATCTCGGTCCCTGAGGTTTGCTCCAGCGGCAGCAGCGGCGGCTCATGTTCATTTGAGCTTGAGGCATAGATCACTGGAGGGATTTGCTAACCACTCCTGTGGGCATTCCATCAACTTGACGTGAGAGTGGTGAATCCATGCCTTGCGTCCGGCCACCTTTACCGCAGAAGGGTTTCTGAGGATGACTTGGTAGGGGCCGGTCCATCTAGGTTCTAGAGAAGAGCCTTTTGGCAGCTTACAGGTGAGTACCCAATCGCCAGGCTGGACAGAAAGGGATGGCTCGCTGGTCAGGGGTTGGTATACAGCACTTAGCACAGAATGGACCACAGACTGTATTTCTGTCAGTGCCTGTAATGACTTTAAAAGTGATTGATTAGAGAGATCTATCGGTGCAGAATCAGCTACTCTGGGTAAAATGGGAGGGAGAATACCAAACATAACCTCAAAAGGGGAGAGAGAGAGAGTAAAGGAATTGGGGGCACAGCGTGCATGCAAGAGGGTGAAGGGAAGGAGGCTCACCCAATTACCGCCAGTTTCAATCTTAAGTTTCGCTATGTATTCCTTCAGGGTTCTATTCATTCTCTCCACTTGACCTGAACTTTGGGGCCTATAGGCGCAATGCAGTTTCCATCTTATCCCCAGAATTTGAGACAGAGACTGAATTATGGAGGAGGCAAATGCAGGGCTGTTATCCGAACCAATAGATACCGGAAGGCTGAATCTTGGGAGGATTTCGAAAAACAGTTTCTCTGCCACGATTCCAGTGGTTTCACTTTTGGTGGGAAAGCTTCAACCCATCCAGTGAAAGTGTCCAAAAAGACTAGCAGGTATCGAAATCCATTTACTCGATGTTTCATATCTGTGAAATCTATCTCCCAGTGGTCTCCTGGGAATGTACCTCTAGGTCGGCATGCCGGGACTTTGGTAGGCGAGGCTGGATTAACGCGCGCACAGGTCACACACCACTGAGCGACTGCCTCTGCCGCTTGTTTCAGCCCTGGGCTGGAGAAGTGGTTCCGGACCAGTTCGTAGAGCCTGGTGGCTCCCAAGTGAGTTAACTCGTGACCAGGGCTTGTCAGGGCCCGGGGAAGACAAGAGAGTGTAGGGGTTGGGAACCGTGGGGTGCAGGGTCTCAACCTGTGAATTAACCTCCCGGAGGTCTTATACAGGGCGGAAGTCACCAGTCCTGGGTTTCCTAACCGGAAGGAGGGGCATATTCCAGGGGCTCTGACAGGGTCTGAGGATTCCCGCCTTTAAGAGTCAGTCAATGTTGGGTTTTATTCCCAGAAGTGCCGCCCAGCTTAGGGGGTACTGCCGAATTCTGACCGGGGCTGCGGTAGAGAGGAGGGAGACGACTATGGGCGGTTGGTGAGAAGCTGGCCCATAAGTTTGATCTTCGGCCCAGACACCAGGAACTTCAGTTTTTAATTGGGTGAGGACAGGCCTTTGAGAGGGAGGGGCCTCTGGTTTGGTCAGGAGTCTGAACTCCTCCGACAGGGGGCAGGAGACCACCAACAAGGGAAATCATAATCCCACGGATGGTTTGGGTTCTTCAAAGGATATGGTGGCCTGGAGTTTATGTAACAGGTCCCTCCCCAGCAGAGGATACGGGTAGTCAGGCATAATGAGAAAGGAATGAGTAACCGTGCCCTTATCCAGTTGTACTGTCCAGGCAGTGGTGATGGGCACTCGGGCCAGTTTCCCCGTAGCCCCCTGGACCTGTATGGTGGTTTTAGAGATGGCGCCTAGAGACCTATTTAGGACCGAGATGGCAGCCCCCAAGTCCACAAGAAAGGACACCAGCTGACTCCCTACCCCAAGAGTGACCCTGGGCTCCCGGGGGTCCAACGACTGTCCAGTCTGGGAGCCCGGGCTCCCCTACTCTGTGTCAACCAGCAATATCTCTCTTGATCTCTTTCGGGCCTTCAGTGGGCATTTAGATTTCCAATGGCCTTTCTGCTTACAGTAGGCACACTGATCCCTGTCTAAAACTGCTCTTTGTATCTGTCGCGATGAGGACCCTTGTCTTGGGACATGAGGACGTGGGGCCTCCGCCAGGGCTGCCACCACCCCTCGGGTCATTGATTTGTTTTGCTTTTCAGCAGGTTCCTCCCGATTATTGTAGACCCTATTTGCAATTTCAAGCAGCTTGGTCAATGCCTCACCCTCGAACCCCTCTTGTTTTTGGAGCTTCTTACGGATGTCTGGGGCAGAGTTGGAAACAAAATCTATAACGATGGCCCGTCGGTTATTGGGGTCCTCAGGGTTGATGGGTGTGTAAGTGCAGTAGGCCTCTAGGAGCCTCTCCAGATAAGCTGTAGGGGATTCATCCTTCCCTTGCTTAACTTCACTAACCTTAGACATGTTGGTAGGCTTCCTAGCCGCTGCCCTCAATCCCCCTAGTAATAGCTGGCGATAATTTTCAAGAGCCTCCTTTCCTCGGTCGGTGTTGGGATTCCAATCTGGGCGTTTGTCTGGGAATACGCATTCTAGCCTGACCAGGTTGGAAGACGGGTGTCCATCCAGCCTGAGTACGCCCTTTTGGGCTGCCATGAGAATGCGGTCCTGTTCCTCTGAGGTAAAAAGCACCCTAAGAAGTTGTTGACAGTCAACCCATGTGGGTTGATGTGTATAGAATACAGTCTCTAATAGGGAAATCAGACCTAGGTGCTTTTACGAAAAGGGAGGATTTTGCTGTTTCCAATTATAAAGGTCACTGGTGGAGAAGGGAACATATACCATAAAGGGGGGCTGCCCAGGCTCTGCCGCCATTGGGGCTTGTCTTAAAGGGAGTCGGACTGGATGAGGAAGACACAACAGCTGGGTCTGGACCATAAGGCGCCCCTCCCCGAGTATGGGGAGGACTTAGGGGGTCCATGGAAGGGGGAACTGACAGCAAGGGCTGGAGTGGATATGGTGGCGGTGGCGCTGATGGGGGAAGGGGAGTTTCCAGAATGTCTTCCTGAGTCTCAGGAGAAGGTAAGACAGGGTACAGAGGAGGGAATTTATCGGGTTTCGATGGGGGCTGGACTTTTGCCACCACCTGGACCTGGACCAGAGGAGCGGGGCAGTGTAGGGTGGCATAGTCCAGCCAGGTGAGGATGTAAGGAATCTGAGCGGAGGGTCCACCAGGTGCCACAACTATCTCCTGGACCTTACTGATAAGGAGGAGATTAAAGGAACCTTCTGGAGGCCAACCGACATTCAGGGCTGGCCAATCTTCCCGGCACAGACAGGAAAGGACAACCTTATTCACGACAACCTTATTCATGAATCAGCAAGCCTCCAGAAGGTGGAGAAATCCTTAAGGACCAGGTACAACGGAGGGGAAGGGGTATGGTTGAAATTCGGATACAGGAAACAGTGAAGAGACAGAAAGTAGAATAACAAGACACAGAAAGCAAACAGGAGAGAGCTGACGCAGACACAAACCTCCCCAGAAAGCATCTCATGAGGGAAGATAAGTGTAACAGGCACTCGGACCAGCATCCCGGAGCGAGGCAGTGAGGACAGGATTTTGCCGCGTCCAGCCCTGTGCACTCATGACAGAGAGTACTCACCAGATACAGGATAAAAATCAGATGCTCCTGGTCAAAATAAAAATTTTTAGAGAACAATTTAGGGGACCTCAGGAGTCCGGGGAAACAGCAGGCTGGTAAAAAAAAACAGAAATACAGACCGGTGGCCACCCCGTCTATAACCCACAGAGCCTCCTAAGGTTTCCGTTTCTCAGAACAGTTGCCGGGCAGGGGGATGTGACGGTCCTGGTTCGCACACAACCTGTCAGGGAAGTGGCCCTCCTGGGCCCCGTGCCCTTACCTATCCTGGCCAGAGGCCAAAGGCCTTTCTCAGTGGGACCTGCAAGTGAAATGGACACCAAATAGGAAGAAATGGAGATAGCCAATTGAACGAATTAAGGAGCATTTATTAGCCGGCCGGGGACAGTCAGTCCTGGAGTCTAGCCCTGGGATCTGCCCCAAGCGGCGGTGTAAGCAGAGTATTTAAAGGCAAAAACCACAATCATATCAGGAAGAAAAAAATCAGGATACAGACTTGTATAAACATCCTGCACCTGGTGTTTTGCTAGGGGCCCCAGGTCCTTCCTGTTCCTTTTGTGGGGGCGTGGTTTCCTGGAACTTGGGCCAAATTGGCCCCTTCACTTCAGCTAAAGCAAGGGAAGGGAAAAGATCACAAGCAAGGGTGGAGGTCAAAAACCCCAGAAGAGGCCTAATGCTGATAAGGGTGTGGCAAACAAGGGTGGGGGTCAAAAGACTCCTGAAGAGGCCTAATGCTGATGTGGCAGTAGTAAAGAAGGGGAAAAGAGGAGGAAGGGGGAAGCTGAAACTCTGGCTTGCTCCCACAAGAAAGCTTAAGGGCTGAGAAGTTTCCCTTTTCCCATTCACTTGGCTAGGGAGTGGAAATCTGCTTTTCTGTACTCAGATGACTGGGGATTAGGCAGGAAAGTTTTTAGAAAATTTTAAATTTAAGGTGGCATCTTCATGCTTAGACTAGTTTTACACTGTTTGATAAACTGGACTGTTTTTAGATTCATCCTGACCTGTTAGAAAAAAAATGTTTTAGTCACGGCGGCTAAATGACCTCACTGAGTTAATCAAGTGTAAGGAAGCATAACAAAGTGTAAGGAAAATGTAAATTGCAAATAAAGAGTAGTTAGTAGATAGCACACTGGTTGGGAAGTCAAAGAGTCTGCATTCAAATTCCCCCTCTGACATTACTTTTTTGGTCATAAAGTCATTTAATCTCTTTTGGCTTCAGTTTTCCCATTCCTAAAATCAGGGGATTAGATTAGATGGACTCAGAGATATCTTCCAGCCTTTAATCTAGGGTCATATGATCATATATGATCTATATTTAGGTCAGAGATGTAAGGATATACTGGCCACATGTATGTATTAAAGACAGGAGGAAGACATTGACCTTGACTTCCGGATTTTTGTGGCAGATAATTCTGACATAGTTTATGGATGCTGGGACCCACAAAATATCAAGGTACAGGGTCATGTTGCCTGAAATGAATTCATCCACTCAAACTATCTTCCAGTCAAGTGGCAAAGTTTATTGTGACATCAATAAGGCGGGCAAAGTTCCTTAAGGAACTTGCAATTTAATGGGGGTGGCGCTAAAGTTTATATAGAAAAGAGACAATGAAAAGAATGCCAAGTATGCTAATTAGGTGGTGGGGTGGGATTAGGGAGTGTTTAGTCTTCATGGGAATATGTAAGAAGTCCAAGTGCTGGGTTTCTGGAATGTATGGGAAAACTCAGGGACTCAACAGAGATAGTTTGGTTGAGGGGACAAGATAGTTCTGTTTTTATAAAGGTTTGCCAGAGGCATGGTCCTTGGGGATCTGGTGCCAGGGAAAAAGTTCTTGGGGCAGCACCCCTGTGTCTGTACTGATCATCTTTATCTAAGGCAGTGGTTCTCAACCTGTAGGTTGCGACCCCTTTGGGAGTTGAACGACCCTTTTACAGGGGTCACAGGGATTGCCTAAGACCATCGGAAAACACATATTTCTGATGGTCTTAGGAACTGAGACACTGCTCCTCTCTCTGTCTCCAGGCAGGTCCGCCCACATGCAGATATGCCCACATACGAGTATTAAAGGGTCATGGCATTAGGAAGATTGAGAACCGCTGATCTAAGGAATTACAGGGACAACTCTATATGTGCCTGTAACAAGGAGCATATTTATCACAGGGGCCTACTGAGATTAGGGGTGCTTCCAGAGACATAGTCTTTGTCTTTTGGGGTCCAGGTCCCTTCACCCCATCAATCCAAAACATTTTCATATTCCTAAAGTATTCAAAGGGTCAGCCTTACTCCATTCTGTGGGGTTTATTTGGCAGAGACTCCCCTAAAGCAGGTTTTGGGGCACATGAGCCTGATGAAAAAAATAAACAGTCACACAGAATTTCTAACCCTAAGTCATAGTGAGGTTCTGTCTGAGGTCCTGCCTTTAGTCAGCAGATCAAACACATGGCAGAGATTAAATAACACATGAGACTAATATGAGTGCAGTACAATGACACCACTAAAAGAATATGAGTTTTCTGTGCATGTGCCCTAGGTATATCTACTTTTCCCATTGATGGGTATATATTTGTGGAATAGTATGTTCAAAGTCTGCGGGGAGAATATTTTATTGAAACTTTTCTGGACTTATTATGTTATTAAATGCCTTTGATTTGAACTAATTGTGACTCTTTGCTGACTAGAAAAATGAAATACATCTAAGGGGATTCATGAGCTATGATTTTGAGCAGATTTAGATGAATGCCATGCTTTAAATCTGGGACATATAAAACCAGACTATTTCTCATGCTAAATTCGAGTTAGCCTTGCCTGAGGGATCTACATGATGACTGGGGGGTGCCCCCACGTGCTATATAGGAAAAATTTGTCATGTATAATTAAAATATCTCAGAACCTTTTTGTGAGCCTTAAATTTTCAATTGCTTCCATGAGAAGTATTGTAAACATTCCAGTTTCATAGAATGAATATTAATATCTTTATTATTGTAAGAGAAAGTAGCCCAGAATATCCATCTCTATCTCTATCTCTATACACACACACACACACACACACACACACACACACACATATATGTATATATATATATGTATATATATATATATATATATACTTCTAATTTCTAGTTAAAAATTTCATAAGCATTCTATTCATTAAATGACTCCTTAAACAGTTTCTATTTGTGATTTTCTTTCTCCTTCTTATTCCTGTCAAAATTCAGTACATGTCACGAATAGTTTGTGGAAAAACTCCTGAGAGTTATCAAAAGCAGCCCTCAAATTTGTCAAAAACCAGAGGTGAGTCAATGGAGCACTAAGAGAATATTGGACGTTTGTCACTCTTGCTCTATAATATTTCAGAGTCCCTACATTCATGTCAGATGACAGAAGATAAATACACATTAGCTATCATGCAACTTAGACACAGGAAAAAGACAACTTCATACCATAAACATGTAGTATTACTTGCTACTAAAATGCTTTATATTTCAGATCTCCAAAGAATTTAAGATACTGCTTATTCTTTGATTTTGACACATTCTCAGCCAAGTCTCCAGGACTTCTTGAGAACATATCTTTGGCTTTAAATATCTCTAAATAATTAGATAAACCAGGGTAAAAGATAGTTCTGGACATGGAGTTAGAAAATCTGGATTCGATCTCTAGCTTTGCCATTTGTAATGAACCTTTTTTGTAGCTTTGGGCTAGTAATTCTCTCTAATCCTCAGTTTTCTCATCTGTAAAATGGTGATAAAGGATTATTGTACATATAAAGTGACATACTATATGTAAAGTTATTTTAAATTAAAAGTGCTTTATAAACATTATCTAACAGTAGATATGCTACAGCATGGTCTGCTGAAGAAAGTTAGACTAGGTTGCCCATTGTAGGTAAGGATGAAATAATTGGTACTACTACTTCTCGATTCACTCTTTTTGGATAAAGTATTTTATTTTTCTCAATTACATGTTAAGACAATTTTTAGCATTCATTTTTACAAGATTTTAAGTTTAAAATTTTTCTCCCTCTTCCCCTCCCCTCTTCTTAAAATGATAGGCAATTTGATATAGGTTATACATGTGCTATTAAATAAAACATACATAATCACAATTGTGAAGGAAGAAACAGATTTAAAAAAACCACAAAATATAATAAAGTGAAAAAAATAAGTGAAAAAATATGCTTTGATCTGCATTCAGAGCCCATCAGTTCTTCATCTGGATGTAGATAGCATTTTCCTTTCTTAGTCCTCTGTACTTGTCTTGGATCATTGTGTTGCTGAGAAGAGTTGAGTCATTCATAGTTGATCGTCACACAATGTTGCTGATTCTATAGTGTTTTTCTGGTTCTGCTCATTTCACTTTGCATCATTTTGTACAAGTCTTTCCTGATTTTTCTGAGATCTGCCTGTTTATCATTTCTTATTGCACAATAGTATTCCATTACATTCACATATCACAGTTTGTTAGCCATTCCTCAATTGATGGGCATTCCATCAATTTCCATTATTTTGCTACCATGAAAAGGGCTGCTATAAATATTTTTGCACATGTAGGTACTTTCCCCTTTTTATGATCTCTTTGTGATACAGACTTAGTAGTGGTATTGCTAGGTCAAAGTGTATGCACAGTTTCATTGCCCTTTGGGCATAGTTCCAAATTGCTATCCAGAACAGTTGGATCAGTTTACAACCCTACTATTAGTGCCCCAATTTTCCCATATCTTCTTTAACATTTATCATTTTCTTTTTTTTCATATTAGCCAATCTGATAGGTGTGAGGTGGTATCTCAGAGTGGTTTTGATTTGCATTTCTTTAATCAAAATAATTTAGAGCCCTTCTTCATATGCCTATAGATAGCTTTGATTTCTTCATCTGAAAACTGCCTGTTCATCTCCTTTGAACATTTATCAACTAAGGAATGGTTTATATTCTTATAAATTTGACTCTCAGTTTTCTATATATTTGAGAAAGGAGGTCTTTATCAGAAACACTTGCCGTAAAGATTGTTTCCCAGCTTTCTGCTTCCCTTCTTATTTTGGTTGCATTAGCTTTGTTTGTACAAAAGATTTTTATATTAATATAATCAGAATTATGTATTTTACATTTTGTAATGCTGTCTCTTGTTTGGCCATGATTTCTTCCCTTCCCGGTAGATCTGACAGGTACACTAGTCCTTCCTCTTCTAATTTGCTTATGGTGTCACTCTTTATGTCTAAATCATGTTACCCATTTTGACCTTATCTTGGTATATGGTGTAAGATGTTGATCTATACCTAGTTTGTAGCCTGTTGTTTTCCAGTTTTCCCAGAAGTTTTTGTCAAATAGTGAGTACTTATCCCAAAGGCTGGGGTCTTTAGGTTTATCAAGTACTAGGTCACCATGGTCATTGACTACTGTGTCTTGTGTGCCTAATTGATTCCATTGATCCATCATTCAGTTTTTTAGCCACTACCAGATAGTTTTTGATGATTCCTGCTTTATAATATAGTTTGAGATCTGGGATTCCCAAGCCACCTTCCTTTGGGTTTTTTTCATTAATTCCCTTGATACTCTTGACCTTTTGTTCTTTCAGATGAATTTTATTATTATCAAATAATTTTTGGTAGTTTAATTGGTATGGTATGCAATAAATAAATTAGATTAGGCAGAATTGTCATTTTTATTATATTGACTTGGCATACCCATGAGCAATTCATCATTTTCCAATTGTCTAGATCTGACTTTATTTGTGTGAAAAGTGTTTTGTAATTGTGTTCATACAGTTCCTGGGTTTGTCTTGGCAGGTTGACTCATGAGTATTTTATATTGTTTACAGTTATTTTAAATTGAATTTCTTTTTCTATCTCTTGCTGCTGGACTTTGTTGGTCATATAAAGAAATGCTTATGATTTATATAAGAGCTTATATCTTATAACTTTGTCAAAATGATTAATTATTTCAATTAGTTTTTAGCTGATTCTCTAAGATTCTCTAATAGCATCTACAAAGAGTGATAGTTTTGTTTCCTCACTGCTTATTCTAATTCCTTTGATTTCTTTTTCTTCTCTTATTGCTATAGCTAACATTTTTAGTACAATATTGAATAATAGAGATTAAAATTGGCTTCCTTTTTCATTGATCTTATTGGGAATGCTTCTAGCATATCCCCATTACTTATAATACTTGCTGATGGTTTTAGATAGATACTGTTTATCATTTTAAGGAATGCTTCCTTTATTCCTATATGCTTGTGTGTTTAATAGGAATGGGTGCTGTATTTTGTCAAAAGCTTGTCTAGCATCATCATATGATTTCTGTTAGTTTTGTTATCGATATGGTCTATTACGTTGACAGTTTTCCTAATATTGAACCAACCCTGTATTCTTTATATAAATCCCACCTGGTCATAGCATATAATTCTTGTAATATATTGTTGATGGCAACCTTTAAATGATTTTACTTCCAATAGATTCAATTTCACAGTCTCACATAAATATTCACCAGTAGTTCATCAAAGCTCTCACTCTTTGTAGGGAGGTTTGGAGCACTCAGGAAACAAAAAGGATGCTAAATGTAGTAGCCCACCAGGACTTCCTCTCTGAAGTATTTAAGAGCAATTGTTACTAATTGCTGAATCCCTCAAATTTACTTCAAACAGTTACTTTGGTACCTAGTTTAAGATGGGATGATTAAGTAGTTAGAGCTTGAAAAAGCTTGTAGAGAAAATTGGTTAGAAACTAGCACTGTGGTATTTGTCTTTCTATTTTAAACATCCTTTATTTCTCCCTTTTCTCTTTCCATTTCACTATCCTTCTTGTTATGGATTAAATGTCTTAAGGAAAGGAAATAAGTTTTTGACTTGAAATAGACAGTTCTTTTCTTCTCTTTCAAATTGTTTTGTAAAATGCAGAATTATATTTTGGTGTTAGTTTTGTGACTCATTGCATATTGCTCTCCAAAATGTTCACATCAATCTACATTCCCACCAACATGCTTGTTTTCCCACAGCCCTAACATTGTTTTTCAAAATCTATTCTCTTTGCTGTTTTTTGATTCTAGTGGGTGTAAAGTAGCATCTTAGGGTTGTCTTGATTGTCATTCCTATGATTATTAGGGAATATTTTTATGTTTTCATGTGGTTATTCACCATTTGATCTCTTTTCTTCATAAATGATCTATTCACATCCTTTGCTCCAATGGGAGCTGTTTATTATTGGGTTACATATGTTTACATGAATAAATTTCATATAGATTTTGGTTATGAGACCTTTTATACATTTACTAAAATGTTTTCTTCAATCTTTTTCTCTTCTCTTAATTATAGATATATTGATTTCTGTTGTACAAAATTATTCAGAATACATTGTAATGTGTAGTGAGATATGGATCCAAACTCATTTCTGTTTCTTTTGGATATATATATATTTTTTGTTCAGCAGTGTCATTTTCCAATGTTTTTAAGCATTGATTTATCAATACTATACTTTCATATATTTTGGATTGTATTTTTTGGTTTTCTATTATATTCCATGGATTTTGGTATTTTCCTAGTCCTAGATAATTTTTAGTAATTATTGCTTTTGAGATTTTGTAGTACTAGTTCCCATTTCTGTTTTTCTTTTTCACGAATGTTGTTGTGACTTCATCTGTAGGGAATTTCCTGATCAGCTTGATGTGTTCAAAGAGTAATGAGCCTTCTGTTTGGGACTTTAAAAATCATCTTCCCATGAATGGTATAAATATGTTCATTGGCATTACTTTATTGGGATTAAAGATATCTGATAAAGTTTCAGCAACCAGAACTGCAACCAAAATGAATTGATCGATTTGGAGTCACCTCTTAGTGCCCCCTCCCCCATCCCAGTCCCAGGGTATATACCATCCCAAAATGAATTGGTTGGCCTGGACTCTTGAGAGGATGGATTCTATTGGGAAAAGCCACCCTTTGGACTGAGGTAAAGAAAGGAGTCTTTATTGATGAGGTCTTGGGCATTTTTCATGTTTCCTATTTACACCTTTGCTCCAGAGAAATTGTTAAAGTGAAACGAGAATGTGTGAGTGCCCCTTGCCACCTATTCACACACTCCAAGAATTGTAAGCGTCTGCTTTGTGGTAGAGGCAAACATATGCTTAACCAAGCAAGGGGAGTTCTTGGAAATGGCCATTTCTGAACCCTAATCCTTTGATGAGAGGAAAGGGGATTTCATAAGCACAATGATTCCAGATTCGATTTTAAGCTTGGGCAGCACTAGCTTCAGAGGTTTCTTTGCAAGTTACTCTGAGACTTCTGGGATTTGATGTTTTAATGAGACAAGGGATTTACTGTGTGGAATGACTTAGAAAGAGGTGATCACTTCTGTGGCCACCACAGCTGGAATATCAGTAAAGGAATAAAGCTATGATGGAGTATGGATGGGGAAAGGTGGAGGAGAAGGAACATTAAAGACATAGATATTGGACTTTCCCATTATAGTAAGTTATTGGGATAGTTCAAAGCTGATAGGAGATTGTCTAGTGTCAGTTTCCCTTTTAGGGGAGTACAAGAGATCCTCATAAAATCTCTTGGAGGTAAAAGAATGGACCCAATAAAATTAGGTCCTTTTGACCATCTAGTTGTTCTAAAATAATGTGTTGTCATTTAGAGGAGTCCAAACTCAGAGTTTCCTCTGTATTTTTTTTAAATAAATTTTTTTTTTTTTGCTTTTTGAAGGGGGAAGGTGGGGCAATTGGGATTAAGTGACTTGCCCAAGGTCACATGGCTAGTAAGTGTTAAGTGTCTGAGGCCAGATTTGAACTCAGGTCCTCCTGACTCCAGGTGCTCTATTCACTGCACTACCTAGCCACCCTCCTCTGTGGTTTAAAAGAGGAATTCATCAGTATGTTGTAGTGTAGCCTGTCGAAAAGCTACTAAAATAAGTTTTCCTCCCAGGGGATGGGTAAACTATATGTTGTTACTACATTCTATGGGGGACTCTGTGGAAAAGAATGACTCGTTGGAAGATCTAGAAATCATCTGTACTGGTAAACTCAGTTTCCTTCCAAGAGAAGGCCAATCCATGGAATAGATTTGAGTCTAGAAGGCTTTAGAACTTTGTGGAATAGTAGGACCCATTAGAGAGTGAAAAGAATTGTTGACGATTGGTTGGAAGTAACTGTGAGTTCTTAATTTCCCTTTTGTCCTGGTTTATGGAATTTATCCTATAAATACTTTGTGGCTGCTAGATGGCACAATAGAGAGAATGTTGGGCCTGAAGTCAGGAAGACTCATCTTCCTGAGTTCAAATCTGGCCTCAGACTTTTAGTAGCTGTGTGACTCTAGGCAAGTCATTTAACCCTATTTGCCTCAGTTCCTCATCTGTAAGATGAGCTGAGAAAGAAATGGCAAACCACTCCAATAACTTTGCCAAAAAAATCCCAAATGGGGTCATGAAAAGTTGGGCGTGACTTAATTTCTCTTTCTCTCTCTTGCTCCCAGGCTATTTTGGTAATATATAGAAATGCTGATGATTTATATGGGTATATTTGATATCCTCCAAATTTGCTAACGTTGTTAATTGTTTCCAGTGGTTTTTTAGTTGATTCTTTAGGGTTCTTTAAGCACACCATCATATCATCTGCAAAGAGTGATAGTTTTATTTCCTCAGCACCTATTCTAATTCCTTTGATTTCTTTTTCCTCTCTTATTGATATAGTTAATGTTTCTAGTGCAATACTGAATATTAGTGATGATAATGGGCATCCTTTCTTCACTTCTGAACTTGTTGGGAGTGCTTCTAGCTTATCCCCATTACATTTATGGCTTGTTGATGATTTTAGATAGATACTGCTTATCATTTTAAGGAAAACCATTTATTCCTATATTCTCTACCGTTTTTTTAAAAATAAGAATAGGTGCTGAATTTTGTCAAAAGTTTTTTCAGTATCTATTGAGAGATAATCATATGATTTCTGTTACTTTTGTTATTGATATGTTCAATTATGCTGATATTTTTCCTAATATTGAACCAGCTGCAATCCTGTTATAAACCCCATATTTCTATATTCATTAATGATATTGGCATATAGTTTTCTTTCTCAGCTTGTCTTTTAGGATAGGGACATAAATTACATTTGTCTCAAGGAAGGAATATCACTGCCTAACATCTTTATACATATTTTGAGATAGTCTATACAGTAGAATTAGTTAACCTTTCAAAGTCTGGTAGATTTCACAAGATCATATATTGATGTGTAAAGGACCTCAGAAACCACGAGATACTGCCCTCATTTTATACATAGAAGCTAACAAAAACTGGAGCACTGTATGTAACAGATTCAAAAGAAAGAAGGAAAGATGAATGAAGGAAAAGAGGAAGTGTATCAGCAATGCAGTATTCACAATGCCTACAGTAACTATAAATATGCTGATATAGTTATTAATCACAAAATGGAACAGGCTCTCTACATAAGAAATATAGATAGTGCATTCATTTAAATACCAGAAAACTGAG
>CM053580.1:65647298-65676046 GCA_028627135.1 Pseudochirops cupreus | reverse complement strand
CCTGCTCAAAGCAAAAGGAGTTCGCAACCGCAGCCACTGCCTCTGACGCCGCCGCTTCCAGTCAGCACCGCATGGAGACTAGCTTGGTTCCCGCGTTCTCTTGCTCCACCCCTTCCTGCTACATCAGCAAGCTCAAGGGGCGTGGAAGATCTTCAAATCCCAGTATCGTTACAGGAAGGAAGGCAAGAAGAAAGAATGGTGATGATATTTAAGCTTTCGTCTCTCCACAAGTAACAATAGATATTTTAGTACTCACTATTATCTATTGAGTTTTCCAAGGGCTAGAGACTTTTTTCAGTCTCTTTTTTCCTCTTCTTTCTCCTCCTCTGTCTCTTCTTCTTCCTCTTCCTCTAAGATGCTAGTGCTTTCCCTTCAGGGATTTCCTTCTGTCTACTCTGTACACATTTTTTATGTTCCTAGATGTTTCTATGTAGTCCCCTCTCCCCATTAGAATATGAGTTTCTTCAGGGAAGGGATTATTTTTGCATTTCTTTTTATCCCTATCATGTAGATTGCCTGCTACATAGTAAATGCTTCAAAAAATGCTGGTAATTAGGCTTCCTATGTCTCCCCTTCCCTAGGGCCAGAATTGGTCTCAGAACAGGGGCAGAACTGAACATCATTTTGAGATAAAGCATGCTCAATTGCCAGAGTTAGGAAGATCTGGGGACATGGTGACACCAAAACTGCTTTTGCGAATGCTTCAAGACCTTTACTCCTTTTTGAACTAACACATAACTTTTTGATGAAACCATCTGAACCAACATTAACTTAGTTTCCGGATAAATAGAGATAAATACAGGAAATGGTAGTCAGTGCCATGATCAATTCCAAAGCATCATGGTTAAGCATTAACACACAAACTGCTGCCAGGTAGCGGTCAGCCAGAGGCAAGTGTATGAATTAGGCAGAGTTTATCTTTGCTTCCCTGCTATTATGCCATTTGGCTCTGTCTTTTCCCTTCCAGACTCTTTTTCCTCTCCAGAACATGCTATTCCTTGCTGTTCAGGGTTCTACATGACTCCATATTCTGGATCTACTTCTGTTTCCTCCCATTCAAAGGAAGATATTGTCTTGTGGTACTAGCCACATTTTGTGAGAAGAGAAGCCTTTTGGACATAGGTGCCTGGTCTTCTCTTCTCCCTTGTCTGGTTGGAGAAGGAAAAGCAGAAAGGTGAATTAGGTTTTGCAGCTGATTTACTGTTGGATTGGTTTACTGACAATTTATGGGAAGATGTGGAATCCTCATGGGTAAATAGCTTCTCAGTCTTATTTACATTGCTCATGAGAACCAGCCTAAGGAGTTTTGTAGCTCACTGGCTTAATAGAAAATACAATAGTGCAACACTTTATCAATGCCCTTTTAAGGGTGACCATAAATTAGAAGAGCTTATCAGGGTTTATTCTAGGTTGGGTTTGACTCAGGCCTATCCTCTAGCAGTGCATGTTGATATGAGAATGAAATGAGATACTTGTAGGTCCCATTCAACAGTTAAGAAAGGATTTACTTGGCCACAGCAGAAAGACATTAAACAATGATAAGCACTGGGAACACTGACTTGATTCAGCTGAGCAGAACTCCTCTTTCCCTGAGTTGCTCATCGTGGTCTGCCAACTAAGCAAGCCCTGAAGGTCCTTGTAGTTTTGTTGTTGTTGTTGTATTCAGGGCACCTGGGAGTAACATCAGTAGTCTGGGCCTTTAGTATCCTGTGCCAATCAGATTTGGAAGAGGGCTTCCAAATCTTATAAGGAAAAAAAAAACTTAGCCTAATTTTATTGGGGGGGGAAGGGGGAGAAGTAAAGAATTTTTTGAGAGCAAAAGAGGAGGATTTGTCCAGAAGGAGAATGCTGAGGATCGTTAGGAAAGAAGTTAGCAGAGAAGCAACTTTGTGATGTTTGTGTTCCTGAATGGACCAATGACATCGAGGCCTACAATCCAGAGTTGTAAGTACCTGAAAATGTGGATTTTCTTTGCGCATGAGCTTCCCTGGTTTCTATGAGTATGTGCCCACTCTCCCCCAGATACTAAGTACATTGGTCATAGAGTGTGATCCAGGCTTACGTTTGGTATGTTGTGATATATTGTGTGATATCTCAATATGTAATATATTGGTTGTTCTGGCATCTGCTTATCTTGTGTACTTGTACTGATCACTGTCATTTTTGTCTTATTAAGTAAATGATTGCTCAAGATCTAATGGTGTTATCATTGTGAGTGGCTGGCTTGTACCAATGGAGGCATGTCCAAGGGAAGCTCATTAGCTATAGAAGGGAGTAGGGATGAAATTTATCACTCTAATACAGGCTTACTTCTAGTACTTAGAGAGACTTTGAGTATAACTATGTGCTAGTAATTTTCTGAGAACTCAGACCTGGCAGGATGAATGTAGATTGGAGTAAGTAAGCAGGCCAGAAGAGTGTAGGTATGGGGTCTATGTGAGAATATTCCATGAACCCTTTATGTACAAAATGAATACAATATAATGGGAGTATCAGGAAACCTTCAATTGGGCTTTGAAGAAAACTAGGGATCCTGACAAAGGTGGAGGGAATTTGTCCCCAGCATGGGAAACAATCTATTTAAAAACACAAAGATGGAAGTATTGTTATGTGTGAGAAACAGTAACAACCTAACTTGACTGGACAGTAGAATTCATGAAGGGGAGTAATGTTTAATAAGTTTGGAAATGCAGGTTGGGGCCAGGGCACAAAGGGCTTTATATGCCAAATAGAGTGCTTTGTATTTGACCATAGAGGTAATAGTTGTTAACCTACTTGAATCATATTTGCATGTCACCAGCGCAGTTCCTTTAAATATTTTAACCCAAGAGCAATAGAACTTAAACCAAAGAACAAAGGGGATAGGAAGCTATTTTCCTGCCAAAGGGTCTTTCAGTGTTCCCCAAACCATATTTTATAGGTACTGAACTCATCAGATAATTATGTCTGACAAAAGTTGAACCATATATATTTTCCTCTTGTTTTTCTTTTAAAGGAGAAATGTGAGTTTTTTTGTCCCAAAGTCACTTTTCCTTTTGTTTGAAGGACTCGCCAACATTCAAAGAAGTTTAAGAATGAAAGGTACTAAGTTTAGAAAGAAATCAAGAAAGCTAAGGAATCAGTATATGTAATGAACCTGGTCAGATTTACAGAACTTATTTGCGAGAAGATGAAGTGATGACTGTGATTTAAAGTATCTTTACCTTCTTCCTCAGAGAACGAAATCAGTCTTGGAATAGTAAATTGTAATCAAAATGAGTCAACAGCATAGCATCTATTATTTCTTTTGTATCTAGTTCCCCTTCCCGAAATATATACACATTTTTGCAATGCCCAATAAGTGATTCTACACTCAGGAGCTTGGTATCACATGTGATTGCTTTATACAACTAGAATGAAAGCAACTTCTTGTTCTAAGCTTTTGAGATGGGCTTAGTAAGTCCTGGCTATAATCAGTGCATAGGGACATGAGAAAATAAAACAGTAGATACTTCCTGGACCTTGGAATGAGGTTAAAAAAAAGGAGAGGAGGAGAGTCATGCTATAAAATTATTTATAAACATGATATTGGATCATTGGGACTTTGCAAAAGTCAACAAGATATCTTCATTAAGGGATGAGGGCATAGAACGAATTTTATTGAGTAGAAGGAAATAAAAATATTAACAGCTTATATTTAAATAGTCCTTAAAGTCTAAAAGCACTTTTTTCACAATTCTATGGTTTAGGCAATGCAAATATTATTTTTTCTTATTTTATAGATGAGGAAACTGAGATTATGACTTTAGGTCACATGGGTTATAAGCAGCTATACTTGGGTTCAAATTGGCAAAGCTGAGTCTTCTGACTCTAAATCTATTCTTTCATAAGCATTACATTGTCTTCAGAATGTAGCTAAGATAAAACAAATAATTGTCTAAGTAATTGCATGTTATCAGAGACAACATGGATGTGGAATTTTGGGGAGGGGGAGAACAAAAAAAGTAAGTAGCATTTTCCAAAGTTTAGAACCTGGTGGTTATGAGTAACTAGTCATTAGAAATGTGTGCTGTCTTGTGTTGTCCAGGTATAACTTAGGAAGTTCAATCACAGGCTGGATGAAATATCCCATAAGACCATCCAACAGGACTTACTCTTATTCCATCCAATTTTATGGTACCTGAAAGAGCCAATACTGAAACAATAGGCAGTTTCTGTTACTAATCTTTGAAAGATCATGGAAAATGAGAGAGGTGCGATAGGACTAGTGAAAGGCAAATGCTCTGATTTTTTAGACAGTTGAAAAAGGAGAAAATATTATTTGCAGATGCTAGATCTGGGAACTTGACTTTGATTCATATCAAAATTGTAGAATCTATTATTAAAGGAGTCATTAGTGAATATGTAGAAACAGAAGTAGTGATCACAATCAGAATGTTTTCATTAACAAGAAGTCATGCTAAATTGACCTCATTTCTTCTGGTAACAGGGTTACCAGACTTTTAGATCAGGGGAATGTTGTAGATAAAATCTACCTAGAGTTTAGAAAAGTATTTGACAAAGTCTTTTATGCTATTCTTGTGGAAAAGATGGAGACTTATTGATTACACAAAAATACAGGTAAATGAATTTGGAACTAGTTTAGTGGCTTGATTAAAAAAGTAGTTATAAATGGTTCATTTAAATTGACAAGAAGTCCTTAGTAAAGTTACCTTGGGATTTATTCTTGGCATTGTGCTTCTTAATTGTTTTTTCATTGATTTGGACAAAGATATAAATGGCATTTGGATCAGATCTAGAGATGATACAAAACTGTAATGGATAGCTACTAAGTTGAATGACAGGCAATAAACATTTATTGAGCACTCAGTATGTCCTAGGCACTGTGCTAATTGCTGGGGGATAAAGAAAGAAAAACGAGCCCTGTCCTCAAGAAGCTCAAAGTAATGGTAGTGGGGGTGGGGAAGACAACATTCAAACAACTATGTATAAATGAAATATATACAGGATAAATTGACAATAATTTCAGGGGGGAAGGCTCTGGTGTTAAGGAGAACTAAGAGAGGCTTCCTGTAGAAGATAAGATTTTTTTCTGGGATTTGAAGGAAACCAGGGAAGCTTTGAGTCAGAGATGAAGAATGAGAGATTTCTAGGTATGGGGAACTGCCTGTATCAAGTTGAGAGTTGGAGTGTGTTGTGTGAGAAAGACCAAAGAGGCTGGAGTCATTGGATCATAGAGGACAAGATAGATAACAAGACTGGGGAAAACAGGAAAGGGCCAAGTTATGAAAGGATTTAAAAGCCAAAAAGAGGATTTTATATTTGATTATGGAAGTAATAGGAAGTTAACTGGAGTTTATTGAATAAGGGAGGGATATGGTCAGATCTGCACTTTAGGAAGATCATTTTAAGGGCCACATTGAGGATAGACTTAAGTGGTTAGAAACTTAAGGCATGGAGACCAACTGGGAGGATATTGTAGTCTAGTTGGAAGGTGCAAAGGACTTGCACCAGGGTGATAGCATTGTCAGAACAGAGTGAATGTGTAAGAGATGTTATCAAGGTAGAATTGGCAGCAGATTGAATGTAAAGGTCAGTGAGGGGGTGAGTGAGCAGTGGAAGATGACATGTAGGTTGTGAGTCTGTGTTACTGGCAAGATGGCAATGTTCTCAACAGTAATGGAGTCATTAAGAGAGTATCAAAATCCAGAAATCTTGAGGAGAATGTTAGAGTAACTCTATTAGGATAAAATTTGACAGAGATAAATATAGAATTAAACAGGAGGAGAAGAATGGGTTGGATTGCCTTTAGGCAATGGTAGATCCCTTTAATGACCCAAACTTCTCCCTGAAATAAAGGTTCTATTTTTTAATCAGCTTGTATTGATGCTTTCTGTCTTGATGTATCTGTTATTTCAGCTTCTGCCCCCTCCCACTTGAGCCTTTCCTTTTCACAAAAACAATTAAAGAGTCATATTTTTCATGCCAATATACTAATATTGGTCATGTTGGGTTGTGAGTCATGGAGGACTCATCAAAAATAAGCATAACTCAGAGGACAACAGAGAAGGTCATGGTGGGTGTGAGTAGCTGTAACACTTAAAGAAGGATTGTATTATATTGTTACTAGCATTCAAAAGCTTGTAGACTTAGAATTGGAAGGGACCTCAGAGACTAAATAGTGTATTTTTTTAAAATAGAGTAATGCAAAAATTTTAAAATCCAATAGGAGAAAATAAAAATCGAACAGAAAACTAGAATCTGCCTTGAAAGTAAATAGGTTTCCCCTCACTGGAGGTTTTCGAATCAAGGTTTTGCTGTGATTTGTCATATATGTCATATTTGCCATATATTTGTCATATATGCTGTGGTGGGGATTCTTTTCAGATAGGGGTAGAACCACAGGTAGCCTCTGAAGTAGCTTCCAACATTGAGATTCTATGGTTCCAAGCTGCCTCCTGTTGGCTAATTTGGTTTCCTGAATGCTTTGACAGTTAGATGGAAGTGCTTGGGTTAGTGTATATGAGTATTCTAATCATTGGAGAGATGTAAATATACAAATGGACATTATAGTTCATAAATGAATTTCTTGTTAGTTTGGGTACTGTCATCCAACTGTATGTTAGCCTAAGAAACCCTGGGACAATTGACAAAATCAAATTTCTGAACTTAAGAATCTAAAGACTTGGATCCATGGTTATTCCATCATGATCTAGATAGCCATTAGACTGAGGAGCCATTTGCCTAGTCTCTGTCTCTCTTTCTCCCTCTGCTATTGTTTAGCTAAAATTCCATGAAAAATTAAAAAAAAACTTTCTATACAGTTTAAAATATGTGAATTTCATTTCCTCTTCTCTTTTGTTAGACATTATTCCCTTTGTTTTCCTTTTTAAAAATTTAATAATTTTTTTCTTAACAAAAATCTATTTTTCTTCCTCCTACCTTCCCCAACCTCAGTGAGGAGAAAAAAAGAAAAATAAAGTTCCAATAGCAAATATGCATAGTCAAGAAAAAGAAATCCCCACATTAGTCATGCCTCAAAATGTTTCAATCCCTGAATCCATCATCTGTCTGTCAGGAGGTGAGGAACATGTTTCATCATTAGTCATTTAGAATCTTGATTTGTCATTGGATTGATCAAATTTCCACCAAATAACTCAGTATTTGTCCTTTTAATGTTATTGTATAGTTTTCTTGGCTACATTCACTCCACTCAGCATCAGTTCATACTGTTCATAACAGTTCAAATCTTCCTGGGTGTCTCTGAAACCATCCCCTTTTTCTCTTTCTCTTCTGGTATGATGTAGTAGAAAGCAAATCTGATTTGGAACTAGAGTACCTTGTTTTGAACTATGGCTCTGATACTTTCTAGTTCTGTGACTTTGGTCGAATCTCCTTTACTCTTATTTAAAACAGAGATAACATTTGCGCTATCTACTTGACGTGATTGTTGGGAGAAAAGTGCTTTGTAAACCTTTAAATGCCTTTAATTTCCCCCCCCTCTGTCATTAGAATTGCTCACTTGGTTATATGTGGCATTTCTAGAATACATGTTGTCTATTAGTACCCAATGAGGTTCTCAAGGATTCTAAAGCAAAGAATGATATGCAAGTGCTACATCTGGACTTAAATTCTGGTTCTGCTACTTGCTAGCTTTGTGACCTTTAGTAAGATCATTGACCTTTCTGGGTTTCAGTTTTGTCATCTCTTAAATGAGGGGGTTGGCCTACATTATCTCTGAGATCCATTGCAATTCAATATTCTATGATCCTCTAATTCAGGCAGGGGTCACTTAAACTTTAAAATTTTTTATTTTTAATTTATGGAGTAAAATAAACATTTCCATTACATAGTACAATAAAAAGATAATTGTACTATGTAAAAATTATTCTATACCTATTTCTATTTATCATTTCTTTCTCTGGATGCTGATAAGGCAGTGGTTCTCAACCTTCCTAATGCCATGACCCTTTAATAGTCATATGTGGACGTGTCTACATGTAGGCGGACCCGCCTGGAGACGGATGGAGGAGGTTCCTAAGACCATCAGAAATATGTGTTTTCTGATGGTCTTAGGTGACTCCTGTGACCCCTGTGAAAGGGTCGTTCAACCCCAAAGGGGTTGCGACCCATAGGTTGAGAACCGCTGAGATAAGATCTTTCTTCATATGTCCTTTATAGTTAATTTGGATATTTATAATAGACAAAATAACTTATTCCCTCAAAGTCTTCCTTAAAACAGTTTTGTTCTTACTGTATACAGTGTTCTACTCATTTTGCTCTTCATTATTTCATGCAAGTATTTCCATATTTTTCTAAAATCATTGAGTCTATCATTTCTTAGAGCACATTAGTATCCCATAAAAATCACATACCATAACTTGTCCAGCCATTCCTCAATTAATGGACATCTCTGTAATTTCCAGTTCTTTGCTACCACAAAAAAAGCTGCTAATAATATTTTAGAAAATATAGGTTATTTTCCTTTTTCCCTAATCATCTTTGGAATTAGGCCAAGTTGTGGTATTATTGAGTAAAAGGGTATAGATAGTTTAATAACTCTTTTGTGTGTGTATGTGTCATAGATCCCTTTGGCAGACTGATGAAGTCTATGGATTCCTTCTCAGAATCACATTTTTAGATGCATAAAATAAAGCATAGAAATACAACAGAAACCGATTATGTTGAGGTATTCTTTTTTCAAGAAATCCAGGAATATAACTGACTATATAGCCAGTACTATATAACCAGTATTTTCATTTAAAAGTTTCTCAACCATAAGATACTGAAAAAGAAACAGCAATAGATTAAATATCTGCTGTCAGGAAAGATGATTATTCAAACAGTTTCATCTAGTTTTAAGAATCTCAAAATCATTTCTAGGGCCCAGTGCTTCCTGTATTCTCCTTTCCTAGTATACACCACTCTCATTGCACCTCCAGAGGTGTTCTGCTCAGGTGAAGACCCAATAGTTTCCCTCCTATCTTAATTTAGACTGGTTTTGTTCAGAGACATTACTCAGCAGAGTAATTGAACAGAATAACAGTAATTGAACAGAGTTATTGAACAGTCACTATTGGTTGGTTGGTTATTTTCCTTTGTGCTTAAAGAGGAGCAAAATAACATCACTCTCTTGTGGTCAAGGCATAATATGTCTGACTGTGGCTGATCAGACCAATACGAGCTCAGAAGATTCTACCACAAATCAGGCATAGTCCATAGGAATATTTGGAGTAGAGCTGGGTCTAAATTTTAGCATCTCACTTTAAAAAAAAAGTTACCAAATGGAGACTTTGTTTTATGTATCACAGAGCAGTGGAGGAAGTTGTGTGTAACTTTGGATGAAATTCAATTATGTAGTCACCGGGATCCTGTAGTTGAAAACATTTGGATTGCCCTAACGCTCTCTTCTAAATGTTTAGCTTTCTTTATCCGAATGATTCTCAGGAAGTCAGCTTTTCTCTGATGGTAAGTTCAAAGGTCTCCTGGATCATTGCCTTCTTCAGGTTTTTCAGAAGCCTTCCAGTTCTCTGGGTGTGCTCTGGGTATTACCTCGAATCAGCCTGGTGAGTATCCTATGTCTGACTAATGACTACCTTTTCCAGCAGAGAGTGCAGGTCTTAGTAGAAAACTGCTATGAAAAAAGGCTTCTCTTGGAAAGATAGCAATCAGTGATGAGAGGCAGGGTGGTGTCATGGAGAAAACACTGATTGTAGAAACATTTGGATCAGAAAAGCTGAGCTTTTCTCTTGAATCTGACACTTTCTATTGGTGTGACTCTATGGTTGAATCACTTGACCCCTCTGGACCTCAGTTTTCTTTTGCAAAATAAAAATTATCCTTATATTATCTACCTCACAGGGTAGTTATGAAAAAAAATTCCATACATTTTAATGTACAATGTAAGTGTAAATAGTTATTACTGATCAAAAACTTTTGGAGGAAGGTCAAATATAAGTAGGGTTCTCCCTAGAGTTTAGTTTTGTCCTGATTTAACTGGGGAGGAAGGTCACTGTCACTGAACCCATAATCAGTTAAGGAAGATAACCTATAAAATGTCACCTTTATATCCGACGACCTTTCAGTCCTCAAAAAAGAGGATCATTCTTTCTCAAAGGATGATGTCTTAATCTGAGTCTGTCAACTTGATTATTTTACTTTCCAATTCACTCCTGACTGCCTCCCATAGGACTATGGAGTATATTATAGAAATTTTGCGCAACTCTCCCTTCCCCAACTACTATAAGTTATACATTTTTAAAAAGAAAATGTTCTTTAGAGGTCTTTTTTCTTTTGAATTATGATCAAACTTCCTTAATAAAGATCTCATTTGTTAATTTCAAGCATAGTCCAACCTCATTCCCTCCCCCCTCTTTAAATGAGACTGCAAGGATTATTATATACCCAGTCTGAAATAAGCAGGAGCTCCTTTTGCTTTTTAACATCTTGCCTAATCCCCAGAACTTTCAGGAATAGCAATTTAAATATTTTTTGGTATCTCTAGACACTGGAAGCAATTAACAGATGTGAGGAAGATGGCACAGTACATGGTTTTTACTGAGAAGACTTAAAGAGAGCTTACTAGACTGCTGCAGATGAAGAAGTTAAGGTTTGAGGCTAGGAACATAATGAATAATGAATAGGATAGTGAGGAAAGAGGATTAAGTCACATTCGATTTGGGACAAAATTTAGCAAAACATTTCTTTTTTCACTTATCCTTTCTTGTTCCCCATTTTGGATGGTGTTCATGTCTGCTAGACTGTCATGCATTTCCAGAACATAATCCCAGGAAAGAGGAAAAAAGAAATCTAGTCAACGGCTTGTAGCATTCTCTTTTTTCTGTGCCCAGTTGTTCCTTGGAATAATGGAGTGAATCAAGCCAAGTGCCTAATTCAGGCACCTATTTGACTGCAGGTTAGTGGTGATGATGATTTCAGTTTTAGTTTTGAGGAAATGAAAGGATTTGCTGGCTAGAGGTATTGGAACAAGCAGCAACAACAGCCTGGAAATGTTGCAGTTTAAACCCAGGGACACCAAAAAGCTGATGATGTTGGGGCTTTGCCCACCCAAAAAACTGTTGCAGTTTCATGATGTGTTGTAGTGGAACTGTCTCAAAGAATTCAGAGTCAGACCATTTCTAATCCAAGTATAGGCATTTATTGAGATTGATGCCTCTTATGAAGCAAGCTAAGTTCTAAGAGGAACCAGAAGCTTCAGAGAAAGCAAGGTGGATTTTTATAGGATAAAGATGCAATTATGTAACAGAAATCATGAATATTAAAAAGGCAGGAGGGATTTGTTAAGAGATTAGGTAATGAAAAAGGGGTTTGGTGGTTAAACATTCTGGTCATGCTGCCCTCCAATTGGCTAGCTATTGTGGCCCTGTCTGGTCAAGATAGTTAGGTATTGTGGTCCTGTCTTGAATTAGATGGACGATGTGATTGTGATTGAATACAAGAATTGTAACACCATGCATGAGCAGCTTCCCAAAAGAATGCTACTGTGAGCAGCTTTTAAGGTTCTGATTACACAGTATAGTGAACACTATTCAAGAACAAATCAAAGGAAGACATTCACAACAAATCAAGAAACAGTATTCACAACATTACATCTTATCACAGAAAATCACAATATAGTGTTCACAACAGCTTATCATTAAAATGGCCACATAGTTTTCATCAAAGTGGTTACGGTATTTAGAACAAAGAACACAGAACAATCATCTGGTATCCCTAAGGAAGTTTGCCTCCTCACTTAGTCATTCAATCATCTCAGACTACAAGTCAGTCTTCCACTGATGAGGCAACTAGGTTAACCAGTCACTTATTTAGCAATCAGTTACTAAGTATCACTAATCACTGAATATAATCATTAGAAAATACACAGACCTCCCACCCCAAGTCACTAGTAAACCACATTATCATCACAGCGTTCAATATCCAAGGAGAGATCTTTTCTTCATCTTGACTTGGGGTGGTTTCTAAGATTCCCTGGATCCTCTTACGTGATCCCAGCCCTTACCTGAATCCACCAAACAGTCACCTGGATTCAGAGGCAGATAGCTCCTTGTCTAGTCCTCTGGGCAGTTCCTGCTACACACTGAAGTTCACATGGTCCAGTACTTCTCAAAACCTTCACAATTTCTGTTCCTGGGAATTCAAGGATCAACCAAGCCACAAAAAAACAAAGTCTTAGCATCCTGGTCATGCTTCCTCAGTCCTCTGGCAGTTTGGCTAGCTGTAGAACCCAGAAGAAATCTCAGCTTTCCAGGTGGCAGCAGCCCCTTCGGCCTTCCAGGCAGCCTTTTCGGCAGCATCTTCAGTCTTTACCAGATCTCTCAGCAGAACAGCTTCTTCTACTAGGATCTTGTCAGAAGAAAATTCTGACTGACTCTATCTGGGGTTTTTCTTATATATACACATACAGCATTGGCTTCCTGTTTCATCCAACCCCTTCCTGTTATGTCAGCAACAGGAGACAGTTCACACCTTCTGTTTCTTTCACAGAGGTTTGATTAATTACTAAGGGCTAAGTACCTGCTTACTTGATGTAACAAAAAGGGGTCTTCAAATTTAAATTAATTACCATTACAAGAACACACCTGTTTTTGTGGGAATGAGTCTGGGGGCAGTGACCAGGTAGAGGCAGTAGCTGGGTTCCCATTACATAGATGCACTTACTGTTTCTATGGGAACTAAGAGTTCAGGGACACACCTGCTGTTCTAGTGAGCAGTGAGGCATATATGAAGAAGTTAGGACATTGGGGGAGGGGTAGTTAGGATGCTGTTCAATGGGGCTGGGCTCATAACGAAGTTAGAATATTGGGGCTGGGGATAGCTTTATTAAGATTCCATCAGAAAGGCCATGTGACACTTAAATTTGTCCACTTTCTGTTTACGTGTGTGTACTATTTGTCCTGGTCACATTGGGACACTGAGTACTCTCAACATATCTATCATCTCTATGGTTACTTTAGCATTGGAACAAATCTTAGAATCTAAATGTCCCATTGAGTTATTCTTTGGAAATGAGAGAGGGCAATTTTTTTTTTATTGTATGTTGCAACCTAGGGCCTTTCATGGGGGAACCTCAAAGGTTCTCTTGAATCTGAAAGAACTGATGAGCAAGCAACATGTAGGTAGAAATAAACTTATCATGATCCCTTTATTTCCATTCCACTTTGACAGCCTCCACAAAGATCCATAGGTCTTTACACATCTCTGTTTTAGTAGTAACAAAAGATAGTGCTATTTAGACTCACTTGGATATCTTCCAATTTTGAACACCAGTTTGCATAAATTTAATACTGGCTTACCTCCTGTGTTCATTTCAGGAGATAGAGATGGATAGCTAAATGGTCTATATTTCTGCCTTAGGGAAATGAGAGCCAGATAGTCCCAATGCTCCATCTATACTTTGCAGTGAGATGATTTTAATAGGAATTTTCTTTTGAAACAACCGTTATGTAGATAGGTGTGGTCTTTCTAGTTAAAAGGCTTATGTGACACTGGACAAGTCATAAGTCATCTATGTGCTTCAGGAAACTTTCTAGGACTTACCTACCAAGTAAGGGATGACTTTCAAACTGTTTTGATGGAAGGTGTTCCAACACCAGAAATTCCATGTTGATGAATCAGATTCCTTATGTATTTGTCTATGAGTCTAGAATGATCAATAATTGATGGTCTTTAAAAATATACCTCTACTATTATGATGATGCCCATTAATTTCTGGTCAGCACAGGGCAGTTGGCTTGTTTTAATCTGTCAGGTGAAAAGTTATGACTAAAATATTTGAACATGGGTCCTTGTTTTGGATGATAATTAGTGAAAGTGAAAAACAGACCTATCTCTTGTTTCAGTTATTGTCCTTGCATGACATCTGTCTCTTTCACTCATTCTTTTCAAATGAGAAGAATCAATGAGGAGAAGGTCAAGGCAAAGTAGAACCAGGAGAACCATTGATACACTGGATATGACATTGCAAAAGATGCCTCCCTCCCCTCAAATTTTGAAAGACATTCAAGAACTGAAAAGGATATATGAAGAGAAAGAACTGATAAATAGAAGTTATGTATAGAATGATTTTCCATTATATAACTATTTGCATAGACAATCATTTAAGATCATTTGAACCTCCATAAGGGCCAGAGCCTGAACTAATCAACCAGAAGAAGCCCCTGAGCCCAACAGATTTCCCTTCTTTATTCTCTGAGTAAATGAAGAATGTCCCTTCCTGTGTCAACAACTACAAGGGTTAGATGAATTTAAGAGTATTCATCTGTTTATGGCCATTAAGAATGAGGCCCTTAATCCAAGACACTACCTTGAATAATGGGACTTTTCTCCTTTTAATATTTAATGTACATATACTATGTTATGTCACATTAAAGAATGCACAAATATCCAGGGTTGTAATTTCAATGGATGCTTTGTCAGCTCTCTTATTATATTTACATCCTATTCAATTAAGAAAATTCCTTTCTCATACTATGGTTAAACATGTATAGAGCTCATAAATTTGAGTGACACAGGCATTCTGAGTTGGGATTATTCTAAAATGTATTTAAGGCTTCTCATTCTTTTTATCAGACAGTCAGAATTTAAGTTCTGGCTCTATGCATGTATTCTGCTAGCTTCCAGGGGAAAAAAATATGAATTTATATGCCACCCAGTCTGTTTGCCTCTTTTAACCAAGCTTTCAGGTTGACAGTGTCTAATGGTAGCCATTGCTAAGGTATGGGGGGGGTGGGGAGAGGGAAAAAGAAAAAAAAATTACATGATAATTTTTCTATGTATTTAAAACGAATAGCAAATTGTTCATAATACATTTGTAATTTCATGTGCAATTAATTTTGACTGTACTGTATTATGGAACTGCTTGTTTTATTCTATAAATTAAAAATAAATTAAAAAAAGAAAGACAAAAACTTAGATCATTGAATACTATGATCAGTCACAGCTCAACAGGACTAATGATGAGTCATGCTTTCCAGTTCTGTTGACAGAAAGGTGATAGAATAAAGGCATGTACTTTGTTAGGCAAGGTTACTATGAAAATTTGTTTCTTTTGACTATGTTCATTTACTGTAAGGGAGTACTGATAATAATGGAGTGAGACTAAGGGAAGTGAGATGCAGAGAATAGGGGGAATAGTGATAGAGATATCAGAAAAAAAAGAAAAGAGAAAAGAGATTGGCAATGAAACATTTCGAAGGTATGTGAATGACAGATGAAGGAAGTTCAGAAGTAGGAAACATAAGCAAGCAGGGCAATGTGGTAATACCACAGTAAATTTAACATATATTTAAAAAAACAACCAAACTGTATGTAACAGAGATTCACAGTTTCATAAACAATTCTTTTTTGCCATTTTTTTCAGAACTTATTTGTGTGGGTATTCAGTCAACATTTATACTGACAAGAGTCTGAGAATGACTGGCATAATGAAATTTGTAATTTGAAAGCATAAACATTTTCTCTTAGCTTTGAGAGTTATTTGGGACTTTAAGAGTCTTTGAGCAATAGGGTAGATTTGAGTCACACCACAGAGTTCTTAGAGAAAGATTGTTGTTATTTGTCCTTTGTCCTTGAAAAGTACCATGACATCAGGAAGGTGATGCCACAACTTGCAAGTGAATTGGATTTAAGTGAGGGAGGTTATGCAAATCACCAGTCTCACCCTCTCCTCCCGAGTCATCTGGGTCCAGGGGCAAGATATAGATCAGGAGATGACCTTCTACTCTGTGAAAGATAGACTGAAAGCAAGAAGAGAGACCTCAAAAGAATTGGTGGTACAGGAACATCAAGGCAAAAGTGGAAAGAAAAAAAATAGGATTGAGTTATATGTAGAAAAAGTTCAAGTAAGTTCATTAGCCCACATAGGCATTTCAGAGCAGACTGCTCCACACTGAACTGATCTATTACTGTCACTTGTGGCTGCTGAAAGAAGGTTTCTCTAACCTTTTGAAGCCACTAAAAGAAACAGAGGTATCATGAGTTCATGAATACACTATAACTGGATGGGAGACAAGGTCCTGTGCTACTCCACTTACCTTGAGGCACAAAGCTATTCTTTCTCACTGAAAAGCTAAGAGAAAAGAAAGGTAGAGATAGTTCTTCCAAGCCCTTTGTATGTACTCTCAGTCCTAGCTCCTCAGCTTTTACTTACCATGTTCTAACTTGTCAAAAAAGGACATATTCTGACATGTCGGAAAGGGCCTATTTTTTAGGCATGCCCAGATATAGGTTCACCAGGCTTCCTTGTGGATTGGAACCGGGAAAGATATATCATAAATGTTCTAAAGACTGAGCTGGCATTGGCTAGTCACCCATTATAGAAATCTGAACAGTGGCCCTGCCCTTCCCTTTTTCCTACTCAAGGACTCTAAGTTATATGCTGGTCTAAAAGACCAAGGCGGGCAAAGATGAGAAAAGAAGGAACTAAGCCATCTCACAGAGGGAAAGGGTGCTTTTCTGATAAGTCCACACCCTTTGACTTTCATTTGACAATCAATTTGGAAACAGCCTGGGTTTTGGAGAACCAATAAGAGCTGCTCCTATGTTGTCTTGACTTTGTGCTAGAATATATCTCTATCACTATGGAATGGTCATTCAGCCAAAGGCCCATAGCTTGTAATCTCATCAAGCTGATCAGTAGATGCATAAATTGAAGGGGGAGGAGAATGACCCTCTCTTTATAGAAATATTCCTGTCAAAATATCCCAGATAAATCTCTTCCAGGAAGCATGGTATAGTAATTGGCTTTGAAATCAGGAAGACCTGGATTTGAATCTACCTAAGATATCTACCAGTTATGCGACCCTGGGCAAGTCAGTCAACCTCTGCCTGCCTCAGTTTCCTTATATGTAAAATAAAGATAACAGTAGTATCTACTTTCCAGAATTGTATGAAGATAACATGAGATATCTGTAAAGTGCTTTGCAAATTGCTCTATAAATGTTAGTTGTTATTATCGTCATTTATTATCTTGTGGGAAACATTTAAGATTGACTCAAAGAAGTAGCCAATATTCCCCTAAATATTATGGCCTATATGTTACATATTTCACACACACACACACACCCTGTATATTACAACCAATATACCCCCTATACCAATAGAAATTGTTACAGTCCAGTAGCAGGCTAGCTTAACGCTGAAGGAGCTCAAGCCAATCCCCTGGAAAGAAACTATTGTGGGGAGGAGAGTCAAAATTCTCCAGAGAAGTCCCATGATTATTGACTCTGCTACAGAGTTTACATAGAAGGAAATTCTCTTAAGGCTTCTAAGACAGGAATAGCTGAGGCAGAAAAACTTCAATGAGAAAAGTAGACACTAAAGGATTTAGTGTCGTCGAACAAACTCAGGGCACAGACGGCCAAGCCTCTCAGACCCTACCTAAGCCATGAAGCAAAATTTGTGTTTCAAAAAAAGAAGAAAGATAACATTCATTGTGGCCTTCATGTTGTCCAGATTTCCCTTAAAAGGCACTGCCCCAGAGTAAGGCTGCAGATGAAGGAAATTCTTGGTATTTATCAAATTTTTTGATCAGCATCAATAACCCAAAGTATGTTTTTAAAAGTGCCATTGATGAAGCCTTTAATACCAGAGATGATTAAAAAAAAATTGATCAAGGGAATAATTTCTCTGAAAGAGAAGTACTTCATTTTTGGCCAAGATGATGATATTAGCCTATCTGAAATACATTTTTTAGATGACACAAGCAATTTCCAGTGGGCTTAGAAATATACTCAAGTGATCTAAATAGACTTCTCATACTGGGGTCAGGGGCCACTTGTTAATCCTCAGACTGATGGAAGAACAAACCGTTAGTATGCATAAACAAAATTTGTAGTTTTCAGTAAATGGCAATAAGTAATGTCTAGAAATATAATTTCAACTGATAGCTCATTTCTTCTAGATACTTGGAAAATTCCTATAATATTCCCTCCCCTCAGCTTCAATAAGAACAATGTTTTAGGAAATGGCACTTATGGTACATGTGACAAATTTGGGGAGGTGGCTTTCTGTTGTTATCTAGGGCAGGATTCTGTCACTTGGAAAGGAGGGATAACTACAAAATAAGGCAGCTGGGTGGTGAATTGTTTAGAATAAAGGATTTGGTGTTAGGAAGACACATATCCTTGAGCAAGGTCACATGGGTTAACAGAAGTGACTGTAGCTTAGAGCCCACCAGAGAGGGCCAGGGCACAGGCTCAGCCCCATCTGCCTGGTTATAGCAGAATCTCCAAGTTGGAAAGCACCTCAGAAGACATTTAGTCCAACATATACGGAATGAACCAAGAATCTCTTTTACATCATGGCTAACAAACAATTATCCTCCTTCTGTCTGACACCCTCTAGCCAGAAGGACTCCAAAGTCTATTAGGGTAAGTTATCCCATATTTAGATAGCTATAAAGTTTAGGAACATTTTCCTTGCATTGTACTTAAAACTATCTGCTACGTCCACTTATTTCTCCCAGTTGACCTCCCTTAGCCCAAGCAGGACAAATTTAATTCCTTTTCTTTATCGTCCTTTATATTATTTAAAGACATCTCTGATGTCCCTGACCATCCCACACCCTTGACCCTTGACAAAATAGTACTAATTTCTTCAATTGATCTTTCTAGGGCAGTGGTTCTCAACCTTCTTAATGCCGTGACCATTTAATACTTGTATGTGGGCCTATCTGCATGTGGGCGGACCCGCCTGTAGATGGATAGAGAAGCCGTGTCTCGGCTCCTAAGACCATTGGAAATATGTGTTTTACGATGGTCTTAGGTGACCCCTGTGACCCCTGTGAAAGGGTTGTTTGACCCCCAAAGGGGTCACAACCCACAGGTTGAGAACCACTGTTCTGGGGGATGGTCTATAGTTCTTTAGCTTGGTTCGATTCCATGGCCTCAGAGTAGGCTGTATTCCTTGACTCTTACTGGTTATGTGGCAAATGTATTCTATTTACAAGTGGAAATCAAATAGAATGTGAAGAAATTTCATGCAAATTATTACTGGTTAAAAAACAACAAAGGTCAGCTTGAAGCACATCTCATGGATAGAGGGCCAATGGAATTGTCACATGATATAAATATGTTGGAAAATTTCAGCAGCTTTTGAAGATATGGTGTTGAGGTACCATTATATATTCCTGTGGTATACAGAGGGAGCTAAACAGTACACTAATTCCCTTTGGGATGAAGCTGCTGACCAGGACAAGGAAAAGGAGCAGACACTTTGAAATGATGTGAGAGGTGGTAGGATCAGATGATTGTTGACTGGTAGTGATTCTGGCAAACAGTTTTCATCAGGCATTGTAACTGTGGCATGTGTCCCTTTCTGCTAGAAAAAATAGGCTTACTTTTAATATGCATGGCAAAGATTTCAAATGCTTGACGTGGCGTACTTAGCAATATGAATTCTAGGAATAACATCAATATACTTTAGATGTGGCACCGCTAAAATAGGATTATAAACCAGTCAGACATCAAGTGTTTAGCTGCCAAACACTTGATGTCTGACTGGGTTATAATCCTATTTTAACGGTGCCACATCTAAAGTATATTGATGTTATTCCTAGAATTTAATTTGCTATGAAATTTTGGTAATTTCATTCGATAACTTTGTTTTTATTTGTCATTTTTCAGAATTAACAGTTTGTTAAAATGAGTCAGCTTAGAGCCACTGGATCTTCTTCTTGTCTTTATCTTCTTTTTCTAAATTGGTTTTGATCTTTGCACAAACAGTTGATGATATGACTATATACAGGCATTTGATTCTAAAATGGTGACCGTAATCAGTTATTTCCTGTCTGTTAGATGTAATCAGTTTCAGTTTTTGCAGCCTTATTTCTCTGAATTCTTAATCTTTATGATTTGTTAGGGTATTGCAGTGGTCATTACAGTAATTCACATTCCATAATTAATTTGTTTAGTCATTTCCTAATTCTTGGGCATTTATTTTGTTTTCCGCTTATTGCTATTATGAATAATGCTGGAATGGATATATTTTTAAAGTGTTGTTGATGCCCTTTTTATGCCACAATCATTTCCCAATATGTATCTAGGCTCCCATTGAAGCATGAAAAATAAATAAAAATCCAAGTGCAGCCTATATATAAAAATTACCACCCATAGTCTTTCGACCCTTACCCCCAAAGGCACATTTCATTATCTGCCAGAAGATTTTCTTGCTGTTAATAATTTCCATGGGATATAAAACCAATAGTAGGATATTTAGGCTGAAGGGTATAAACCAGAGTTGGGGAACCTGCAGCCTGGAGTCCACATGTGGCCCACTAGGTCCTCAGGTGTGGCCCTTTGACTGAATCCAAACTTCACAGAACAAACCCCCTTAATAAAAGGATTTGTTTGTAAAACTTGGACTCAGTCAAAAGGCTGCATCCAAGGACCTGGAAGGTGGCCTTGTGGCTGCAGGTTCCCCACCCTTGGTATGAACTATTCAGTAACTTTGTTTAAATCATTCCAAATTGTTTTCCAGGATGGTCAAACAATTCATAGTTCTATCAGTAGTGAATCAGCATCTCTGTATTTCTATTGGTTTCCAATCTTTTAACATCTCTGTCATCTTAATGAGTGTGAGATGATACCTTCAGATTGTTTTAATGTTCATTTCTCTATTATTGATTTTAAGTTTTAAAGTGTGGTATTGAAAATTTTGGGGCAACT
Source organism: Pseudochirops cupreus (assembly GCA_028627135.1). Lineage (NCBI taxonomy): Eukaryota > Metazoa > Chordata > Mammalia > Diprotodontia > Pseudocheiridae > Pseudochirops > Pseudochirops cupreus. The sequence goes on along the minus strand of CM053580.1, from coordinate 65,655,380 downwards.
TACCCCAAACTCTCTTCTTGAAGAAAGTATTCATGCTACAGAGACACGAGACCTTTAAGTAGATTGTAAATCTTTGGTCTCTTTCATTTTTTTCATCCAGAGCTATGTTTAACAACATACTTTTGTCCATCCTCTCCCATGTCTACCTTTGATCACTGAATATCATGGTAGATATTGTCTTAGTTTGGAAGAACTGCAACAGTTATTGGTCCAATAGCTGGAATTATCTTCATGGTGCTCTTTTTGCCAATGCTCATCATAAAGATAGATGAGAATGAATACCATGAGTTTAAGAAGCATAGAATTTATTTAAGATTATATTTTTTAGGTGGACAAGGAGCATAAGTGATTATGGAAATTTGTACTTTATCTCACTTCTCTCAGTTCTTGTGCTGGAACAAAGGCTAGCTAATGGTCCTCTAATTCTATGACATAGGTGTTGGGAATAGCCAATTGTAGTGGTAACCACACTGGCATACCCAGGATCGCTGCTAGCACAGGTTCTTAGATTTGCTTTACTAGGAAAGATAGCTGTTCAAGGAGTCACCAATCTTTTTATTTACATTAATTAGTTCAGGGAAAAAGCCAGCATTCTGAACTTCAGAGAAAATCCAAACAAAGAAAATAGAGAAAATGCAAGCAGAGAAATAAAGACCAGCACACAGGGCTTCTAACTATCAACAGACATATCGCACTGTCTGACCAAGGCAATACATACATAGTTATCAGAGAGAGAAGCACCAACATCCGGGATGGGGTGGCACTCCTTACCAGCTACCCAGAGTCTCATCTGGTCAAATCACAAAAACACTCTTCCAATGAGTAAGCCCCAAAGCAAAATGCTAACCTCAGAGTATATATAGCCTTCTTCAGGTTCAGAGGATATCACATCCCTTGTCACCCACTGCCTAATTACAAAGTAACAAAAAAGGTGTGGGCCTTCCTGGAAAACGAGCCTCCTCTAATCAAGCTTCCCTTAATGGGCTCCATGTGAGGCCAATTAGTGGCCAGGAAGCTCTTATATCCTATTAACATTACACCAATCAACTGGCACTCGCTGGAACCAGAGGCATAGTGCCTAGTAGGAAATAAGCAGTTTTAAACTGGAGGAAATGATAACAACTGTTCTAAATACCTATATATTCACCACCACTTTTGGATATTTTGGGAGGCAATGCTGCTCATAACTTTATATCACTATTTTCCATAATATTTTGAAAATATTCTTACTCTAAACCAGGGGTGGGGAACCTGCTGCCTCGAGGCCACATGTGGCCCTCTAGGTCTTCAGGTGTGGCCTTTTGACTGAGTCCAAGTTTTATAGAACAAATTCTTTTATTAAGGGGATTTGTTCTGTGAAGTTTGGATTTAGTCAGAGGGCTACACTTGAGAACCTAAAGGGCCATATGTGGTCTCTAGGCTGCATGTTCCCCACTCCTGCTCTAACCTGTTGTTTCCCTTGAGCTGTCATGAAAACCACTTTAAAGCTGTTAGTTTAGTTTGAATAACCTATAGTGAGTTTCCTGTTGTGTTAGACAAGAGATGATTCTGATACAACTGAATACGAACTTAACAAGACTTATTATTACATTCATTCAGATACACCACAGGGCGACTCATGACACTCCACTATAAGCATTTATAGCCAAGGTCTGTTATAACAGATTTAATCTATAGCACAAATGTTAGTCCTGTCCATCAATGGCAACATTATCAAAGTGCCCCACTGCTTTAAATACCTACCTTGCCTTTCATCAAGAAAGGTGTGGATTTATTTGTTAAGAGGATTTGTGAATGTTTTCTGCTTCTTGATTGCTCATACTTTGATTGCAAATTTTCTCTTTAAACATACTTCCAAACTACAGCTCTCAGGGATGCTGTACCATAGTTAACCCAGCTTGCTATTCCAGAGACTAATGATGAATAATTCACATCATTTTACCTGCCAGTAATGCATATGCAGTTTGTTATTTCATTAGAAAGCAAACATGTCACATATTTGCCACAACACAGCCCCTTGAATAGAAAAAGCAAAACCACCTGTCGAGTTTTCCAAAGAATGACAAAAAGAAAAGAAAAAGATAAGGAAAAAAGCTGACAAGCCTAAGGGAAATATTCTCACATAATATGCTCGTCTGTAAACAACACTTATGAGCAGTGTCTCTGTGAGGAGCATGTTGATTGTTTAGGGAGTTAGAAAGGACAAATGCAAGGTTAGCTCTGCACTGTCCAGCCCGAGTAACAGACAGTAGTAGGTCCTTGCTCAGGATCTCACTCTTACCATTGCTTATCAAAGGAAATTGCGAAGTTTAAAGCAGGGAAAAAGGTATAGGATTAAGTGTAGTAAATGTTTGTTTAACTGAACCAGTGGTAAAAAGGGAAACTTCCAATGTGGAACTTTGAATAGACAACTGGGTTCAATAAGTGAACAATATCCAACCAACGTAGGGGAGAGAAATCTCTAGTTTAATCTGGCATCCTGAGTGATTATGGGAAAATGAATTAGTTTCCAGGTGATTTAGTTTTCTCAATACGTCTTTATTTATCTGGCTTCCATCTACTTGAATATACAGTTTGCAGTATCTGAATCTGATAGCTACCCAAAACCTTTAATACCTCCCTATTACTCGTAGGATGAGCTTTAGAGTGACCTTTAAGACTTTCTATAATTGGACTTCAACCTACTTTTTCAGCCTTATTTTTGCCTTATTCCTTTTCATATACTGTCTATTCTAGCAAAATTGTACTAGTACATATTACTTGAAATTGTTCACTTTCCCTGGCATACAATAAGCACTTAATAAATGTTTGTTCAATCAAATTGAGTTGCTTGGCTCTGCAAACCAGTTTGAACTTTGTGTTGCGACAAAGACGGTCCTAGATTTAGAATAAAAGGAAAGAGTTTTGCATTTTGGTTTCTTTGATTTAAGACCTTTGTAAACTTGGGCAAGAATGTTTCCTTGCCTGTGAAATGGAGACATTTGGATGGATGACAATGGATGATCTCTTAAGTCCTTTTCATCTTGAAATCTTCTGATGCTAGGACAGAATGCTTACCATTTTGGTATGAACTGTGTAAATTGTCATACTGTAAACAAGTTTAATTCCAGAGAAATACAAATTCACATATGTTATTCATAATTAGCTTTTTGGAATTCATTGCTGGGAATGGTTCTAGTGGGTTAGATTACACAAATATCTTCCCAGTTTATTCCCATATTATCCCCTTAGGGGCTGTATACAGTAATCAAGGTGCCTACATGAGCACCTTGTCTTACTGCCTGGGTCTTATAGTTTTCTTAAGGTGTTTGTTTAGCTTTGAAGTCATGAAGATGGTGACTGTTTTGGTATTTGTACTTCCTTGTGTTTAGAGGAGGTCTACAAAAGTCATTGATTCCTGTTTTAACAGAAGGGAGAGACACAGAGACTCCAAATCTAAAGACGATGCTGTTGCTGCAGCATCCAATCAAATGACCTTGGATAGTGGAATGGTCTATCATAGCAGTTATCAATGTATGGTCCTCAGACTCTAGGGATCCCTGAAACACCTTCAAGACTTCTATGAGGTCAAAATTATTTTCATAATAATATTAGGATGCTACTTTCCTTTTAGAATGTTCCTCCCTTTTCCAACTACATAACTGTGGGAAGCCAGATTTTCTTTATATACATCAAATTAAAATAACATGTAACAGATTTAATGCAAAAACAGATATAAGAATCCAGCTGGCTTAAGGCACCTATTTAAAAATTCACAAAATATATAAAAAAGTACCACTTTCCTCTCTGTTTTTTAAAAAATATGTTTTTCCATAAAATGTTATTTGTGGTTGCATGTAAGTTTATTATTGTTATTATAAATGAATTAAAATTTTAACAACTATTTTTTAAATTTATAGTAAGATAACTATCAATAGATACAACTTGCATAAACAAAAATTCTTTGGTGTTCTCAATAATTTTTGAGTATAAAGTTGTCTTCAATAATTTTTAAGAGTGTGAAGGGGTTATGAGACCAAAAATTTTGAGAACCTCTGGTCTAGTAAATTGAAGGGAGCAGTGGTCGTGGAGGCTGTTACATAAAAAAATATCTATGGGTAGCGAGGGGGCATAGCAGTTAGCGCACCAGGCTTGGAGTCAGGGTCCTGACGTCAAATTTGACCTTAGACACTAGCTGTATGACCCTGGGCAAGTCACTTAACCCTGCTTGCCTCAGTTTCTTCACCTGTAAAATGAGCTAGAGAAGGAAATGGCAAACCACTCCAGTATCTGTGCCAAAAAACCCCAAATGAATTCCTGAAGAGTGACTGAAATGATTGAACAACAATAAAAACTCTCTTCTATTCATTCGTTTAGTTAGGGGAATACTTTTTTTTTTTTCTGGTACAAAATACATCCAAACCAGCAGCCAGAAATAACAAAGTACATTCCCAAGAGACAGTTAAACAAAATCACTTGATAGTCTGACTGCAATTGGTGGAGTAGTAGATGTCACTTTGCATTACTGTTGTTTATCGACTGTTAACAGGAAGGGTTTATGCTTTAGCTTTCAGGGTATGAAACTAACATCCTCTCTTACATTTGGCCCGAGTTTTGCTGTCTTTCGGTGTTGCCTTCATTTACATTGTTTTAATAACTGTGTGTTACTTTCTTGATAATCTAGCTGGCTGTATACTAGGCTGGAGACTTGGGAGATCTTCACTTTCTGGATCACTTTCTGGTTAAAATGGATAGAGGTTGGTCAGGAGTGCCACAAATTAAGGTCACATGTGTTTACTAGGAGATGTTTACTATTTATGGACCATTCTTTCTGATCCAGAGGTTGGAGGGAGAGGATAAATTCCAGATGGTTCTAAAAGTCCTGGTCACAGTAATCTCTTATTCAGAAGAAAGGAACCTAATACACTTCTGAGGATTTGAGGAGTATTTGGACCTTTCTTCTCCTTTCTCTCTTCCTTCTTCTACCCTTTTTATTCCACCAAAAATCCGTATGTCCTTTTAGACATATCACACACACACATCCTTTTGTAAACCTTAAAGTGCTACATAAAATATCAGCTTTTACATACACATACATCTGGCATCTTAAGGCTGATACAATGCCAACCTATCTTTTAGGATGATGAGCACATCTCAATTTTGGGGGGGTTGATTACCTAATTTAAGGATTGACCATGTCCTTTTTTACCTTTTTCTCTCTAGCTGTTCTCTTTTCATTGTTCATTAGCACCTCTATTAGACAAGAAATAAAATACTGGAATAAGATTAGGAAATTATTGATGGATTTAAATTTTTTTCATTTTCCCTGTCTTCTATTACATAAACAAGACATGACTTTAATACAGTTTATGGTAAAGCATATTGAACATGCAAAATGATTTATAGATTCTAAATGTTGCTACATATTACAATGATGAGAGGCAAGTGGAGACATTTCAGAACATATAATACCTAGTTAATGTAAGCCTATCTACCTAACTGCTACTCCCATTTGGAAAGAATGACAAATTCTCAAATTTTTCCACTGTGTCTACAAACTTCCTCTCACCAAGGTATAAATCAATGTAGTGGGAATGGCACACAACAGAGTAATTCGGCTCTGAGTGAGCCATGGAAGTTGACATTTGGCATAACTTATCAGAGGCCTAACTTAAAAGTCACAGTACCATGAAAGAACATTTCCCAGTGAACTCCAGGATTGGAGTTTGGATTGCATGATGTATACAGTTATGAATTGCATCATTCTATGATGTGACAGAATGAGGAAGCATCCTCCAGTGTGGCAAATTCTTATTGTAGCTTTAGACTAAACAAATTATTGAAAAAGTTTTAAAAGAATTTAAAGGCCAAAGGTATTTGCTAATGTTGTGGATGATGTCCAGCGCAAAGCCCAAATGGAGGATGGATTCCCTCTAGATGTGGGTGATATAGTGCTGATGAAATCAAGCCTCAGAATACTAAAGAGCCTCCTTAATGAGATTCACAGCCGCTGCAAAGAGTTAGAATTGACAGTCCCCACATAAAAGAACAAATTCTGGGATATACTTAGTATCGGGCATCTATTTGGATAGACAACTTGATATGGCAACATGTGACCAACACTGCAGATAGATGCGAAGAAAGCAGACTGGACTGAAATTGAAAAAAAACCAAAAAACAGCGTAAGCAAACAAACTATTCCCTGAAACAAAAGCCCATATTTTTAACATAAGCTTTCTTCCATAGGTGATATGTAGATGACAATGACTTATGAAAAATACCATAATCTAAAATTGAATGTTAAAAGGTCAATGGAAAATGTGTGTTTGGGGTCAACGATCTATATGCAAGAAAGGATGTAAAAAGTATCCTGTAGGAGATGTAAGGAAGTAGACCAATCATGAGACACATGCAAAGGATGGAGGCTGAAATTCTGCCCTGGTACCCAAGTGTAGTTTTCCCACCTCTGACGATATGCAAGACGATCAAATCACAGGTCTGAAACACAGTATGTTCCTGCTACCTCCCCCTCCCCTGCCATGTTGTTATTATGATGGAAAAGGAAGAAATCTCCTTACTTACTTTTGTGAACCAAATATGGTATCAATATAGAATTTCATGACTGTGTCCCTCATGTTCCAGTAAAATAACTAGGCAGGTATGTACAATTTTATTTTTTAATGGGTTCGAGTATGACCGGACACAAGGAGTCCTACTAAGAGCTTATGCTTTTCCTTACTTCTCAGAGTCAGAAGTTGTCTGTCAGGAATTTAAATAAACAACAAAAACCAGAACAAAGATGTGCTGCCTGACCTTGCTATACTGTTAAACAGTAATTAGCAAAACTGTTTGGTACTGGATGAAAAGAAATGCTTGAGTACAAACATAGATTAAAGGAAAAGATCCAGAATTAGAATAATGGGAATATGATAAATTAGTGTTTGATACATCCAAGACTGAAAAACACAAATGGAAGAACTGACAGTGTAGTGGGAAGAATGCTGGATTTGGAATTGAAGGACCTGGGTCAGAACGCTGGCCTTTTCCCTTTTCATATGTGTTACCTTGATTGAGTTAGCTTCTCTAGGTTTTGATCTTCTCATCTATAATGAGAAATTTGGATGACATGGTCTCTAAGGTCTCCTTTGGTTATAAATTTATGATGTCATTATTCAATAAAAAATATTGCAAAGCAGAATTAGATCTATACCTCACATTATATACCACAATAAATCCGAAGTGGGTCAATGATCTAAATATTTTTTAAAACTTCCATAAAAATTAGAAAAAAAAAAAGAAATGATCTGATCATAATTGTAGAGAGGAAGAATTTTTTTGCCTATTTTATAACTGGGGGAAATTATTATAGAAACTTTTGATAAATTTAATTATGTCAAAAATTGCATTCAGAGTTGTGCTGCATTTCCTCAATATTGCCTTGGTGATGGTTGATCATTCTTGTGGCCAATGTGGGAGTGCTCTAGTGGTCCACTGATTTCACTGTGTAAATGAACATAGCAAGGAGGGCTCTGGGTAGTTTTGTTGCTTTGACAATACTGTTTCATGGACTCCTTCTGCCTTGACTCTTCTTGCCCTGGACCTATTTGCTTACTATTTCCTTGAAATAATATTCTTTTGTCCCTGTCACTTTCTCAATTTTTTTCATTTGGTACACAATTTTTCTACTGCTCATTTTCTCTTCTTATCTTTGCCACATGTCTGAAATCTGGCTGTGGGCCTAATTGAGGCTTTTTTGTCTCCATTTTTGAGGATTAGTGTAGGATATCTGCAAAAAGTTCCAAAAGCAATACTTCAATGGATCCAAGATCTCATCATTGGTGAAAAGCAGTGACATGTGTATGACACTCTATAAATATCCTTTAATGAAGGCTTTCCTCTACCTGTCTGTGTGATCTCATACCCAAAGAGGCAAATATTTGACCTTTTTTCTTTCTTTTTTTTTTAATAATCAATTTATTTTATTAAATTTTTTTTGAGTTACATATTTTCTCCCCGTCTTTCCCCCGCCCACCACCCCAAGACAGCCATCCCAGTGTTTCTCCCCTCCCCCAGTCTATTCTCTCCTATGTCACTTTTTGGTAG
>CM053580.1:65626044-65646798 GCA_028627135.1 Pseudochirops cupreus | reverse complement strand
AGTGGGGATGGGGTGGTGGGGGAGGAGGAGAAAGAATCTGGAGTTCCATAATCAAATGTTATGAATGTGTATCTATCTATCTATCTTTGTATGTATATATATATATATATATATATGTGTGTGTGTGTGTGTGTGTGTGTATGTGTGTATATATATATATGCATCTATTATTGTTATTATTGACTACATCCAACTGGAACTTGAGATACACAGGCACTGCAGTTGGGAGATCCATCCTGCCCTACCAAAAAGTGACATAGGAGAGAATAGACTGGGGGAGGGGGGAAATACTGGGATGGCTGTTTTGGGGTGGTAGGCGGGGGAAAGACGGGGAGAAAAGATGTAACTCAAAAAATTTAATAAAGAATCTCATATAAAAAAAAAAGAAAGAAGAAAACCAATTTATGAGTATCAAAAATGAAAAGAGTGAATATACCTCCAATGAGGAGGAAACTAAAATTACTAGGAATTATTTGGCTCAACTATATGCCCATAAATTTGACAATCTTAGTGAAATGGATGAATATTTACAAAAATGTAAGTTTCCCAGATTAACTGAAGAAGTAAATTAATTAAATAACACCATCTCAGAAAAAGAAATTGAACAAGTCATCAATGAACTCCCTAGGAAAAAATCTCCAGGGCCAGATGGATTTACTAGCAAATTCTATCAAACATTTAAAGAAAGATTGATTCTAATACTTTACAAACTATTTGGGAAAATTGAAGAAGAAGGAGTCCTACCAAATTCTGTTTATGACACAAATATGGTACTGTTACTTAAATTGGGAAGAGACAAAATGGAGAAAGAAAATTAAAGACCAATTTCCCTCATGAATATAGATGTAAAAATTTTAAATAAAATATTGGCAAAAAGACTACAGCAACTTATCATGAGAATAATACATTTTGATCAGGCAGGATTTATTCCAGGAATACAAGGATGGTTCAATATTAGGAAAACCATCAGTATAATTGATGATATCTACAACAAAACTAGTAGAAATCATATAATTATCTCATTAGATGCAGAAAAGCCTTTGACAAAATACAATACCAATTCCTATTAAAAGCACTAGAAAGTATAAGAATAAATGGAGTCTTCCTTAAAATAATAAATGGCATCTATCTAAAGCCATCAGCAAATATTATATGCAATGAGGATAAGCTAGAAGCATTTCCAATAAGATCAGGGGTGAAACAAGGATGTCCACTATCACCCCTCTTGTTCAATTTGGTGCTAGAAATGTTAGCAGTAGCAATAAGAGAAGAAAAAAAAATGAAAGAAACAAATTAAGCAAAGAAGAGACTAAGCTATCGCTCTTTACAGACAATATGATGATATACTTAGAGAATCCTAGAGAATCAAGTAAAAAATTACTTGAGATAATAAATAAATTTAGCAAAGTTGCAGGAGATAAAATAAACCCACATAAATCCTCAACATTCCTATATATTTCTAACAAAAAACAGCAAGAGATAGAAAGAGAAATTCCATTTAAAGTTACTATAGACATTATAAAATATTTGGGAATCTACTTGCCAAAACAAACCCACGTCCTATATGAACACAATTACAAAACACTTTTTATACAAATAAAGTTAGATCTAAATAATTGGAAAAACATCACACGCTCATGGCTAGGCTGAGCTAATATGATAAAAATGACGATTTTACCTAAATTAAATTACACATTAATGCCATACTATTCAATCTACCAAAAAATTACTTTATAGAGCTAGAAAAAATAGTGACAAAATTCATTTGAAGAACAAAAGGTCCAGAATATCAAGGCAATTAATAAAAAGAAATGCTAGGAAAGGTGGCCTAGCCACACCAGATTTTAATCTGTATTATAAAGCAGCAGTCATCAAAACTACTTGGTACTGGCTGAGGAATAGAGTAGTAGATCAGTGAAATAGATTAGGTTCACGAGACACAACAATCAATGACTATAGTAATCTACTATTTGATAAACCCAAAGACCCCGGCTTTTGGGATAAGAACTCACCATATGACAAAAACTGCTGGGAAAACTGGAAAATAGTATGGCAGAAATGGGGCATAGATCTTACACCATATACCAAAATAAAGTCTAAACGGGTATACAATCTAGGTACAAAGGCTGATGCTGTAAGCCAGTGGTTCTCAACCTTCCTAATGCTGCAACCCTTTAATACTTGCATGTGGGCATATCTGGGCATATCTGCATGTGGGAGGATCTGCCTGGAGATGGATAGAGGAACGATGTCTTAGTTCCTAAGACGACTGGAAATATGTGTTTTCTGATGGTCTTAGACAACCCCTGTGAAAGGGTCGTTCAACCCCCAAAGGGTTTGCGACCCACAGGTTGAGAACCGCTTCTGTAAGCAACCTGGGAGAGTAAGGAATAGTTTACCTATCAGGTTTATGAAGAAGGGAAGATTCTATGACCAAACAAGAAGTAGAGAGCATTATAAAATGCAAAATGGATAATTTTGATTACATTAAATTGAATAGTTTCTGTACAAATAAAGTCAATATAACCAAGATTAAGAGTGAAGTGGAAAAGTGGGAATTTTTACAACCAGTGTCTCTGAAAAAGGCCTCATTTCTAAAATATACAGAGAATTAAATCAAATCTATAAGAATACAAATCATTCCCCAATTGATAAATGGTCAAAGGATATGAACAAGCAGTTTTCAGAGGAAGAAATTAAAGATATCTATAAGCATTTGAAAAAATGCTCTAAATCACTATTGATTAGAGAAATGCAAATCTAAACAACTCTGAGGTACCACATCTCACTGACCAGATTGGTTAAGATGACAAAACAGGGAAATGATGAATGCAGGAGAGGATGTGGAAAAATTGGAACAATAAGGCATTGTTGATGGAATTGTGAACTGATTCAACCATTTTGGAGAGCAATCTGGAACTATATCCAAAGGGTTATAAGTAGTACATGTCCTTTGACACAGTAATACCACTTCTAGGGCTTTATTTCAAAGAGATCATAGAAGTGGGAAAAAGACCCATATGTACAAAAATATTTATAGCACCTCTTTTTGTGGTGGCAAAGAATTGGAAACCAAGGGGATGCCCATCAGTTAGGGAACAGCTAAACAAGCTATGGTATATGAATGTAATGGAATACTATTGTGCTGTAAGAAATGAGGAGCAGATGGACTTCATAATAACCTAGAGAGACTTATATAAAGTGATGCTGAGTGAGGAAAGCTGAATCAGGAGAACTTTGTACACAATTACAGACACATCGTATGTGTGATGACTAACTTTGATAGACTGGGCTCCTCTCAGCAATGCAAGGTTAGAAGACAACTCCAAAAGACTCATGATGGAAAGGGATATCCACATCCAGAGAAAGAACTACAGAGTCTGAATGCAGACTGAAGCAAACTACTTGTTCTCTCTCTCTTTTGTTTTGTTTTGTTTTATTTCTTCTTTCTCATTGTTCATTCCATTGGTTATAATCCTTCTTTGCAACCTGACTAATGTTTAATGTGAAGGTATTTGTAGATCCTATATTTGATTACATGCCACCATGGGCAAGGGGAGGGGAGAGGAGAGGAAGCAGGAGAAAATTTGAAACTCAAGGGATTGAGGAACTGAATGTTGCAAACTAAAAGTAAATAAATAACTTAAAATTTAAAAAATTTAATCGGAAATGAAATAATCTAATCCTAAAGAATGGGTGGGTCAAACAAAAAAAAATCATAGAAGCAATCAATAACTTTATTCAAGAGAATGACAATAATAAGACAACATACCAAAACTCATAGGATGCAGTGAAAGTGGTTCTTAGGGGAATTTTTATACCTCTAAATGCTAACATGAATAAAATAGGGAAAGAAGAGATCAATGAGCTGGCCATGCAACTAAAAAAGCTAGAAAAAAAACAAATTAAAAATCCCTAATTAAATACCAAGTCAGAAATTCTGAAAACAAAAATAGAAATTAAGAAAATTGAAATTAAGAAAAATTATTGAATTAATAAGTAAAACTAAGATCCAGTTTTATGGGAAAAAACAATAAAATAGATAAACCTTTGGTTATTTTTATTAAAAAGAAGAAGAAAATCAAATTCCCAGCATCAAAAATGAAAAGGCTGAATTCACCACCAATGAAAAGGATATAAAAACAATGATTTGGAGCTATTTTGTCCAACTGTATGCCAAAAAATTTGACAGTCTTAGAGAAATGGATGAATATTTACAAAAACATAAATTTCCCAGATTAACAGAAGAGGAAATAAAATACTAAAATAATCCCATTTCAGAAAAAGAATTTGAACAAGCCATCAATGAATTCCATAAGAAAAAATCTCCAGGTCCAGATGGATTTACAAGTGAATTCTATCAAATATTTAAAGAAAAATTAATTCTAATACCCTATAAACTATTTGGGAAAAAATTCAAAGGAGTCCTGCCAAATTATTTTTATAATACCGATATGTTGCTGATGTCTAAACCGGGAAGAGCAAAAATAGAGAAAGAAAATTATAGACCAATTTCCCTAATAAATATAGAGACAAAAGTTTTAAATAAAATATTAGCAAAGAAATTAGAGCTATTTATCTCAAGAATAATACAGTATGGCCAGGTAGGATTTATACCAGGAATGCAGGGCTGGTTCAATACTAGGAATACTACCATCATAATTGACCATATCAAGAACAAAACTAACAGAAATCATATGATTATCTCAATAGATGCAGAAAAAGCTTTTGACAAAATGTAACACTCATTCCTGTTAAAAACAGTAGACAGCATAGGAATAAGTGGAGTCTTCCTTAAAAAAATAGATAGCATCTATCTAAAATCATCAGCAAGCATTATATATAATGGGGATAAGCTAGAAACATTTCCAATAATATTGGGGGTGTGAAACAAGGATGCCCATTATCACCATTGTTACTCAATAATGTACTACAAATGTTAGCTTTAGCAATAAGAGGAGAAAAAGAAATTGAAGGAATTGGAATAGGCAAAGAAGAAACAAAGCTATCACTCTTTGCAGACAATATGATGGTATATTAAGAGAATTCTAGAGAATCAAGTAAAAAATTTCTTGAAATAATAAAACAACTTTAACAAAGTTGCAAGATATGAAATAAATGGACATAAATCATTGGCATTTCTATATATAACTAACAAAGCCAACAGCAAGAAATAGAAAGAGAAATTCCATTTGAAGTTACTATAGACATTATAAAATGTTTCGGAGTCTACCTGCCAAGACAAATCCAGGAAATATACAAACACAATTACAAAACACTTCTCACACAAATTCAAATCTAAATAACTGGAAAAAATATCAGTTGCTCTTGGGTAGGCCAAGGTAATATAATAAAAATGACAATTCTCCCTAAATTAAATTACTTATTCAGTGCCATACCAATCAAACTCCCCCCCCAAAATTTATAGAGCTAGAAAAGACAATAACAAAATTCATCTGAAAGAACAAAAGGTTCAGAATATCAAGGGAATTAATGAAAAGAAATGCAAGTGGAGGTGGTCTAGCTGTACCAGATCTTAAATTGTATTATAAAGCAGCAATCATCAAAACTACATGGTACAAGCTAAGAAATACAATGGTAGATCAATGGAATAGGTTAGGTATGCAACATACAACAGTCAATGACTATTGTAATCTACTATTTGATAAATCCAGAGACTCCAGCTGCTGGGAGGAGAACTCACTATCTAGCAAATACTGCAGGGGAAAACTGGAAAATATTATGGCAGAAACTAGCCATGGAGCAACATCTATACTATACTATACTAACATAAAGTCAAAATAGGTACATGATTTACATATAAAGACTGATACTATCAGCAAACTAGGAGAGCAAGGAATAGTTTACTTGTCATATCTAAGGAGAAGGGAAGAATTTATGACTGAGCAAGAGATAGAGAACATTATGAAATGCAAAATGGATGATTTTATTACATTAAATTGAAAAGTTTTTGCACAAAGTCAACACAACCAAAATTATAAGGGAAGCAGAAAGCTGGGAAACAATTTTTACAACCAATGTCTCTGATAAATGTCTCACTTCTCAAATATATAGAGAACTGAGTCAGATTTATAAGAATATAAGTCATTCCTCCAATGGTCAAAGGATATGAACAGACAGTTTTCAAAGGAAGAAATCAAAGTTATCTATAATCATATGAAAAAATGCTCTAAATCTCTATTGATTAGAGAAATGCGAATCAAAATAACTCCAAGATACCACATCATACCTATTAGATTGGTTAATATGAAAAAACAGGAAAATGATAAATGTTGGAGAAGATGTGGGAAAATTGGAACACTAATGCATTGTTGGTGGAGTTGTGAACTGACCCACCCATCCTGGAGAGCAGTTTGGAACTATGCCCAAAGGGCCATAAAAGTGTGTATACTCTTTGACCCAGCAATACCATTTCTAGGTCTGTATCCCAACGAGATAACAAAAACAGGAAAAAGACCCACGTGTACAAAAATATCTACAGTAGCTCTTTTTGCGGCAGCCAAGAATTGGAAATTAAGGGGATGCCCATCAATTGGGGAATGGTTAAACAAGTTGTGGTATATGAATGCAATGAAATACTATTGTGCTATAAGAAATGATGAGCAAGCAGACTTCAGAAAAACCTGGAAAGACTTATATGAACTGATGCTGAGTGAAATAAGCAGAATCAGGAGAATATTGTACACAGTAATAGCCACATTTTGCAATGACTGACCTTGATAGACTTAGCTCTTCCAGCAACTAAGACAACACCAAAAGACTCATGCTGAAAAAATGCTATCCACATCTAGAGAAAGAACTTTGGAGTGTGAATGCATATAGAAGCATATTTGCTCTCCTTTTCTTTTGTTGTTTTGTTTCTTCTTTCTTGCGGTTCCTATCATTACTTCTAATCCTTCTTTATATCATGACTAATGTGAAAATGTTTAATATGAAGATATAAAAAGAATGTATATCAGATTTCACACCATCGTGGGGAAAGGGGAGGAGAGAGTGGGGGAGAAAATTCAAAACTCAAAATGTTATGAAAGTGAATGTGAAAACTAAAAATAAATTAATTACATAAAGTCAGTAATCCTAACAATACTGATGATACTGCTACTTCAAATTTGAGAAGCCTTCCCAATTTCCAAAGCTCTTTTATACATATTATCTCATTTGGTCTAGAATAGAATCAATCAAGTAGGGCCCTTCTTTTGGTCCTCTGGTGTGACTTAAACACTGAAATCCAAAAGCATGACCACAACGGTTTCCCAGGCTAAAAGAATAATTGATGTAGGCATAGAAATAGAACTTAAGAAGAGGAGGTAAGATGAAGACTCAAGAAAAACAGAGAAGGAAGATCAAAGAACGCTCATTAAATGGAGGAAATGGACTCCTAAACGCTTGGTTGTCTGTTTTTAAGCAAATTTTGAGTTATCAGTCGCATAGCAATGAAAGGATGAATAATGTTGAATTTGTTTCCTTGTAATAATTTTCTCCTAGTTTGTTTTTATCATTGTGGTAGAAAACTGGAATGCTTTAAGCTGGCCTATGGGTTTGCTTACAGGTAGCATAATTGTAATTTCACATGTCTCATTAGAAAATTAGTTTCTTCCAATTAAATATCAATCCACGGCAGCATCCTCCATTGCAGCTGGACTCTGCACAGTACAGGATTTTCCCTTCTGGTTTATAGTTGCTTTCATTCTGAGCTTAAGTTCAAGAAGTTCCATTATGCATTTGTAATATGCCTCCTGAGACAGAGGAATCATATTGGAGATGAGAGACCAGTGAAGGATCTCTCAGACCTGGTCTATGGTCTTGGTTAATTGAAGAGTTTAGTTATTGTAAAGGTGCAAAAGCAAGAACAAAATTAAAAATCAAAGACAGCAGCTCAGAATTGTTCCATGCAGATCTAGGTGGAGCAAGAGCACCTGGCCCAGCATCAGAAAGATTGAGTTCAAATCTGGCCTCAGACCCTCACTAGCTGTGTGACCCTGGGGAAGTCACTCTCTCATCTGTAAAATGGGAATAATAATAACACTTATATTCCAGAGTTGGTGTGAGGTTGGAATAAGATAATAATTGAAAAATATTTAGCTGGCACTTAGCAAATAATATAAATATGTGTGTGTATTATTGTCATTATTGTTTTGCCTCTTCTCTTGCTCTTTATCTGACAGATGAGTTTCTTTGACCAAATTTGATTTCTTGGGAGCAACTCAGCCTTTTTGAAAACAGCATTAATTTTAAAATTCAGATATGCTTCTCATCTGTGGGTTTTTTTCATTCATTACGTGCTTCTTAAAAGGGATTTCTTTAAATCGATGGAACTGAATACAATCATTATGCAATTGATTAAAAGATGTAGCTCATATAAGATCCTGCTGAGTTTACTGTTTGGTTAAATCGAATTTCATTTTTTTTATTGTGAACTTAATATTCATCAAACACAAACATTTCAATACACAAAGAACAAGGACATATGCAAAAGTATTCTCCATTCTTGAAACTTACAGTGACATTAGTAGCAACTAGCATTTCTATAACAACTCTTTCCTGAAAGCTCCCTGCCTGGTTTTTAACTAGAATTTATCTTTAGGTTATGGGAGGTTGCTGTTATTCAAGACATATCCTTTCTTATCAAGACCTTGCTCAAATTCAGTCTCCATCCTAAAGGCTTCCTTGATGGTTTTCTCTGATGTCCTTCCTATCTGAACTTTAGCAGTACCAAGATTCTACACTGTACAATTTATCACAAATGTTTCTGAAATGCGCTCTCTCTCTCTCTCTCTCTCTCTCTCTCTCTCTCTCTCTCTCTCTCTCTCTCTCTCTCTCTCTGTCTCTCTCCCCTTGCCTTTGTATCTTTAGCCCCATTCACTTCTCTCAACTCAAAAGATTTTGACTTTTGATCCTCACTAGTCTACTGAAATAGTTCTAAGTTACCAATGACCTCCTTATGGACAAATTTATGTGCTCTATTTTCATCCTTGTTTCCCTTGACTTATCTGGAGCACATGTCACTACTGTCCATTTCCTCCTTCCAGATGCCCTCTTCTCCCTCAGCTCCCCTCACATTGCATTCTCATGATGATTCTCCTACCTCTCTGAATGCTCTTTCCTTTGTGTCTATACATGGTCCAGGATTATTCTTCTCCTTAAATACAGGTGTTACCCAAGGTAATATCTTTGTCCTTTATTCTGTTTTCTACAAGTTTTCTTAATAATCTTATCCACTGTCAATTCTATCCACTATCAATTCTCTCCTCTATGCAGATGATTCCCAAGCTATATTTCTATACCCAACATGATCCTCCTAATTCTATTCTATTTTCAAAGGTACATCAATATCTTGAACATTACACTGTCTTCACAACTTCAACATATCCCAGCATGATACAGTGGAAAAATTATTGGCTCTTGAGTCAGAGGCTATGGGTCTAATCACATTTCTGATCTGCGTTACCTTAATGAATCTGGACAGATCATTTAGCCATGTGGGCCTCAATAACGCAGGGGAGGTAGACTAAAGGTCCTTTGAGGGAATTTATAGCTTTAAATATATGATCCTGTGACCTTTATTCAGATTCTCTCCCATTGCCCTTCTCCTTAACTCCATTATTCTGTTGACAGCACCTACATTCCCAGTCACTCAAATCTATAATCTTAGAGTCATTTTGACTCCTCCCACAATTGATATATCCTGCTGATTCTACCTCCTCTATATCTCACCTGTCTTCTTTCTTTTTCCAATGCAACCACCCAGGTTCAATGTTTCATCACTTCTTATATTATATCTCAATTAGTCAATCAACCAAAAAGCATTTATTAAGCACTTACTATATACCAGGCACTGTTCCAGATATTGGGAATCCAAATGTAATAGTAAGACAATTCATCCTTTGCACCACTGCTCAAATATTGTATCTAATCCACCACTGTGATCATTTTACTGCCACGAAGCAATGAAAAGTACCAAGGAGAGATAGTATAGTACAGTGAGAACCACAGTCTGGAATATATAATTCACAAATACTAAACTTAAAATCAGAAGATCTGGATTCAAATATTGCTTCCATTATACTTGCCACATTAGGAAAGACTCTCAGCAAGTCTATTGCTTCATTCATAAAATGAGATGGTTTGAAAACATCATATGCTTTTGCATCCTCCCACACATGTCTAGAACAGTGTGGAGTACAACCAATACGTACTTATTGATTGGTTGTTACTATTAAGGACATGCTAATTCAAATCAACAAATATTTATTAAATCCCTACTCAGTGCCAGGCAGTATGTTTGATGCTCAGAGGTATAAAGACAAAAAAGAAATAATTGGTCCCTTTAAGAAAATAGGCAAATTGAATTAATGGAAATAAAATGATAAAGGCGCCTCAAAATCTGCAGTTGCCTGAGGATTTCATTACAATTTACTGGCCCACCAAAGGGAAGACTTGCTTTCTTCCTCTGCAGAATCCATTCTTGTCAAAGTCATCTATGTCTTCTATTTCAAAGAAACAACTGGGGCATAGGGGTGTGAATAACTGGGGAATAAATTTGTAGCACTCAGATGGTTTTCTTTCTGAATCCTTTTAATCCCATGTGCAGTTGATACAAGAAATGGGAGGGAATTTTTTTCTTTCAGGTAACTCTGAATTTCTGATGTCAAAGATAACACTTTGGAAAGGTGGTTTCCCCTGAGTAGCTGGTTGAAATGCATTAATGATTTCTGGATTACAGAGCATCTCGTTCTCCAAATGCACTTTTAGAAATTTGCCAGAGTTGTCTCTGATGATACTTAACACAAATAACTTACTTTCCCAATGGATTGCAGCAAATCTGTAGGTATTGCTGCTTGCAAACACAGCCATCTAGAGTCACCCTTATTAATTATATTAATTTGTTTATTGATACTGTGCCTGGTGCCTTTAGGTTTCTGCATGCTTGAGTGCAATTTAAAATAAATCATAACACATTTACAATTACTTGGTAAGAAAACGTAAATCATGGCACAATGCCTACGAAAGTGTTACCCTGAATAACAATTTACTTTTTATTCATTCATTCTAATTAGGCAAACCAAGCTAGAATGGTTGGTTTCTGTAGAATTACCATAAATTTTCCACTAACACCATTTGAGTCCTAGTCATTACCCTTCCACATGAACAAAAGGAAAGAAATTTCTTAGTCCCCTTACTGAGATAGAATTGTCCCTGTTTCTCATAATCTCATTTGTTTTAAATTGGTCACTTCATTCCAATCTATCATTAGTGAAAAGGTAACTACTTTGGACTGAACCTTCTGGAGGCCACTAAGACTTTATTTCTGTACACTAAAACAATTGGTAGACAAGTACAAAGCACAACTGAACCATTTATTTGAAATCATGTAAATGAAATCCAGTTTCATTTACTCAATCTACTTTACTTTCTGCATTCCATCAAACCCTTTGTATCTGTTGACTGGCAGTCATACAAGAATTAATCATTGAAAGAAACAGGTTAAAACAAGATATAGAGAGCGTCATGAAATGCAAAATCAATCATTTTGATCACATTAAATTGAAAAGGTACAAATAAAGTCAATGTAACCAAGATTAGGAGGGAAGTAGAAAATTGGGAAAGAATTTTTACAACCAGTGTCTCTGACAAAGGCCTCATTTCTAAAATATACAGAGCTGAGTCAAATTTATAATAATACAAGCCATTCTCCAATTGATAAATGGTCAAAGGATATGAACAAGCAGTTTTCAGAGGAAGAAATGAAAGATATCTATAAGCATTTGAAAAAAATTCTCTAAATCACTATTGATTAGAGAAATGCAAATCTAAACAACTCTGAGGTACCACTTCTCACCAACCAGATTGGTTAAGATGACAAAACAGGAAAATGATGAATGCTGGAGAGGATGTGGAAAAATTGGAACACTAATGCGTTGTTGGTGGAGTTGTGAACTGATCCAATCATTCTGGAAAACAATCTGGAATTATGTGCAAAGGGTTATAAAAAATTGCATATCCTTTGACCCAGCAATACCACTTCTAGGGCTATATCCCAAAGACATCATAAGAGTGGGAAAAGGTCCCATATATACAAAAATATTTATAACAGTTCATTTTGTGGTGGCAAAGAATTGGAAACCAAGGGGATGCTCATCAATTGGGGAATGGTTAAACAAGTTGTGGTATATGAATGTAATGGAATACTATTGTGCTATAACAAATAAGGAGCAGACAGACTTCATAATAACCTGGAGAGACTTATATAAACTGATACCGAACAAGGAGAGCAGAACCAAGAGAATTTTGTACATAATTAAAGACACGCCGTATCTGTGATGATTAACTTTGATAGTCTGGGCTCCTCTGAGCAATGCAAGGTTAGGAGACAACTCCAAAAGACCCATGATGGAAAGGGATATCCACATCCAGAGAAAGAACTACAGAGTCTGAATGCCGACGGAAACTACTTGTTCTCTCTCTTTTGTGTTTTGTTTTATTTCATTCCTTCCTTCTCATTGTTCACTTCATTGATTAAAATTCTTCTTTACAACTTGACTTATGTTTAATGTGAAGTCATTTGTAGAACCTATACCTGATTGCATGCTGCCATGGGGGGAGGGGGGAGGAAAAGGAGAGGGAGAAAATTTGGAACCCAAGGGATTGTGGAACTGAATGTTGTAAACTAAAAGTAAATAAACAAATTAAAATTTTAAAAAAAAGAAACAGTTTAAATGAAAGGAACATTTAAGGATGAACTTTGGCTTTGGTAGCACAGGCTTTTTAGAACTCTTTGGAACTGAAATTTGAAATAATAATATCTTTGGAAATCAAAGACTTCAGAACAAGGAATAAGTAACAGCACTACTTTGACTACAATTTCAGGTAATAGGAAGAGACAGAGAGAGACAGAGAGAGACACAGGGAGAGAGAAAGAGAGAGAAAGAATGGCTGTGACATCATAAATGATTTAAGGTAAACAGCATTATGTAATATTTAATCAGAAAAGTTCCTAGTATGTATCTCCTACAACTCTCTCATTTTACAACTGAGGAAATTGAGGACTGAGGAAGTGAAATATTTTCTTCAAGATCACAGAGCTACTAAGTAACAAACCCAGGACTCAACCAGCTCCTGCTGCCCAGTCTATAATTTCTATCAGCTTGCATTATTAAAGTTCTCTTTCTTTGGTTATTACAAAATAAATATATAAGTCAGAATGTTTCTGTGCATAGGGAATTCTCATCTAGTCTAGGCAACTAGGTAGTGCCATAGTGCACCAGGAATGCTGGACCTGGAGTCAAGAAGACCTGAACTCAAATCTAATTTTGGATGTTTGCTAGCTTCGTGACCCTGAACAAGATGCTTAACCAGTAATTGCCTCAATTTCCTCATCTGTAAAATGGGACTAATGATAGCATCCACTTCTCAGAGTTCTTATGAAGATGAAATGTGATAATATCTGCAAAGCACTTGGCAAACTTCAAAGCACTATATAAATGATAGTTATTTTTACTTTTAGTCTTATTAGTTACTTGCCTTTAAAAATGAAGGATGAACTTGCAAAACGTTGAACATAATTAGTTTGAGATACTTTATGATCCTTAAGAGGAATGTTGGTCCCCTTTTCTGTAAATAGCATAGCTATGCAGAAGTATTTTGGCATAATTTGCTACTGCTGAGTCCAAAATCAGAAAAATCTGTCAACAACTCCAGCAGAAATCTATCACAGATCTCAATACTGTCTGAACTGGTCTCCAACTCAGTGTTATTGTTCCCAACCATGCACAAAGAACGTACTTTCACTCTGTAGTTTCAAACAGGAGAGTTTGTGGAGATTCAAACTTTTGTATTGTGTTATTTTAGGTTTGCCAGATGATTGGTCTATAGCTGAAGCACATTCTTGGGAATTTAAAAACCAAGGGCATATTTTGCTTATAGAGACAAATTGCTGTCAATTAGAAGATGCTATTTATTTCAGAAATAAACATTCAGAAATATTCTATGACTAATAAAATTTAATTGAATTGTTTTTCTGAATCATCAATAATAACCCAAAAAAACCTATTGAATGCTTATTATATACAAGACACTGCATTGGATTGATGTCATAAAGAAATGGAAAATATAATCTGGCCCATGCTTGGTCCAGCATAGGGGATAAAACATTGAATTTGAAGTCAGAAAGATCTAGGTTAAATTCCACCTCTGATAATGTGCTATTTATCTGACCATAGACAAGTCACAGAATCACCCTGACCCTCAGTTTTCTCATATCTAAAATGGAGAGATAATAATAGTACCTATCTCACAGAATTGGTGTTAGTATCCAATGGAATAACACACGTAAAGTGCTTCTTAAGCCTTCAAACAACATGGAAATGTAATTATTATGATGATAATGCTTCTTATGAGAAGCAAAATAAAATGAAAAGAAAGAAACCCTCCTTGTTCCGTTCCCTGTCCCTAAGCCCCCAAAACCCAACCAAGTTTCTTGACTGCCCGCATTTCTTGAATGATATGGGTATCACAAAACTATTCCTTCCAGAAAGATAGAGAATTACTAGGTATTTTCATCTTCTCTGTCACTTCCTCCTGGGGAAGTCAAGGTCTTATTATCTGTCCTATCTATGTCTGCCAGATCTCCAACAGTTATCTTACTGTTACCCAGCTAGTAAATGTCTAAGGCTCAGGTCTTCCTAACTCTGGACTCAGCTCTTCATCCACTGGGCACCTTAATTGCTTCAAAATATCCCTTGTTCTCACTATCCCCCTTCCATTGTACCTTTAGAATTCTTGGACCTTTTCTTCTGCCCTTTGGTGAACTTTCTTTTATGTATTATTCCCCTGGATTAGAATGTAATCTCCTTGCATGCAAGGCTGGCTAGCTTTCCCTATTTGTGTACCTAGCACTTTGCCCAGTATGGTACATAATAAGGACTTGATAAACGAATTTTCTTTTCTTCTGTAACAGCTGAACAATTCCCATCACTTGATGATTCTGTCCTGATACTTCTCAAAGGGTATGCTCCCCATTCTGGCTATGTGTGCTGGGGAATTGAATCAGCTTAGAACAGCAACTGTGTACACATTCAGGAGTTTCTATTCATCCTATTCTCCATCCCCTATTAATTTGCCCCAGTTCCTCACTGAGAAGGAGAAATGAGCACATTAAGATTTTTTTTTAAGTTTGATAACTAGTCTACTTTCTATCCCCTGTACACATTTTTTCCAGTTTCTGCACCTTTGTATAGACTGTCTCTGATGCCTGGAATGCTTTCTCTCCTTATCTCCACTTTTTAAAATAAGGAAGGAGATAATTATCTGTTAAGCACCTGCTATGGTATGCCCCAGTCACTACAATAAGCTCTTTACAAATATTATCTCATTAGGATCTGACAACAAACTTGGGAAATAGGAGCTATGGCTATTCCCATCTTGAAACTGAAGCAAACAGAGGTATAGGACAGTAGTCTGGCTGCTGCTGTGTATCTTCGAAACTGGGAGCACGCCAGACCAATAAAATCACCTGCCCACACTTATTCCGGTCAAGGTATGTGTCGCTGTTATTTCTCGTCATTGTTAGTCCCCAGGCAACAGAGATTGTCGACTAGGAATGAGGGTCAGTGCTGTTTTATCATCATGTGCTCTGCGTGTGTGTGTATGTGTGTGTGTGTGTGTGTGTGTGTGTGTGTGTGTTCACTAAAACTTTACTGTCAAATCAGGATTCCATAGATATGTCTGTAGATTGTGTGTGTATATGTATGCCTGTATATATGTAGGTAGGTATATATATGTATGTGCATATATATGTATATAGGAAGGTAGGTATATATGCATGCCTATATGTCTATACATATGTGTGTGTGTGTATGTCTGCATGCGTGTGATTCTATGACTAAAAAGGTTAAAATTCCCTGTTATAAGCAGTAGGACACTAATGAATTTTGTTTTGTTTTATTTTGCTTTGCATGAAGCAATACAACCAAATTAGCATTTTACAAAGATGAATCTGTCAAAAGACTCAGGGAAAGTGTGTGAGAAATTAAGACACTGTCATGATTGTCCTAGCATGCAGTGATGATAAGTCAAGGCTTGGACAAGGCATGTGGCTATGGAAATGGAAAGGAAGGGATGGATACAAAAAAAAAAGAATATAAAAGTTTCTCTAGGATCTGCTGAGTTAGTAATTATGAGAGTAAAGGAGAAAAGGGAGCCAAAAACGAGCCCTACCTAACCTATTTCTTAATGTGGGCAATGGAAAGACTGATGATACCACCAAAAGAAATATGAAAGTCAGATAAAGGGCATTGGTTTGTGGAAGATGATGAACTTGATTTTAGACAAGTCAAACTTCAAGGTAATTTTATGACAGATATCATATGACAGATATCCAAAAGGTAAGAAATGGTCAAAGGATATGAATAAGCAGTTTTCCAATAAAGAAATCAAAACAATATATAGTAGTGAAAAAGTGGTCTAAATTGTTATGAATTACAGAAATGCAAATTAAAACAGGCCTGAGACATCATTTTATACCTACCAGATTGGCTACAATGATTGAAAGAGAAAGTGACAAATGTTGGAGGGGATGTAGAAAAAAAATGGGACACTAATTCATTGCTGGTGGACTGAAAATGTTGCGTATATGAAAGGAATAGTAAATTGTACATAGCTGATTTGCAGTTTCATGTGCAATCATATTTTTTATTGTACTATGTTACGGAAATGCTTGTTTTTATTCTCTAAATTAAAAATAAAATATTTTTAAAAGAAAAAAAGCAGCTAGATATGGAAGACAGAGTTCAGAACAATAAGTATAAATTTGGGAATCATTTCCTAAGGCAGAGTGGATAGTGAACCACCCTGGAAGCCTAAAAGACCTGAGTTCATGTCTCAACTATGATTCATCCTGGCTATATGACCCTGGACAAATCACTTAACCTCTCAGTGCCCCTAGCAACTCTCTAAGACTAGAAATCAATTCAAGCAGAGAAGGTTATGACTTACACTGGAGGAGGAAGATTACTCACCTAGGAAATTCCCTGTATCATTGAAATTGCAGGTTCAATCTTTATGCATATCCCCTTCATATGTGTAGTAGCTGAAGCCATGGAAAAGAAAGAATTCTCTGAGGGAAAATATGTGGGGTGAAAAGAACAGAAGACTGAAGGCTAAATCTTGTGGGACACTGAGATTTGAGGCAAAAAATATCAGAGAAGAAGCAGGTAAAAAGGCAGGAGAATTCCAATAGTGTATTGCCATATAAGTCAAGGGAGGAATATTTCATGAAAGAAGGAATGTCCAACCATTTCAAGTTCCATAAAGAAAACAAAGAGAATATTCTCTCAAATATTCATATGGACCAGAGATCTCTTGGATATGGGAGATCCAGAAGACCAGAGAATTTTAAGGTTAATAACCCACCCATGCTTGGCCATTCTATACAATTCTCCCAAAAGTTTGCCAGATCATTTTCAATATGTTTAGGTCTTACTTACCTCCTGCCATCATGAGTGCAGCTGGGGAACACTCTGGCTGTCCCTTGACTGCCAAAATGCTGTGCTAGGCACGTGCATCTGTAGTTGCTTTGATTTGCTGTTTCTCTCTAGCTGTACCGTCTGCTCTAATTGCTATCTCATAGTTGCTTTTATTTTATCTTTCGTATTAGTCTGGGAGCTCTTTCTACGAGAAATAATTTATTGGATCCCTATTTTATTCCAATAAGCATTAATCAGTTCAGTGTGATTTCATCGGCTAATCATTGTTAGCAATCATCAGTGATCTAGTCATCTAGCAAATTACATTTCATCAGTTTAGTCATCTAAATTAGTACAAGAATAACATGTATTAGTGTATATTTTACATGGATCACATAGGTATAATTAGATAAGACAAATTCTTTCTCATATTAGTCCTCAAACTTTAAAACCTATAATTTACTGTTCACTATTTACTAAGTTCACTTACCTAACCACAAGGATGCTGATGACCAAACCCATCATAGGCGGGATATCTTGACATAGTATAGAAAGTCCTCCAACTTATTTTTGTACCTCCAAACCACACTCTCTTCCCCAACCAGAGATAATCCTTGCCTTGTTCATCTCAGGACCATCCATGATGATGCATCATTTCTGGACCTTCTAGAGGATCAAAGGTGAAATCTAGCACCCAATTAGACTCTGTATTTTACTTTTCATCTTCTGAGTCTCTGGGTGTCAAATACTACAAAACTAAGGCCCTAAAGCCAGGGGGCATCTTATATTGTGAGAAAGATCTGAGGTGCCATTCATAGAAGGGGTCTTGTCTCTTTAAGAAATGGCTATTGGCTCAGAGCTTTGCCTCAGTGGTTTTTCTTGCAGATTAGATCATTTTGGACCTCACATGAGAGAGTGGGGACTGTCTTTCACTTTTCCCTGCATCCTCAGAATTTCGCTGTTAGTACTGCCAACATAATAGTCACTTAATAAATTGCTTATTGACTTACTGACATTTGGAAAGGAAAAAGAGTTGAGATTGTGGAGTTTCCTCAATTAACTTAAGTGAAATGTTATTTAGTTAAATAACTAAATAACATTTCACTTAAGTTAATTGAGGAAACTCCACAATCTAAAAGCTACCCCATACCTCAAGAAAATATTCTTGACTCCAGAAAAAGGACTCCCTGGAGTTGTGAACTACCCAGTTTTGCTTTATCTGCTTAAACTTGTTTTCTCCTGGACTCCACATGTACTGGTAGGAGAAAAATGTTGCAGAAATTTTTCTTAACCAATTGTTCTTAGTAAATATTCTTTCTAAAAGTTAACTAAGTATGACTAATTAATATCAACTGATAACCATGGGTGGAGTCATTCCAGTGGGAGCTAATGAGTATTAGGAGAAAAAAAGTTCTACAGAAAACATTTCTTCAGTCCCTTTGAGTTATTTCTAGAATTCTAAGGAGAGATAAATCAGATACTTGACTCTGGGGACCTAACCTGCCAGTAGAGTTAGGATTGGTAGAGTGGGCCCAGAGTCATAAGAGTATCCTCTTACAAGAAAATCATCTGTGTACTCATCAAGGTTATTGCTATGGGAAATACAAAGACATGGTGCTTAGTCAAAATATAAAATTAGACGTGAGAAACACATAAGAGATGAAGCAAAACAAAGTATTTTGTGAGGTCGGGGGTGGGGGGAAAGGTTGTTATCAACTAGGAGAAATAATGAAGAGCTTCAAAGCCAAGGTGGCATCTTAATTAGATTTTTAAAGAATGAGGGAGGGGGGCAGAGCTAACATGGCAGCTTAGAAGTAACAAGGTTCCACAGTTTCCATATAGGCACCAATACCCATAAAATATGACTCTAAACAAATTTGAGGGCTCCAAAACTCACAAAAATACACCTCCCGCAGAAGGCAGCTCGGCAGGAAGGGATAAGCGCAGTACAGGGAGCCGAAACCAACCCAGCCTGAAACCACAGCTTGGCCCAGAGCGGCCAGGACAAGTCTCGGCTGGAGCCTTCAGGAGAGTGGATCAGTGGCAGCTGCAGCAGTTTCCAGAATTATCAAGCCATAAGAAACGAGGACAAAGTGAAAGGTCAGTGGAACTCAGCTAAATTTGGGGGAGAAAAGCAGTCTGGCCAAACTGCCTCCAGGGCAAGGAAGCGGCAGAAGCAGTGGCCCTGCAGCCACCTCCATGTGGCTGCTTCAGAGCTCCTGGTCTGCAGACTGCAGGGGTCTGAGCAATCATTCAGAGGCTAAGTGCTCTTACATTGAGTGGCCTGGATCCAGATTGTGGTCTTGGGTGGTGGTCCTGGGGTGCGTTTTCAGTGAGCCAAAGCTGGTGGAGCTCTGGCAGCTGTGAAAACCCCAGCAATTTGGAACAGAGCTTTCCCTTCTGGAAGCAGAGTTCTACAGAGCTAAAAAGTCAAGTAATTGACTGACCAGCAATAACATGAGCAGGCAAAGGAAGCAAAGTAAGAACAGCAATAAAATTCTAGATTCTTTCTTGGGGGACAAAAAGGATCAAAGCATGGAATGGGAGGAAGACAACACACTTAGAACTCCCACACCAAAAGCTTCCAAGAAACATGAAGACTTCCTACAAGCCATAGACCAGCTTAAGAAGGATTTTGAAAATCAAATAAGAGAAGTGGAGGAAAAATTTGGAAGGGAAATGAGAATGATGCAAGAAAATCATGAAAAGAGAGTCAAAAACCTGACTGAAGAAAATAACACCTTAAAAAATAGATTAACTAAAATGACAAAAGAGGCCCAAAAAGCCAATGAGGAGAAGAATGCCTTAAAAAGTCAAATTTGCCAGATGGAAAAAGAATCTCAAAAAGTTTCTGAAGAGGATAATTCCTTCAGAATTAGAGTGGAGCGAATGGAAGCAAATGATTTTATGAGAAATCAAGATACTATTAAACAGATCCAAACAAACGAAAAAATAGAAGGCAATGTGAAATATCTCCTTGAAAAAACCACTGACCTGGAAAATAGATCCAGGAGAGACAATTTAAAAATTATTGGACTACCTGACAGCCATGATCAAAAAAAAAAAAACCTAGAAAGCATCCTTCAAGAAATTCTCAAGGAAAATTACCCTGATATTTTAGAACCAGAGGGCAAAATAGAACTTGAAAGAATTCACTGATCACCTCTTGAAAAAGATGCCCAAAAGAAAACTCCTAGAAATGTTATAGCCAGGTTCTGGAGTCCCCAGATCAAGGAGAAAATATTACAAGCTGCCAAGAAGAAACAATTTG
>CM053580.1:65598513-65625544 GCA_028627135.1 Pseudochirops cupreus | reverse complement strand
GCATGTGTGTATATACAGACACATAGATATATATATTCCTCAATACAAATCATTTCTCATGACATATGGCTCACTGAATAGAAGAAATTGGAAGGCTAAATTTATAAACAAAGGAATGTGATGTAACAACAAAAGATATATTATAAATTATGTCATTTACCACTTATTTACTGGCTTCATTGATTTGTATCATTTTCTTATATATCTTAGCTATCAAATGTATCGATCATGATGGCTAATAGTTTCCTCTTTCTACAAATTTTCTTACTCTATCTGCAATTTCAGTTGTATGGATCCTTTTTTAAATTTCATATGAATAATTTATTTTCTTGATTTTACAATCACATACATAACATACAAAATTACCTTCCTGACTATAGTTACAGGAATTGCCTTCTTAAAGTCTCTTTATGATGTAACCTTTTGTATTCAGGTTGAGGTTATTATTCTATATATTCTATAAGATGCCGGTCTAAACACCTAGTTTCTGGCAAAATGGTTTCAACTTTTTCCAGTAATTCTTTTCAAATATGGAAAATCTTTTCCTTAACTTATTTATGTTTTGGGATTTACCAAACATTGAACCATTTTTTAAAATTATTTTTGGTTCTTGTGCATTTAATTCTTTGAACTAATCTACTTTTCTGGTACCAAGTCAGTCTGATGATCAATCCCAATAGTTGATCTTGTGGCATGACCATCCTTACAACTCAATTAGAAAATTTCCTTATATATGATATGCTTATATAGAATTTTAGAATGTTAGGACATAATGAAGTTTTTGCTTTAAAAGATAAATAATTATGAACAAATATGGCCCTGTAGTACACAGGGACATAGTGACCTAGTCTACTAGCATATGAGCTAAGAAATTGTTCCCCTTGTCCCCCAGATAATTTGTTGTGTCCCTGAGGTATAATTCATCCTGTAAGTAATAAAATTGAAATGGCATGAGATCACATCATGTCAAAAATTACACGGAAAAAAATATTTCGTTTGAGTTAACTATAGTGCCAAATCCCTAAGAGATGGCCAATCATTCAGAATACACTAAGAGATGGAGAGTTTCACATGGTTCAGGCAAGTTCTGACTTTTTCCATATTAGAGGATTTGCAGCAAAGCCTATGGGATTCCAGCAGGTGGGATTTTTGGAGTGCCAGTTGGAAGAGCTGGTTCAGGTATGAAAGAATTCACTCAGACACAATTTTCTCTTAGGAATTCATTGGGAACTTTATTGATGCAAAAGCAGTGTGAGTGTCTTAGCAAGAAAGTTAAATGAGACTCTGACATTTGAGGTGAATTGTGCTTATGTAGAGGTTTCAGAATGGTGAAGTAATATTAGAGGTTTTATGGGGGTTGAAGATTAGGGACTGGATGAGGATTATGGATGATACAAGATAAGAGAGACAGGGAAAATTTTATGACCCAAGATGGGGGGAGACAAGTAATTTTACAGTCCAGGGTAAAGGTGAAGTTTTATGGCATTTCAAGATAAGGGGAAGAAACTTTAGGATGCCTTCAGGTTAGAGAATAAACTAGGGGCTTCACAAGGTACTGGAAAAGCAACTCTTAACCCTTACAGTACCATTTGTAGCCCAGGATGAGACAAGAACTTCGATAAGTAGGCCTTTAAATTTGCAGGATAGGAAATCTAGTACCATTTCAAGTATTTGAAAGAAGGAAGGGGGGCAACTAGGTGGCACAGTGAATAGAGCACAGGCCCTGGAGTCAGGAGGACCTGAGTTCAAATGTGGCCTCAGAAACTTAACACAAAACTAGCCATGCAACCTTGGGCAAGTCACTTAACCCAATTGCCCTACCTTCCCCCCTCCAAAAAAAAAAAGAGAGAGAAAGAAAGAAAGAAGGAAGGACAAGGTAAAGATCTCTTACCCACTCACTCTTCAACATTGAAGCAAACTGTTAATTAATAACATCTGGAATTTATATAACATTTTTGAAGTTTTCAAAATGTTTTTATGAGTATATTATTTAATATTCATAACTTAGCTATGAAACAGGAAATATAATTACTGTTATCTTACTGATGAACAGACTAAGGCTCAGAGGTGAAATGACTGGTGTGTGATTTTATGGTGTCATAAGCAAAATTCAAATACAGGTTGTTTTGACTTGACTCTTTCCACCATACCATGCTGCTCCCTCATGTTAAAACCCTAAAAGGAGCGGGGGAGCGGGGAGAATGGAGGAATTGCGCTTGCTGGACCAGCTAGACATTCTGTATATTAGGCATCTACCCTCCAATGCATGACTAGATCTCCTCCTCTGAAGTACACATGATTTTCAAGAGAATCTAGGTATATCACTTTGTTACAAATATTTTGTATTTGCACTGATTTATCTGTGTACATATTATTTTCTCCAGGAGACAGAAAACTCCTTGAGGACAGAGTGTCTTCTTATTACATGCAGAATCTCTAGTATCTAGCACAGCGCTTGGCTAAACTAGATTTGTGATTTAATTAGTTTAGGGCCTTCTCAGAGAAGAAACTCCTCCTACCAATAGAACTTGGTGACTACTCTACAATTTAGAAGGGTGTCTTTTATTCTACTGTGTTAGGGAAGTGCTTTTTTTGTTCCATGAATTGCAAATAAAATATATTTGCCATATAAATAAAATTAAATTAATTTAAAAACAGTTAAATGGTTTACCCAAGGTAAGATAAATACTATATATCAAAAGAGGGTCTTGACCCCTCACCTTCCTGATTCAAAGGCTAGCTCCTTATCTAGTATGCCGTTCAGTCTTAATAAATGATAGTTAATTTAAAACATCTTGTCTGTAAAATTCCTTGATATATTGAATTTAAAGTGTCTCCTCTGGGGCTTATGATCTATCAGAAATAAATTCAATACTGAGTACGCCAATAAAGCAGTTAATTTTTGTTTCCTTTGGACTACTTTTCACTGTTTCAAAGATATCTATTACCCACTGTCTAAGTTTTAAGGTGACGTGTAACATATGCTAAGTCATAATTTATAGATTGGAGTTGTAAACAGATCGCACAGATACCTTTAAGGTATTTTATCCAACTGGCAATAGAGTGAATGATTTTCAAGATTGAGCCCTAGGATATGTACCCAGAAGGAAGGCTCATGTTTATTTACACAAAACAACTTGACTGGTAGCTGATTTTTTCTTTCTCATACTTTGTTTTTCAGCTGAACTTTATTTTATTTCTCAACACTGTGAGGGTCCTGGCCACTAAAATATGGGAGAGCAAAGCTGTTGGGTATGACACAAGAAAACAGTACAGGTAACTCTGAGATAGGAATCCACTAAAGGCTGATGATGATGTCCCTGTGTAAGAAAAAATGAGAAGTCAAAGAAACAAACATTTGTGAGAAATGTCTGATTAAATAAACTGTTCTCGTTTCCTTTGTTTCATTGGTAAAGATGATTGAAAAGCTTGGATATATTTCATGAAAATATAAATGAGGTTTGTAAGCATAATTATTATTTTTGGTACACAGCAAAGCATGAATTTTCTTTCTCTTAAAATGTTTTAAACTGACCTACTTTGAATAAATAATGGATTTTCTGGAGTACAAAAACAATGAGCATTCCCTGGAAATGATCAAGACCATGGATTTGCTTCTTTTAGAACCCTAGAATCTCAATTAAAAAGGCCATTGTCCTCCCTTATAGAATACCTAAATCAGAATCCCTGCTATGATACAAAAGTCATCTTCCCTATGTCTAGATGAGAAGGACCCCAGCTGTTTCCTGTATTTTGCAAATACTTAAGCAGTTTTTGAAAACTTAAACCCTCTTGCTTTATCATCAATTGTATTTTCTTAATTTCATTCTTGGGAATTACTTTCCTGCCTGGGTCAATTTCCCCTGTCGAAATTCAGTGCATATGATCCTACTTATCTTTTTTTCTGAGTACTTTAAAATTTGCTATCCAAATCTAGGGTACATGGCAGACCCAGCTTTTCCCTCCTTGAACAGAAATTCTAAGAGAGAACAATTTTTTTTTCTCATTTTTTCCACCCCAGTGACCAGTTTTTCCTTTCTGGTGAAAATAAGGTCCAGAATAGAGTTTCCACTTATTGATTTTGAAGAATGATATTATTCTTAAGATAAACTAAGAAAGAACTCAGGCACATGCCCAAATAATTAAAGACTACTGTCACTGCAATAGCATCCCTCTGTTCCCCACTTTTGATCTGCTCTCTGAACACATTGATTTCCCCTTTCTGTAGAAATAGTTGGTATATATACCATGATATCAGTTATTGGATAGTTACACTTCATTGATCTTTAATTAAATGCCCTCCACTATACATTCCCCTTCTGGTTCCTGGACCTTCTCATCTAAATATATCTTCTAAATATATGGTGCTATTCCAGGCCTACTCCCCTTTTCATATCTTTTTTTTTAAGGTGTGCCCTTCTCGATTTAAATGTTAGCAACACCTACCTGTGAAGTCAGATTTGCCTTTTGTAAATAGGGTCTATAATTGATTTTTAACCCATATTCTGTGCATTTGTGGGTAGATTTTGGGTCCATGGTTTAAGTATTGAAATACAATATGGATGCTGTATCCTATGAATTTAGACATATACTTCCTGCTAACTTCTCATTCTACATTGTTGTTATCCTTAGTATTCACAGTTTGGTGAATATGCACATGCAGTTTTCTTCTCTTTGTGATTACATTTGCAAGAAAAACAATTATGATTATCACTTGTTAAGTACACTCTCTTCCGAGGATTTTGTGATTCCTATATTTTAACTTGTGGTTCAGAAATCCACATCCCATTCTCAATCACAATCTTCTCAACCAGCAGTTCCTTTTCCAAATCTACCTTTCTCTTCAGAATCCCTAACTTTTTAATCTGCATAAGTGATGAAAACACTATCTGATATATTCAGCTTCTTGACCAAGACTTCAGAATCTTTAGCAAAGCTTTCTAGATTTAGTCTGGCGATATCGTATTTATGCTCACACAAATCCCCAGAAATGCATATTGACTATGTTGTAAGACAAAACAAAAGGTTCTCTATCAGGTTGTAGATCTGCCACCAGTAAGACAGTAGAGCTGTGTTCTTCTCAGGTCAACAAATAGCACTTACATTTCCTCTCAGCCCCAAGAAAGGCAGCATGATGTGGGCAAGCAGCATCAAACTCAAAAAGAAAAGGGAGGCACCGATTGGCACATAAGGATCCCTGTAGGACAGATCTAGCTTTAAAATATAATATTATCTCTGTTTTAGTGTATTTTTATTTATTTCATTAACTGTTTCCCAATTACATCTTAATCTGCTTCAGGCAACACTTGGGAGTGTTGCGTGCTGCTGTTTTGGACACCTCTGTTGTAAGGAATAAGACCCTAGACTTGGAATCAAAGAGACCTTGATTTCAAATCCTACCTTTAACATTTATTAGCTTTGTGACTCTGGACACAAAGAGTCACAAGTTTCTCTGTATCTTGGTTTCCTTAATTGAAAAAAAAATGCGTGAATTGTACCAAGTGATCTCTAAATCCCTTTCAACTCTAAATGCTATGGCCACCACACCTCCTTTTCTTCTAGATCAGTGGTTCTCAACCTGTGGGTTATGTTCAATTTGTAACAATGAAAATACATCCTGCATATCAGATGTTTACATTATGATTCATAACAGGAGCAAAATTACAGTTATGAAGTAGCAACGAAAATAATTGTATGGTTGGGGGTCACCACAACATGAGGAACTGTATTAAAGGGTCGCGGCACTAGGAAGGTTGAGAACCCCTGTTCAGGATGATCTTTCATTTGACAGCACCTGTGAAGAATTAGTGTTTCTTGGAGGATTAAGTCACTGCTTCCTTTTCATAGTACATAGCTGCCACCTCTTCAGGAAGAGTCCTATATTTATTTCCTGTTACTCAGAGTTTTTTCTTCCCTTTCCACCTTGGACCACATTCTTCTACCTCATGATATCTTGCTCTCAGAGATATCTTGTTGTTTTATTATCATTATTTGGTTTGGTTTGTTTTCATATTGAAGCCCTTGGAGAATTGCTATTGCAATCTGTTTACGGATTTTTTTCAAATCAGGAGCTATCACTTTTCTTCTCACCTCATTAGCATCTCATTAACAACTTCCTGGTCATAGTCAACCTCCTTACCTTCCCCTCCTTGACAGCTATCTTACTTTGTGATACCAGTTATCTTCTCTACCTTCCAGAGTCCCCAAAATGCTTTCACAATTCCTTCTCCTGTCTCTTCTCCCACAAAGTGTAGCTAGGAAATCCAGTAGAAGAAGAATGAGGGTGCTGCACCCATTCTTTCATCCTACTTAGTCCAACATAATGTTTCAAGAACTTTCAGAAGTGCCAGTTGTGCTCTTCATCCTTAGATAATGAAGTATTCACTGTGTAAGGTAGGATTTGAAATGAGGTCTCTTGGATTTCAAGTGGAAAACTTGAATATTTACTTCTATAATCAAAGCCTTCAAACTAAATAGAAGTTCTAGATCCATCATCAGATGGACAGAGAATTTAATGAAAAACTTTAAGGAAAACATATGAAAATGGTATTCTTCCATAGATTTAATAAAACATGCTAGCCTGAAAGGACCTTGGACATCATTCTAATCCATTCACATCACTTAATAGATGAGGAAAGTTTAACTTGGCCAAGGTCATATGCCATCAGCCTGTTCTGTTTCTCGAGAAATATTCAAGCAGACAAGATACATAAGAAGAAAAAAATACCCTTAATAAACATTAGATAGATCAGTATCTATAATCAGTCATTAGGATGATGTTTTTGTCTATGAGTACAATAATGAGAGCCCTGAAATACAGAGAAAAAATGAAATTTTCTTAGCCTTCTAGGCCCTCCCTGCGATAGTCACTTTGTAACTAATGTAGGTTGACTTATGAAACAAATATTTGTTCCTTCTCTAACTCCTTAAATATGATCTTAACATCACTGGCAATGAAAAAAATGATACCATCCCCCGCATCTCATAAAGGAAAGAGCGCAGAAAAAATATACAGTCCTGTCTCTTCACTGCTTACTTTGCCATCTTCCTCCTCATGCCTACCTATGCACAATTTTCCCTGCCTTTTCTAGCTCTTTCTTTCTTACATCCACATGAACAATGAAGTCTCAGTGATGTAATCTTAGCTTAATTTAAAAATTATCAATTTCATATTTGGTTTTGGATGCTGGATTTTGGGAGAATTTGACCACCCCTCCCTACATATAAACAGATGGTTTTTCTGGGGAGTGTTCCTCCAACTACGACTAGAGCTAGAATTTCTTTTCCTAAACAGAAACTAGTTGCTACCATATAGATACCCCTTTAATGAATGGTACTTGCTACTCTAATTCATAATATGGAGTGGTAGAAAGGGCCCTAAGCTTTGAGTTCCAGCTCTGCCATTTACTACCTTGGGTATGGAACCTTGGGTGAATCACTTCATCTCCCCAAGCTGGAGGGTCCTCATCTTTAGACTAGATAACCTACAAGATCCCTTTTAGCTCTAAATCGCTGACTTTCTTTAAGACTCAGCTCAAATGCAACCTTAGATAGAAGGGGTGGTTATGAATATGATAGAAGTGGGTTATGATAGAAGTGGGCTTATGAAGAAAAGATTGATTTTTCTTCACCATACTCTCTATACTGATTATGGAACTCCATTAATCATTCTGCTTCCGAGATCTTATCACCATGTATTCCCTGGGGCTTCATCCTACATACAACAAGACTGAAATAGTAAATGGGTGTTTATGTTTCCTATCCCAGTGCAATTCTTGCTTTGAAAGTAAATAAATGCATTAAAATATACATTTGTACTCATATGGGTTAAATTTATATTTCACTCAAAAGTTATATTTATTTCAAAATACCTGTCTTCACATTCTCTCTCATAGAATAAATGTTATATTAAAAACAATAATGCATAAATGAGATTTAAAATCTATTTTAATAAATACTTTCCTCTTTAACACTGGTTTCATATCATGAGCATTGGTCTGGTCTGGAAAAGCAGCAAAATTAAGTAGGAGCACAAATTCATGTACAAGTTATGACTTAAAAATAAATATTACCTTCTCATAAATAGTAGTATATTATTTTAAAACTAACTCTAAAATGAAATGAATTAATTCTGCTATTCTAAAGCTGATATGCTGGGAACAAATAGAACCTATAAAATTTAAGATAAAAAGGGTTTTATTTTAAATTATCTTGTCAGTCCTTTGGCAAGACAACAAGATTGGAATCTTTATCTCTGGAAGAACAAGATATATTTAAAATTTGAACTGTCATGGAAAAAGAATCCTAAACTTGAGTGTGGAATCCTTCAAGCATTGAAAATTAAAATTGTCCTCCTCTGACTTTTACTTGGACAATGTGTCTATCCACCTGCTCAAGAGGACCCCAATAACTTTAACTTCTTTATGAAGTTTGTGATTCTGCTAGGCCCTTCTCTATGAGTACTTTCTTTAATCGTTTCATAGGTAATTAATTCCTTCTTATTACAGTTGTCTACAAAATCTGCCTATAATGATGATGTATGTTATGCAAGTGTTATGTATATGTGAACAGTTAGGCCTGCCAAGCAAATTAGCATACTGTTTCTAGGATGTTGTAGCAACTTGGGTGAGATGCAAAGTCAGACCAGGAAAACTGGATCACTAAGCTCTATCTTAGTGACAGCCATTAGGAAAGAGTGAAGAAGAATGACTGTGACATTTGTGAGGTAAATTTCTCACCTTACTTTTACAAAATTGTTCTTGAGATTGTAAGTTTTAAGATTTTTCCCATAAAATATAGATCTAATTTGAAATTTTGAAAATATTTTGCTTCTGATTTCCTCCAGAAGGAAAAAATGTGAAGCAGGCTTGGTTTTGAAAAAACACCTCATATATATTTCATGATCTCATCCTATGACAGGGGCTCTACATCTTTTCTGAGTCATATGCCACCTGGAAGAGTCTGATGGAGCCTATAGACCCCGTCTCTGAGTGTTGTTTTTTTTTTTTTTAATTTCTTACTTGGAGGCTAAATTTCAGTTAGAGATAAGTAAAAAATGTTATTAAGCAAATCTGCCTATTGGGTGAAGCCTTTACTGCTTCCCCCCACTGCTAGTACCCTTCCTCCCAAACTACCTTACATTTAACTACATTACATGTACTTATACTTATTCTGTTTGTAATTTTTCTGCATACATTTATATATCTACTTCTCACCTGTTAGACAAACTTCTTTAGAGTTGAGATTATTTCATCCTTAGCATTTGTACCCCATTAAATTGTAAGCTCCTGGAAGGTAGGGACTATCTTTTGCCTCTTTTTTTATCCCCAGTGATTATCATTAGTACCTTACACAAAAGTGCTTAATAGATGTTTATCAACTATTGACCATCTCACAAGAAACAGTAGCCATGAGGAATTTGGAGAAGTATGAGAAGACAAAGGAAGTGATGTGAAGTGATGATGGCAGGATAACATCTTTAAATTTTTAAATTCATAATTGGAAGCTAAATTTCTGCTAGCAATAAGTGAAAATAAAGGTATATTTTTCCCCATCAACTTCCTAGGCCCCCAAAAGCAATTCACAAACCCATTAGGAGTCTATGGGTTCCAGGTTAATAACCCCTGCCCTAGAGAGATGGAATGCTATTCAAACATGCTATACAAAGATTCTAAAACACTAAAGGGAAAATTAATGTGGTTCCTCTCTACTGTATTCAGTTCAATTAAAATGTACTGAGTGCCCACAAAGTGGTTGGCACTAGAAAAGCAGTGATTAGGTGATATTCCACAAAGAGAGAAAAACCTCTGAGTTCAGAGGGTTTAAAGCCTCTCAGAGATGAGGTATACAATAAAGAGTTAGATAGGAAAAAATCAAATAGTATTCACACTTATTCCAGGGAGTCCTTCTGAAGAAAATAGTTCTAAAGATGAATTCTGAATAATGAAAAAATGTACTTTACAGAGAATAAAAGAAGGATAGGATGAAGATGAGATAAAGTGACTAGAGACATGTAAGAAAAATCAGGGAGATCACTAGTAAATATGTATTCAATTGATTTTTTAAAACCATGCCAACAATAAGATGATATCAATATATCAAAAAATTATTTAGTGTGATCAAATTGGATTTAGACTAGTAATGGAAGAATTCTTCAATATTGGAAAAGAGTGAGCATAGCCATATTAAAAATAAAAAATTCAAAATACATGATATCAAAAGATTCAAAAAAAGCCTTTGGCAAAACACAATGATTATGCTAAAAAAAAAAAAAAACCTCTGAAGTATAATCATGGAAGGACCTTTTTATGTAGAAACCCTTTGAGGTATTAGTATATCATGTAGGATGTAAAGCAATACCTGACAAAGGAGTTTAAGAACAAATATACCAAATCCTCTTTCCTCTAATCTTCTATTAATTTGTTGCCTTGTAAATTTTCTCTCACTAGTCATTTTAACATGATAAAAAAAATATCTAAAATGAAAACCAGTATATACACAGTAGGAAAACACCAATAAATTTAATCATAAATAATGGATGCTCATCATTCTTTGCTATAATTTGACATGTTTCTAAAAATGCTAAAGTGAAAAAAATAAGAAAAAAAATCAAAGGTATTAACATAGGCAAAGAAGAGACAAAACTATTTGCTGATGACACCATGATTTGTTCAGAAAACCCTGAAGAATCAGCAAAGAAATTAATTGAAGCTATTACAGATTCAATAAAGCAGCAGTCATAAAATAAACTATAAAAATTATCACAATTCTATAAAGCAGTGGTTCTCAACCTTCCTAATGCCACCACCCTTTAATACTTGTATGTGGGTGTACCTGCATGTGGGCATACCCACCTGGAGACATATAGAGGAGCGATGTCTTGGTTCCTAAGACCATTGGAAATATGTGAAAGGGTCGTTTGACCCCCCAAAGGGGTCACAACCCACAGGTTGAGAACTGCTGCATGAAGCAATAACAAAATCCAGCAGGAAATAATAAAAAGGGAAGCCTCATTGAAAATAACTACAAAGGGGCAGGTAGGTGGTGCCATGAATAGAGCACTAGCCCTGAAGTCAGGAGGACCTGAGTTCAAATTCAAACCTCAGACACTTGACACATACTAGTTGTGTGACCTTGGGCAAGTCACTTAACCCCAACTGCTTCACCTCCCCCCTCCAAAAATAAATAAAATAAAATGACTACAAAATATATAAAACTCTGGGAGTCAATTTACCAATATATAGTTGAGTATAAATACAATTATAAAAAAATTTTAGAGAAACATAAATAATAATGGATGCTACCCAAAAGTAATGCACTAACAATACTATATAATCTAATAAATAGATAGTGCCAGATTAATCAAACTACGAGGAGGATACCTTAAATGAATATGAAAAATAGTAAAATTCATTTGAAAGAACAAGAAATAATAGAGGTAGAGGAGTAGAAATGCATTGGAATAGCGCTTCCAAATTTCAATTTATATTCTAAATCAGTGATCTTGATAACTAGTTGTGCTGGTTAAAAAAGATAGAAAAGTAAATCAGTGAAACAGATTAGATAGACTACTATCAGAAACATTCAATAACCCAATGTTTTAAATGTGCCAAAACCTAAAATACTTGAATAACGCCAAGAACTATTGTGAAAACTAGAAAGTAATTTGGCATAAATTAGATTTAAACAGCACCTTACACTATATACCACAATAAGTTCCACCCTAATATATAACCTAGATGTTAAATGTCACAATATTTTTTTCAAGGAGAAAAAATATATCTGATCCCTTTTACATTTGTGACTGGGATAGAATTCTTAACCAAACTAGGGATCGATATGACATAAAAAATAGAGAAATATGATAACATGAAATTGGAAACTTTTGTACAAACTAAACCAACACAATTATATCAAGAAAGGAAGCAGTCATTTGGAGAGGAAATCATACCAAATATTACTGACAAGGGTCTTGTGTCTAAGATATGTAGGTAACTAACACAAATAAATATGTAAAACCAAGAGCCTATTCCCTCAAATGGATAAATGATCAAAGAATATGAGCAAATAGTTCTCAAAAGAATTGTAAGCCGCTAGTTACATGACTTTTCCAAGTAGCTAAAGGAGAAGTGGGGATTAAAATTAAAACAATACTGAGGTATCACTTCACAATCAGCAAAATGGCAAAGACGACAAACACTATCAATGTTGGATGGAGCTGCGGAAATTAGAAGCGTGAATCAGTATAACAGTATGGAAAGCAATTTAAAATTATACTGTCACTAAATTGCTGATAATCTTTGACTCTGAGACCCTGCAGCTAGACATATACTTCAAGGAAGTTAAAAATATATGGATTCAACATACAGAAAAAAAAATTAAAAGAGAAGGAGGAAGAGGAAGAAGAAAAGAAGAATGAAGAGGAGGGAAAGAAGGAGGAGAAAGGAGAAGGAGGAGGAGGAGGAGGAGGAGAAGATATAATAACATTTATATAGCACTCTCACCTTTGAAAAGTACTTGAAATTATTATTTCATTTTATCCTAACAACAACTCTAGGAGGTGGGTATTATTAATTCCATTTTAGAGATGAGGAAATTGATACAAACTGAAGTTAAATGACTTGCCCAGGGTCATGCAGCTAGCAAGTGTTTGAGACCAAATTTAAATATAACATAATGGAATATTATTGTGTCATGAGAAACAATAAGTACAAGGAATTCATAGAAGCATGAGAGAGACACAAAAATTAATGCAAAGTGAAGCAAGCAGGAAAACCATGTACAGTATGACAACCAAAATATAAATGGAAAAGAGAAAATATTTTAAATGAATGCTGGGTAATTATAATGGCCATCCTTGGCCTGATACTTAACCCTAAGTTCAGCAATCATGGATGTTTAGGACAATAAAAAAGCATTTATTTGTATGAGTAGTGTTACAACTAAAACGGGTATGGCTCTTACAAAGAATTTTCCTCAAGATAATTCAGTGAATTAGAGTTCTCATTACACTCACTTTATAAATAAAGAAACTGGTTAGAGAGTTGAAGTGACATGCCCAAATTCCAATCTTGTTTACTCTAAGTCCTCTATGAAAAAAAATCTTAATAATAAGTTGAAGGAATAAAACAAGATTAAGGAAAAGTCAATGATAAGAATTAGAGGAAATGAAACTATAATACACTTTTTAATTTGGAAGTAAAAGGAAGAATGAGAGACAATGATAACTGTCTTGGAGAAGGGGTAAGTCAAGACAGACCAACAGAGAGAGAGAGAGAAAGTGAAGAAGAGAGAGAGAGAGAGAGAGTCCTAGCTTCAATAATTAATGCACCATTTCTTCCACAAATTGTGTTTACTTTAAGATATTCTAATTAATTCTAAGGGGAAAAAAAACTTGTCATTCTCTTTCAGAAAACTTGCAAAGTCTACTTTGGTTCTGATCTTGGTCTTTGGGGTCCATTATATTGTGTTTGTGTGTCTGCCCCACACTTTCGATGGATTAGGATGGCAGATCCGGATGCACTGTGAACTCTTCTTTAACTCCTTTCAGGTACAAAGGACAAAAAGGTGATAAATGTTTAGGTTTTGCCCTAGTTTGGGCCAATTTCCTTTCCCTTTTTTTGCTTCTTTTTGACTAAAATATATGGCTCCCACAACCATGTAAGGGCATAATGCTACTGCTCCTTCTGCTATAGATTTCAGGGCTTATCTGTCTTGATCTCTGTTCATAAGAGCATCACTTCCAAGTGCCTTTTTTTTTTTTTTTTGCTATTTTAGCTGCCCCCAAGAGCTCTTTCTTACAAATGAAAACTCAAATTTGGGATACAACAATTAGTAGAAAATTTGATGTGATCATCAGATATGATTTTCAGATAGGGCAGAGACTCAACAACTCCTTATATTTGCATCAGGTTTTACAAAGTTTTCACATAGGTTAACTGATTTGATTCCAATGCTAATCCCATAAGACAGGGAGGTAAACATGCCAAGATTTTCCTGCTACTGTTGTCATTGAGTTGGGGTTCAGAATTGTGATTTCATAAGTATGAAAATTCCCTCCTCTAATGCAACTGGGCAACATTATTCTATCTTAGTCTTAGAGAATTGCCTGAGGCACTGAGATGTTGGTGTCAAAAACAGAACTTGAAATCACATCTTCTAGGGGTGGCTAGGTGGCACAGTAAATAGAGCGCCAGCCCTGAGTTCAAATATGGCCTCAAACACTTAGCACTTACTAGCCATGTGACCTTGGGCATGTCACTTAACCCGAATTGCCCTGCCTTTCTCCCTCCAAAAAAAGAAAAAATCACATCTTCTATCCACTAGACTGCTCTGCCTTACAAAACAAGTATATCATACCCATTTTACAGATGAGTAAACAGACTTAGAGAAGTGAAATGTGTGATTTGACCAAGTTTACATATCTTTTAAGTGGTAGAATTATAATTCCTTGTCAAGTCTTTTAAGTCCAATACTTTTTTTCCCCATTATTCCATGTTGCTGCTGAGTATGTTGAAACTCTCAACACTGATCTTAGGTTACTAATCTACCTGATTTTTATATCCTGCTGGATGCCATTATTATACCTTTTTAAGTAGCTAAGAATCAGAAAAAGATACTACATAGTCTTTCAATAATAACACAATTGGAACTAGTAGAAATAAAATTGGAAATTAAATTATGGTGCTACCATTTGACTTTTTTTATTTAGTTTCCCAAGGAAGTAACAAATACCCCTAAGAAGGAATAGTGGTGCAATGCAAAGAGTATTGAATCTTGAGTTAAATGATTTGAGTTCAAATTCCAATTCTCACATTTATTCTCTATAAACTTTCTAGTTTTTTGAGAGAATTGGACTAAATACCCTCTAACATCTCTTTAAGCTTTAATTCTATAAAATTATTGTCTGAAAAGTTGTGAATAATTTTTATATCTATATATCAAAGGGTAATTTATTCCTTTCTTGAAATACTCAAGTGCACTAACTTCCTGTTTCTTCATTCCACAGGGTTTCTTTGTTTCTATCATCTACTGTTACTGCAATGGAGAGGTAAGTTGAAAACAGCATTCATTAAGGGTGTGACAACATTCAAGTCAAGAAAACCGGTGTCACCAAGGAAGGTGAAAATTTTTCCAGTATTAAGAGATAAGAGAAAGAAGAGTCCTATTCATTATAAAGCTTTTGACCAATAAGTCAATGCCCAGTGAAAATTAGCAAAACTTCATAGACGCTGACATTCCTTCATGATGTTCTATTCAAGTCAAAAGAGCTGGATTCAAATCCTGGCTCTGCCATTTATTAGCAGTCTACATCCAAACAAGTCTCTTAATCTCCCTGGGTCTCAGTTTATTCATCTGTAAAATGAGAAGATTGGATTAGATGATTTCTAATGTCCCTTTTAAATCTCCGTCCATGAAGCTACGATCTCAAGTTC
Source organism: Pseudochirops cupreus (assembly GCA_028627135.1). NCBI lineage: Eukaryota > Metazoa > Chordata > Mammalia > Diprotodontia > Pseudocheiridae > Pseudochirops > Pseudochirops cupreus. The sequence goes on along the minus strand of CM053580.1, from coordinate 65,610,110 downwards.
TCCCAATATTGGGGCCATAAAGCTTCTCAATTCCTAGTACAATTCAATAACAATTTCATTCAGCAACCACTATTAAGCAGCTGCTTTATACAAAGCACAGTGTTAGGCACTGAAGGAAATCAGTCAGTCTACAAGTAATTGTTAAGTGCCTACTATGTGCCCGTCTAAATAAGACTTGATCTCCATCCTCTTGAGGTCTAGTGTTGTTCTTGTTGTTCAGTCATTTCGACTGTGTCCAACTCTTTGTGACCATATTTGAGGTTTTCTTGGCAAAGATACTTGGGTAATTTGCCATTTCCTTCTCCAACTCATTTTACACATGCAGGAACTGAGGCAAAAAGGGTTAAGTGACTTACCCAGGGTGACACAGTTAGTATATGTCTGAGGCCAGATTTGAGCTCAGGAAGCTGTCTTCCTGACTCCAGCCCTGACACTCTATCCACTGTGCCACTTAACTGCCCATGGGATCTAGTAGATATGTTTAAGTACAGAGAATATAACATATGATAAATTCATTAAAGAGGTACAAAGCAGTGGCTAATTTGCCAAAAAAACAGATTTGAAACCCTCCAGGAAAATATTAGATAACTTAACTCTAAAGGTACTGAGCCCTACTTCATGATATCCCACACATTTAAACACAGGTTGAGTCCACATTCTAAAGAAATTCCAGTATTTATTTTAATGAGCAAAAATCATTTACCACGTGTTAACTGCCCCTGTTACAAACTGCTGATGGGTAAGATTTAGGTAGTTTTTGTTGACTAGAAAGTAACAAAAACTGGTGGGAAATTATGACCTAAATGTTTTAAGGTAATTCCATTGCTGATGATCTAGGCTGGGGTAAGTTACAGGTTCTCTCCCTTTGCCTATTGCAAATCTGATATAAGCCTTGCAAAAGAAATGATGAAAGAAAAATAAACAAATATAACTATGGCTCCTATTGGTGCTGACCAGCTATTCTGACACAGCCAAAGCTTAGAAACTGATTAGTTCATGCTGTGTTAAATTGAAGGGAATCTCATTGAAACTTTGAGGAGAACTTCTATTTTGTACCTTTGAGATATGTGTATTTGTATATGTGGATTTCTTTGCTGTTTCATTTTTCATTTTTTCTCCAGGGGGAAAAAGGTCATGGCAAATGTTATTTCATATGTCACTGGGTTTCATGAGCATTTTAATAATGGGGTATACCCTACATCCCTTTTCTAGAATACCACACCAGTCCTTGTCTGGATAACAAGCATGATGAAACAAAACCAGAAATCTGAGGATAAGTTCTGACCCAATGAAATTGATTTCTCATTGATTGCTATTCTTAGCACATTCCTTCTTTCTCCCTTTCTCCACTCCTACAGTTTCCTGGGGAAACAATGATAGGTGTTTTTCACATTTCTAGCTAAAGACTACCCCCATCACCTCTACCCACAGTGAACATTAAGTAAATATTATTTACTTGGCAAATTGCTCCCCATTGTACTTACTTTCAGAACATGTTTTCTTCTCTCTACTAATAAGCAATTTCTTTTTGGTCCCATACCCCCTTTTGGCAAAGAACTTACAACTGGTCGAATAGTCTTAAAACAACTTTACAATTTTTACTTGTGATTTTAAAAAACATAATAAAATTATTTTGCTCTAGGTTCAAGCTGAAATCAAGAAGACGTGGACTAGATGGAATCTGGCTGTTGACTGGAAAAGGACAACTCCATGTGGCAACTATAGATTTGGCTCTGCCCTCACCAACATGACTCATAGTACTAGCAGTCAGTCTCAGATGACGACAAATGCCCGCCTGGTACTAACCTCTGGCAAAGCTCCTAGGAATGTCAACAGACAGTCTGACAGTCATGTAAATTTACCAGGCTATGTCAGGAGCAACTCAGAACAGGACTGCGTCCACCAGTGGATCCGTGAGGAACCTAATGAAAATGAAGAGAAGCAGGTGGATACCATATTACTGAAGGAGTGTTTGAAACCAGTTGAAACAATCACAGACCCTGAAGAAAACAAAGGCGAAATTGAGGATGCTGTCTGAAGTATGTTACTGGCATATGACTGGAATTTGGTTTTATTATGAGGGAGAAATTGCAGTGATATTTTCCCGAGTCAAGTTTGCTCTTAGATGATAAAGTATTAATCCTAAGAGTTATCCACTATTGTGAGCGTGATTCAACAATTATGAAAGGCATTCAGTAAAAATTATAAGTAAAATTTTTATTTTGACATGAAATTCTACTTGGTTTGTAAGAATGTATGTAGACTTACGTGACTGTGTATTAAAAGGTTACGTTGGATTGATTCAGTCCCTGCCAGGAAAAGATCACCAAAAGTATGTGACTTTTACTGTTCAGGTTCAGTCTGACACCAAGAAAGTGAAGACCAGATGGCAAGTGCCTGGATGTATATTTTGTCCCTTAAAAGTGAGATGTCATTGTGTCTCTCCTCATCCCCTTTAAGTGAGCTTTTACCATTGTCCTCATCTGAGCTATACACCAGCACTATTAAGAGGATGGAAAAATAATTTGAAAGCTCAAAGATCTGAGAAGATGAAGAGCAAATGAGAAAATAAGTTTTCTGAGCTTGAAGAAACAAAAAAAAATGATGGCCAATTGGAGCTGATTTCTCTTTAGAAATAAGGAAAATTGCTACAAAGCTGGTGCAGGACATAATGCATGATACTTCTGCAAACCAGCAAGAGCCTGGCGCTTTATTTCTCATGCTCCACTCGAAACCATGACATTGGATAGGGCTCACGCGATGAATGGAGTTTTGGAATCTCATACTGGGAGTGATCATTTGTCTCTGTACTCACTTGCAGTTTCAACAGCATTTCCTGAACCTGCTCTGTTACTGAATATTGTTAAAACGCATGTGGAGAAATTAAAAGCTCTTTTCTCTCCCCTTTGATGTCCTCTTCTTTAACTTTATGGAAGCCCTGCTGCTTCTTCCATTTTTCCTTCTTGAGGTTGTTAGGCACTGACTTTTCCCCCGGCTGCTCTTACTCATCATTAAATCTCAGGGTGTTTTCCCCCTTAGCTGCCAGTCCACCCAAGCCATAACTACACTGTGGTGTTTTGGGGTTGGGATTATTTGGACCTAAGCAGGCTCCAGCTGGAAGTGCCCCCTCATCTCACTCTTGGGACCTCATTTCTCCAGAATTTCTGCATGCATCCTCTCGTTAGCTGATTCACAAACTGCCTACACAAGGCTTTAGACTGAATGTTGGTCACAAAGAAAAAAAAAGTTTAATAGAAAATATGCTTCCCACTTCAATGTAAGGAGTTTACAATGAAGACACCTGAAAACAGTTGGAAACCAACAACTCAGTAAACATTTATAAAACACTTATTATACACACTACAGCAAGTTCTGTGCAACATACAAGCATATCAAAGGTAAAATAAAAAAGCTTAAGCAAAATAAAAAATTGACTTCTCTGTAATAAGTATTTGGGCAATAAATACATATAATGCAAGACTAGAATACCCTAATGTTTAGTACCATTTCCACATTTCTTTGATTGTGTGGGTATGTTCCAGAAAGCACTGACTACTTCTATACCGTTTATCCCACAACTCACACACAGAAACACACACACACACACACACACACACACACACACACACACACACACATACACACACACACACACACACACACACACACACACAATATGCCACTTGGGCAGGATGCAGTGTTATACTACATGACCAAGATTAAATTTCACCTTCATTAGTAACTAGGTATCTAGTCTTATCAAGTCAATCAACTGTGCTTACTATCTCAGTTTCCCCATCTATAAAATGGGGGTAGCATCTGCCTCCCTGATAAATATTTAAGGGTAAATGAAACACTCAAGAAAAAAATATTTCACAAAATAAAGGCACCATAAAATACAGGTGGTTTTTTGTTGTTGTTGCTTCATTTTTAAATACAAATTTCATGTTTTCTGAATATAACTATAAGGGTGCTATTATCAAACACACATTTATAGAATATAAAGAATCGAAAATTGTGCCTGAATTGGCACCCAAATTTGAGGACTAAGTCCGCACTTATTTAAGATGTCCAACTGGTGTTTATGGAACCAATCTAAATGCCAAGGTTAATTTAACTTTACTTTAGAATTCCTCCAGCATTTCTGCTCTTCTGCCACACCTAGGCCTAGATTGCCTAATTTTCTTAGAAGAAATGAAAAAATGAAGCTTTTGTGATGTTTCCACTAAACTAGACATCTTTATACAGAAATACCAGTAAGTTCCAGTGCTTTATTGGTTTAGCAAAAAAGCAGAAAAATACCAGGTATGTCAGCCAGTATGTATTGGTCTATTTTCATATATTATTTCATTTCATATATCATTTCATATATTTAATATATATATTTCATAATTATTTCTCAATATTCTTCAGAAGTAGCATTCTGTCCCATTTTGCTTGAAAGTCTTTTTAAAAGGCACTTAATACAAGTGTTTTTCAGGGGGTAGTTATATTTAATTTGAACCTGCAATAATTGCACTGAGAAATTTTCTCTAAACCTCTAATGAGTAGATTTGAATTAAATGACATTGAAGGGAAATAAGAAGACACACTGTACTGTTTTTATAATCAGTTTTCAGATCTCAGCTCCGATTTCTGAAACAGGGATGTTTCTGAATATTTCTTTTTAAAGCAACAGACCTTCTGGCTTTAGGAAATGCAACAGATGCTAAATGCTAGTGACCTAGTGTGCTGCCTCAGGTCAATCAAAGCAACCCAGCTATGAATGTTTTCTTTATAAGGCTTGTTTACATGAATATTTCATTCTATTACCAAATTTTTGCATCAGTCAAAAAGACTGGCATTACCAATGGTACAATTTCCCATTGTCTATTGCCAACAGGAATAGAAAACTGATTTGGGTCACTCTGCTTTCAAAACCCATATTCTATTCCCTAGTTACTCTCTATTTTAGGACTGATATAGAAGCAAAGGAGCTTGGCAAGCAATAATGATGTTTGCTTCACAGACTCTGATGTCCATGACTTGTTGCAGCATGTCTATTTGCCTAAGAGCAGTGAATTCTCTATACCTTTCAAAACAAATTTCACATAGTACAAGTATAATTTCATCTAAGGGGTAATATTCCAAATAGTATTCTATTCATGTAGGATTTCCCTTGGAGATTTGGATGTAGTTCTAGAATGTGAAGAATTCTAATGGCCATGGATAGCTAAATTCTGTATCTGTGGTTTTCTTAGTTTCTTCTACAGTTTCCGTTATTTGTTCTGAAGCATATTTGTGAGATTCAGAGATGTTCCAAATTGGGAGTAACTTGTACCTTCCTGTTGTTCCCAGAAATTATTGTTTCTAGCAATATAGTTTAGAAAAGGATGGTCACTTCTTCTAGCAGCAGGAACTTAAATTTAATCAAGGATCCAGTGGGTACTTTTCTTCCTTTTATAAAATCATCTCTGAATGATCTCTGATCATTCTCTAACTTCAACTAGTATTGGTGGGCAGAGTCCCCGGTAGGCAACTGCCACTCTGTCAAGGTTACAAGGGGACCCTAAGGAACTAGGTTTCTTGGATTGTCACTCACAAGCCCCCACTAATATACTTCCCATTCATTTTAGTCAACATGTCTTCAATAATCTTCTATCAAAAGGTATTTATTAAGATGGTAAAGGAAAAACAATTGCTACAAAACATTCTCCCTAAAATCTAACATAAATTCTCCCACAAATATAAGATGGGGCACTAAATAATGAAATGCATAGAGAACATTTGCGACAAAAAAAAGTACCTCCCAGTTTCTGGTCATGGAGGTCAATTTGTGGTTTTCTAAATCAATATGCAACTCACAGGGATGATTTCTATTTGAGTTTATCAACACTAATCTACATAATATCTAAGGTCCTTTCTACCACTTAATCTAATGATAATATTAATGACAACCTATTAGTGCCTTTGAGTCAGCTAGGTGGCCCAGTGGATAGAGTACCGGACCTGGAATTAGGAAGACTCATGCTTTTTAGTTCAAATTTGCCCTCAGACATTTAGTAGCTATGTGACCCTGCGCAAGTCACTTAACTCTGTCTGAGCTGGAGAAGGAATTGGCAAAAACACTTCAGTATTTCTGCCAATAAAACCACAAACAGAGTCACAGAGAGTCAGACACAACTTATAAACAACTTAACAAAAATCAGTGTGTTCATAATAAGTTGGTCAAAGGAGTAAAGAAGTACACTTTGATTGAGGAGGTAATGAGGAAAGATGTGGGAGGTAGATCAAATAAAACATTATGGTAAAAGTTTTGGGTAATATAGGCTGGGAAAAAGAGAGGAATCACAAAAGGCAAAAACAGGAGAAGGAAGAGTAACACAGATTAACATCATTCCTAACAAGATGCTGCCAAAGCCCAGCTCTTTCTTGGGCAGGAAAAAATAAGACAATAGGAATAAAAAATTTTAACTAGATTTCCCACAAAAAAAGTTTGCTTCCTAAGATACATAGAGAACTAAGAGATGGATAGATGGATGGATGGATGGATATCCATTCCCAAAAGATAAATGGTCAAAGAATATGAATGGTTCTCAAAATAATTGCTCATTGAAGAATGTTCCAAAACACTAATAAGACAATTGCAACTAATACAACCCTGAAACTTCACCTCACTCCCAGTAAACTTGCAGATATGTGAAAATAAATAAATAGAAAAAGTTGGAAGAGTTGTAGAGAGACACACTGGAATATTTTTTTTAAAAGAATCTGGAATTATACAAATACAGTTACTAAAATGTCCATACCCTGTGAGCCAGAGATTCCCCTACTAACCTTATATATCAAGGAGGTTATTGATAAGAAGAAATTCCTCATAGACAACAAAATTTGTGTAGTGACACTTTTTATGGTACCAAATAGTTGCCCACTGGTTGGGAAATGTCTAATAAAGTTGTGCTACATGAATGGAATGGAGTGGGGCATTTATTTTGTTGTAAGAGGTAATGACCATGATGAACATGGAGATACAAGAAAAGAATTACATGAACTGAAGGAGAGCGAAGTAAACAGAACAAAGAAAACAATATATAAAATGACTACAACAATGTAAATGGAGAACAACTAGAAAATAATTGAAAATGAACATTGCAAAATTACAAAGAACAAGGCTGACCTCAAAGGAAAGATATGTATGAGAAGATACTTCCCCTTGCCCGTTTACAATGCTGGGAGATCTATAGGTGTGGAATATTGTAATTTTCAGACTTTTCCATGCAGTGATCAATTTGGGTGATTTTTTTTCCTTTTCTTTCTCTTTTACTTTTTTTTTCCTTAAAATATTCTTTCTTAAATGGGTTGTCTCTCTGGGAGAGAGAGAAAAGAGATACTGGGAGAAACTTGTATAATATCGAATTTTAAAAGATATCAATATAATTTATTTTTAAAAGAAAATGAGACAACTTCCCTATTCATTTCCCATATTATCTTTTCATTCTCCAAATTTATCATTTTTTACCCTCTTTTATGATAAGAATTACCAGATTAGGGGCAACTAGGTAGCACAGTGAGTAGAGCACCAGCCCTGGAGTCAGGAGGACCTGAGTTAAAATCCAGCCTCAGACACGACACACTTACAAGCCCTGTGACTTTGGACAGGTCACTTCACCCCAATTGCCTTCCAAAAAGCAAAAAAAAAAAATTAAAAAAAAAAAAAAGAATTTCCAGATTAAAACTTTTTTCCCCTATATATTCCCATCTTTATTTTTAAGATAGCCAACACCTTCATATGATGTTATATAATATGATGTGAGAAACCATTCTACATTCTCCCTTAACACCCTAGCAAAAATCCATGGACTATAAAAAGTGCTATTACACACACACACACACACACACACACACACACACACACTATTACTATGTCATTAAATAACCAATACAGTGAAAAACTGAAAATTGGTGAGGGTTTAGAGGAAGAACGAATTTCTCCCATGCATTAAGTGAACCAACCCCTTTATTTTTATTGTGATAACTTTCTGCTATAAGTTGTCTCCTCTTTTTCTATTTGCCAACCCTAATAATGGAGATTAAAAGATCCAAATTCTATTGCTACACTGCATATCCAGATTCTTCCCCATTTGCCCTAGTCTTTTGGTAATAATATCTCTGAAACAGTCTTTTAATGAATCTTGGATTATTTATCCACTGTGACATTTGAAGATAACCTTTATGTAGGTATTCTGCTTCTCCATTGCTGAAAATGCACAAAGTAATAGGAGTTTCAAAGGATGGTGAAGAATCTAAAATACATGGGAATTTTTTGATCTGTGACTCATCATTAATCTATCGTTAATAGTTTAAATCTATCAACTACTTGATCTTCTAGCCTTTTTATAATCTACATTTAGGTGAAAATATGTATACTTGGTTTTTTCCTATGAAATCAAACACTTTGTTTTTCCCATATGAACAGTTGGGCCAAAATCTTTTGAGAGGCCAACATCTCATGTGATGTGAGAGGGTGCTAAAAATAATATGCTCTGCAAATGAAATAGTATTTGTAAAGTGCTTTGCAAACCTTAAAGTGCTATAAAAGTGCTAACTAGTGTTATTATAAATTACTAGATCATGGAGCCAACAACTTAAGATATTTATAGTTAACAACCCATTCCAGCCAAATCATGTTTCAGGGAGTTTTGCATCCTGAATTTTAAAAAGCACAAAACAAAATAAGGTGAGCATCATATCTCTGGAAGAATGCTTCCCCTTACTCATTCTACAAATAAGGTGTTTCAGGTATGTCCTCTGATGCTAAATAAAATTTGAATTATAAAAAAAAAGTTGCTACTTTCAAAAAAACGTGCTCTAACCACACCATAAATAATTGCTGACCAACTGAAGTAACTCCCTATCACTAGCAAAGAGTATTAGAAACCAAAGATATAAAAGCTCCCACCTGATTTGATGCATCCCTGGTACTGTTGTTAAATATAACTGTTGCAAACTGAATACAGCCACCAGCATTTGCAAAGGACTTATTTGCAGACTTCTCAGTTACCCTTTGGGATATGTCTACCTTCCTTCACTGAAATCCCATTTTCTTACCTCACTGTCTATATCAATGGAGCACAAGAATTGGTAGGTACTATCTAGCTGGAAGGGCATCAGTTACAGAGCTGGGGATGGACTATGTGTCTTTTGATCTAGAATAAACCACATTAAGTTTATAATGGCTCCTCACCAGGTTGGCCAAAGGACATTGAATTTTTCTAATACTATGTACTAACTAGTACTATAGTACTAATGTAGTACCAATTTTTCTACTACAACTATGGAAGACAGATGATCTAGAACAGCAGTTCTTAACCTGTGGGTCACAACCCATTTGGGGGTCGAACAAACCCTTCACAGGGGTTACAGGGGTCGCCTAAGACCATCGGAAAACACATATTTCTGATGGTCTTAGGAACCGAGACACTGCTCCTCTGTCTCCACGTGGATCCGCCCACATGCAGATACGCCCACATATACACTAGGAGGGTTGAGAACCATTGAATTCTAGAACATAAGAGAGAGTTGTGATCTGCATCTAGAGTAATTACTCCAATGAAGTTATAGATCCTAGAAGAGTTGGTATCTTGACAGGAAGGCTTAGTTGACTTTTAAAGCAGAGATCTATTTTAGTAATTGACAGTCAAGGAGTCAATGTGGAAATTAATGTGTATATTAGGTCAGATTTCATCTGAATTTCACCTACCAGAAACTATGTAAAAAATATATATATATAAATTGTGTGTGTGTGTGTATGTGTGTGTGTGTGTGTGTGTGTGTGTGTGTGTGTGTGTATGACAGAGCTTTCACTTAAAATGATTTATCCCTTAGAGCAAAGATGTCAAACACTCTCCCCCATAGACTGCAACACTTTCGGAGAACTATTGAACCAAAGTAAAATGTAGTTGGGAAATATTTAACAAAATAAATAAAAACATAATAGAACATAGATAATATGACTATGTAGTTTTCTAAAGCAATAAGCTGCCTGCAGAAATTCTTCTGTAGGGTTTAGTGGCCTCCTTTTCTATCTGATTAAACATCACTCCTCTAGGGCAGTTTTAATACAGGAATGACCTGTTCAGGTAGTTTATCACCCTTTAGCATTATTTCCCAGTTCCTGAGCTATCAGTGCCAATCTCATTAAGGTTACCTTCCATCTACTCTGCATTTGTCATATATACATATATACGTATGTATATTATATATTTATATATTTGTCATATATATTTATTTATATGTTTTCTATATATTTATATATTATATTCATTCATATATATACGTATATGTATATGTATATGTATATGTATATGTATATGTATATGTATATGCTGTTTCCCTCATTACAATGTAAGCAGCTTGATGGCAGAGCCTGGTTTTGCTTTTCCTTTGTATCCCCAACTTCTTACAAAATATCTGGCCCATAGTAAGACTTAATAATTACTTGCTAATTGACTGGTTGGTTGGTTCACACAAAAGTCTTAAGAAGCTAATCTTATAATCCTTAGGACCAAATCCTTAGGCTAGTCCCTATCGTGTTCCCAGGAATATCTTCTGACAAGTGTGCTCCCTGGGGAGGCAGCATGACCTAGCAGAAAGAGAAGAGTTTTTGGGAAAAGAGGCTCTGCACTTTAGTCCCATTTTTGCCATTTATAAGTTGGGTGGCAAAGGACAAATTCGAGAATATCTCTGAACCTCATATGAACCATTTCCCCCCCAATGGGAAGGATAATTTCTTTACCTACACCACTAGATTTTTGTGATGATTAAATCAAATAATGGATGCTGTGAGATAATCTTTGTAAAGTGCTTAGCAGAGCACTTGGAACATAGCAGGGACTGTATGGATGCTTATTTCTTTCCCACTGACCTAGATTAAACTATGTTCTGGGAAATATTTAATAACTGGCTCTCTGAAAAAAACTCATAAATAACACACTTTTAATTTGTACTATTAACAGCTATTGTACTATTACCAGTTATTCATCTTGCTATGAACTATTAACAGTTTCTCCACTACTTTATCAAGTCTGGTCCACCATGACCAACCAGAAGCCCAAAGAAAGAAGCAATCATGAGAACCACTTCATATTACCTTCAAGACAGCACGGTAGAATGGTAAATGATAAAATGAAGTTCATCCTAGAATAAAAACACCCATACCACTTAGTCAACTAATGAAAGCCTTTTGCAGATAATTCAGTGTGTCAATAAGGCAGATGAGATAGGCAAGTCAATCACTGGAATAGACATGCCTACACAGTCAGAAAGAGAAGCAGAAAGAGGCAACTGATACATTACAATGGCAGTCAGGAGGTATGTTTTCTCTTTTTTTCCTCTTCTTCCCTCCTATTCTTCTATTATAAACAAATTAACTGGTATATTATTGCACAGGTGCAACATTTTTTAAATGGTATGATCTGATCCACCTCAAACAGAGAAAGGAGAAAGAATAAGAAAAAAAATTGCTATGAAAATATTTTTTTCTCTTATCAACATGCCTATTTGGTTTTTATTGCTATATTCCATTGCACATACATGTATATGCAGATTCTCCCTCTCTA